>VZDJ01007749.1:16614271-16723626 GCA_008694505.1 Cyanoderma ruficeps
CCCATCCCATCCCCTCCCCTCCCCTCCCCTCCCCATCCTCAACACAGCACGTAGGTAGGAAGGAGAAATGTGGTACTTTCCATTGTCACAAGAGCATTTTCCAGCCTTTTGCTGGAGGAATTTTTTTTAGTTTCCTCCCTGTCTCCAGATCAAAAGGACTATTTCCCCTCCTGCCAAACAGACCATCTCCATGCACATGCATGTGGTCTCAAAAGTCGCTTCCCCGAGCAGCCTGCTCTGGTGAGTCTCCCTCTTTCATCACAGGGAAATGAGAATGGAAGAGACCTGGGCTGTATCTAGTCCTTTGCTGTCACAGGCAAAGGCCAGAACTTGTCCATAAAGTCCTCTGCAGAGACTCAGCTCCGTGGAGCTGTTCCGGGGGATGTTTGGTTCACAAGAGTAATATTTATGTTAAGCGTGAATGAGAATCAAACGTCAAGCACAGGTTTCAGTTCTGGTTTGGCATTTCCTGAGCAAAAGCCCAACAACATATGAAATCTTTAAACCTTCAGGTCTGCATTTCACACTCTCTCTCATGCGAGTGTGTGCCTCTCGCCAGGCTATCTTGGTATTCTGCAGCGTGGCAATAACAAGCTTGCATTTAGCTGGAAGACCCTGCTCCCCTGTATCACCCACTGAGTGGGTCCCAAGGTGCATGACAGGCTATGGAAAGGTTTCTAGGAATCGCCTGGGGTCCTGCTGAGAAGCAGCCACCTCTGAACATATTGCAGTACTCACTGAATGGCTTCCAACAATGTGAGAGCTTCACAAGCTTTGTGAGACTCCAAAGGAAATTGCATCCAGTTGTCATTGCAAAAGAGAGAATTTAAGGCATGCACAATGTAATAATTCCCACTGGGAACTGCCAAAAACAACAGGGTGGCACCCCATTGCTGGGGAAGGAGGGGGCAGAGGAGCAGGGGGGAGAAGCTGAAGAGTATCTCCTGCTGTGTGTGGCCAGGACTTTGATGTCCTATCTCCTCTGAGCACAAGACCATCCCCACAGCATGTCAGGCCCTCCTGGTGCCACAGGAGAGAACCAACAGGGCTGGAGGCAGAGGTGAGTGCCACCAAGAAGCCACAAGCTCTTTGGCTGCCTCATGTGGGAGCAGGGACCTGTAGTCTGCCAGAAACAGGCACCTCGGGGTAAAGCCACCAGCAAACCGTTTGGAAGGTCAAAATTTCATTTACAACGTGTTACCAGCAAATCACCTAGATCCAAGTAGGCATTTAGGTACTGAGTTCTCAATTTAACAGGAAATTGGATATCTAAACACTTTTGAGGGTCTGTAAGTAAAATGAGAATAACAGCACCTCAGTTTTTAAGGAAGGTATTTCTGAGGTGACAGAAGCTCTTCCTGGTGAGGTGGGCAGCACTGCAGACAGGGACGGTCACTGCTCTCCCCAGCCAGGGGACTCTGTGCCACCACTGCTGCTGCCCTGCGACCCAGAGCACTTCTGTCAGTGCCACAGGGCCTCTGCCTTGGGTAGCTCGCTGCTTTTGCAGAGGTCCTGATGCAATGAGCCAGAGACAGCCACCGCTGGGTTGTCAGGCTGGAAAGACCAGGGAAAGAATACATCTGTAAGCTGTCCCAAGCTTCCCCACCACGCTCTGGGCTCTGCAAAACATCTTCAATTATCACCAGAGTTTAAAAGACCCAGGAAGCAACACCTGGATCAAATCTAGGCTTCATTAACCTGTAAAATGTCCTTTTTTCTCTACCCAAGCTCTTCTCCTCCCAGTGTACAAAGCAAAACAGAGAAGGAGCTCTGGGGGAGGCTGGGCCTGGAAGAGGCTCAAAAGAACCTAATCTGGTCCCTCTGTGTATGTTTTTGCTCTGTAAAGACTTTTGTATACGTTGTTGCTCCAGATGTCAGCAGCAGAAGGGAGCAGTCCAGCTGCAGGCGACAGAGCAGCTGTAGGAGAGGGATGTCATGGACATACTGCCCAGCCAGGGGATATCCCAGCGAAGGTGGCATTGCCCCTCTGTCCCTGCAGCAGCACCCAGCTCTGCTGGCACTCACAAGCCTGTTCCCTGTGCTGATCCTGCTGGCCTGAAAGACAGCCTGGCCAGCAGCACGGCTGTTAAGAGCAGCTATGTCTGAGCTGCTCTCCCATGAGGACAGCTCAAGGGAAACCCCTGGATGGGTCTGAGCAATGGCTGGAGCTGGATGTCATGGGCGTGACATCGTCCTACCACCTGCCAAAATGCAGGAAGAGTCCCACAAATAATGGCTTGTGCAGTGAAATGGCAAAAGCCCATTGATTAATCTCCAGCATCAGCTCTAGATTTCAGTAGTTGTTTTGATCTGTGTGTTAAATAATACCAGTGTCTTACTGAAAGTACATATGCTGAGGTTTAACAGCAATTAAATTCATATGCATCTCTTGCATGGGAGCTAAGCTTCACTGAATATGGTTTCAATAATCAAGTGGTATTTTGTTTACATGCTGTAATTATGATATTAAAATCTATACTTAAACCTCACTGGAGACAGAGATTCTTTAATGTATGGCAGATTTGCAATGGAAAACATGATGCAGAGGTAAAAAGTGACAAGATGGATGTGGGGTGAGCACTCATAAGACTATCCAACACCACAAACGAGCTGGGTGGGGTTCCTGGCATCCAGCAAGATGGCCACAGCTTCCAGCTCTTCAGCTGAAAGCTACTGGATGGCTAGCTGGAATTCCTGAGAGATAGGCATTAGCAGGGGACTTATGTGGGATGCTCTGTCTCCCAACAGGGTCACAAGATGGTTGAAGTATTCCTCCTTATAGCTGTGGCTTTAAGATTCACACAGCTAGGGCTCACACTTAGCATGAAGATAACGCTCCCCTCTAGCAATGGGATATAGGATCCCAAACCTCAGCCCTTCCAGGCCTGCTAGGTAGGGCTCAGAGTTGCACAGGGAAATTTACCATTTGGAGTAAAGCTTTCTGGAGAACCAGAACCATAAACCAAACACAATACCATCTCTAGCTCAAAAGCCTCCAGCACTTTCCCTCTCTGGATTTGTATCTCCCTCCTTGTGGCTGTCTCTCAACCTGCAGTGTAAGCTTTTGGAGAAAGGTACTCTTTTGGTACTGAATGTTTGATACCCAGAGATTCTGCCTAACAGGCCATAGCCAGTGCCCCAGTGAGGACATATCCAGCACATCTAGCCCAGGAGATAATCAATAAGAGGTGGTGGTGGTAAGGATCTGAGCTCTTATATTTTCTCTCAGTTGTGAATGTGGACAACCCTGCCCCATTCCATGGCAAAGTCAGATCATGATGGTGTGAACAAACCTTCATCAGCCCACTAGGACTGGGAGGAAGAGCTCAATGCAGGCAAGTAAAGGTGAACAGAAGCTGTGTTTTTATGCTTTTCATCTCTCCACCTCACAGCACATGCTTTTCCCTGCTGCCTCCCACCGTCATCCCAACTACACTACAGAAAGGAGTGACTGGAGACTGGTTTGGTGGGGAAGGTCAGTATGTAAGTAGTAAGTGAGGGCAGAAGCTCTGGACAAGCCCTGCATGGGCCCAGGCAGTGTAGGTGCCTGCCCACAGCCAGTGCCTGGTCAGATCCTGCCAGGGACATGCCAACCTTGCTGTGCCAGTAAGCTGGACACCACGGCCCAGGCTCTCTGGGCTGCATTACATGACCAGCTGAGCAGGATGCAAATGACTGCTCTTCCCTTTAAAATCCGTGGCCACAAAGGAGAGTTAATTTGTTTGTCATGTGTTGAGCTGATGACTTTCCTCCAAGCAGAGGAGCTGTGGGAAGAGAAACAGTCAGAGGCTGAGATTAAACGGTACCTCCACTACTAAAAGCGAAGCAGATTTGCCTGTAGTGAGCTTTCCTTTCCAAAAGCCATGCCTGGATAATCTCAGTTTCTACCTAAGAGATAGCAGAGCTGTCAGAACATACTGCATGCGGCCACACAAGAAAACACAGTCGTGACCCCTTGGCTCTTAGGAACAAATGAAAGGGGGAGGGAGAAAAGAATTAGCAGGGGAAGAAGGCAACAAAACGCAAATTCATACAGCAAATGAATGTGACAGCTTCTATTTTTACTCAGTAATCTACAGGCCTGGCCCCCTTCCTATTTCTTCCATTTTTAATCTACAGCAAATATCTCTGAACTGTGCTGAGACAATAAATCTGGGGCCCTTTGAAGACCTTGGGCGGCAGAGCAACAACAACACACTTCATAAACTAAACATTTTAGAGATTCATTTTCCCTTTGATCTGCAGCATGGTACCCCCACTGCATGCATGTGCACATCCTGCTGAACCCACCATGCCATGGGAGATTGTTCCCCACCACTGGCGATGGCCATGAGAGAGGTCATGGATGGCTGTGACACTCAATGTGCACCCACTCAGGGGTGCACACGTGAGCAAAGCTCCTTTGGTAAAAGGACTCCGTCAGAGATGTGACCACTCCAACACTGGTAAACAGCAGAGTTTAAGGTCACAGTGGCAGAATCAATTGTTCAATGGTAGGGGCAGGAAGTGGTTATAAGCAATAGGGTTTGTTTATTTTTAAAGCGCAGTGAGAGAAGACGAAAGGAACTTTATTGCATGATATCTTCCTTGTACCCACAGGAACCTCAGCAGGGTCACGTCCATGAGATCTGCTACGCAGCCTTCAGCTCTGAACTGGCAGAGTAAGTGAAGGGAATAGCTATTTGTCATCCTTTGTGTAAGCCTGGTCTGGACACTTCGCCTGTGGGGTCCACAGACAATTGTTGACAGTGGAAAAATAATGAGGCACTGATCACTTCACCACTCCAGTGGCTGTATAGCTGAGTCCACTATGGCCTCCCACAGCCATTCAGCTGAAAGGATGCAGAGCATTTATGAACTGCATGTTACTCACCAGTGCATCACCCACTTAATTACCAAATACAGCTCCCCTGGGCCAGCAAAATTGCTGTAGATTAGCAAGCAAATGGGATCACTAAGCACAGCAATTTGGGGCAAGAAATAATAATAATAATAAAATCTACAGCTCAAAGAAAGAGAGTGAAATCTGGCTGTGAGAGGCATATTTCAGGCTCATATTTCCTGGTCACAGAAATGTGAAGGCTCTCTTTCATCAGTTCAGTCTCCAGGAGTCAATACCCACAGAGCTCTGTCACAGTAGGCTACAGAGATCAATCCTACTGAGGTAGAAAAGAGGTGGTCTTGTCTGGAGACACCCTGGCCTCTTCTCCAAGGACTCTCAGCCAAGGGCCAACATGGATCAAAGCTCTTTGACTTACCTGGACTGACAGGATCACAGTAGGAGTGAGGAGATCCATGGGTGTGTCACCCACACTGCAAACAGGTCAGCTCCAGCATTTGCTGTGTGATGCATATGTTGGAGATGTCACATCCTGAGGAACAGACAGAAGCTTGCTGCCTGTCATTCCTACTCATTTTCTGAATAATCCATCCACTTGCTACCCTGCCATTGTGTGAGCATCAATTCAAACTCCAGAATACCAACTTCTACTGCTTTTTTGGGCTCATTCCTGACAACTATACCCAAAATGGTTGAGCTGCCACCAGGAAGTTTCCCCTCACTTGGTTGATTCTGGGGAAGAGCTGTACCAGGCACACACAGCTGTGCGGCCAGAAGAGCAGGGCAGTAGCTGCAGCATTTTGAATCAACAGCATCCTCCAGCACCTGCCCTCCAGAAACCAAAGGGAGGACAAAACCCAATCGTTTGACACAAATTAATTTCCTGCGAAGACTTCGGAGCGAGTTAAAAGCACAGGCGAGCGCACACACGCAGAGCCCAGAGCCTGAAACCTGACCCGGTGCGAGCTGCAGCGAGCCAGCCGGACACGGAGGGAACCGGGAAGCTCTCCATCCCTGCGGGAGGCGGATGCGAACCGTGCTGCCCCTCGCTGGTTTGTGTCGGGAAGCGGAGGGCAGCGCCAGTGGTTGGACAGATGCAAGTCTGTGTCACAGGCAGAAGGGCTGAGCAAAGCGCTGATCTTCCGCTGCCCACTATGGATCCCTCCATAATAATTTTCCAGGCTCCTTTTAGCCATCTTAGAAGGACTTGTTCTCCAACTGCTTCTCAAGTCCCCCTCACACTAGGTCTTCTAACCATGAGGATTGTCAAAGCCAAGCTTCAGGCAATTCTTCCAACCAAAATCAGAGGATCCTTCTTAAAATGTAAGATTTCTTTTTAAAGGATTGAGGTCTTCTGTTTGCTTTCTTGCTGTGAAGGCTACACACCAGCTTTCCTCTCCCCTCAGGAGCCCCGTTGTCATTGCTTTGAGGATGTAAGAGATGAGAGCCACATGTAAGCACAGCACTCCAGGAGCTGGAGCTTCAAGAGTATTCAAAGAGCAAACCCCAAGGAGAGGGGGGCAAGTTTGTCTCTGGTGTCTCAGGTCACAAACAGGGGCTGGTTGTAGAGTGTCTGGGAGTGTCTAGGGGTGGCTGGGATGTTCCCCCAAACAATCATTCTGCTTTCAGACAGTGCACATGGAGAATAAGTAAGGGATTAAACACTGCCTACATGTGCTGTACAGCATAGAATTTAGAAATTAGGGCTGGAAAAGACTACAGGAGGTTGTTTAGTCCATCACTGGTCCCAAGAGTGCATCAGCTATCCCTGCAGTGCTTCTGACATGTTTCTCCAACCTCTCCTTTGAGAGCCATCCACCGATGGATTTCCACCAGTCTTTTATCCATTAGCAGGGAATGTTTAGGATGTTTAGGACATATTTAACAACTTAGGCAGGGAACAGAGAAAGTCAACACTGGAGTAACTTTACTTTGCAGAATGAGAGAAGAGAAGTAAGTCAAACAGAAATAAGGAGGTGGATGGGAGAGCTGAGGAGAGCCATAAAAGACTGCCAAGATTTGGAATTTTGTCTCCTTCTACCCTCCAAGAGCCCAATCCTCTTCTCACCACATCTGGGGGCCCAAAAGGCTTCCAGATGGTTGACAAAAGAAGAGTCAGAACCACGTCAGCACCCCATGAGGTCACATCACTGCTGGGAGGTGACGTGTGAGACCGTGACTGTGAAACCCCCATCTTCATCACGAGCCAGCGCTGACCCCAGGAGTGAGATCGTGCTGGGGAAGACACATCCCTGGTAAGTGGCACTGCCCTCGCCCTTCAAAAGGCTCTCTCAGGCTCTTCAGGCTGTCAGGAGCTGGTGGTGCCCATGCCAGGGCCTCACTGCTGCAGCAGCTCCCCAGCAGTTGGCTCATTGCAGCCCAAGGTTCCAAGCCCGTTACAGCCCTATAATAGCAGAGCAACTCCACTCCTTACAATTCAACATCACCACTGCTGTTGATCTTGGCAAATTATTTATCCATCTTCTGAGCCATAAATTTCCTTCCTGGACTCCGTGACTTGCTTTATAACCGCACTCTTTGTGCTGAGACTCCAAAGCCCTGGGGACAAGACCTTTGCCTCCACACTTTCTATTTAGGGCCATGCAGCTTTATGACACTAACAGAAAGAGTAACTTCCCAGATGACTTTGCAGCCATCACAGAATTTTTTTTTAAAATGCTACTTTTTTGGCTACTCAGAAGGTCACTGATAAGAGTAGGGATAAGCCCCAAGCCCAAGCTGCTACCACATGGGGATGAGGAGATCCTAGTAGCTCACTTGGAAATATCACCTACAACAAAGCATAAACTCTTTCCCCTGTTCTCCCAAATGGATCAGCATTAAATTCCCCTGCCAGAGTCTCATTACTTGGCCTCTGTTTCTCAAGTCTGAAGCCTTTAAGGAGGTGAGCAGCCCCACCACATTATCACTGGAGGTTCAGCTGCCTGCAAGATCTCTGCACCAAGCTTTGGGAGCTCAAGCAAGAGCAGGGTTTGCACTGCACACATTCGTGTTTGACTCTCAGAGAGGCCTGGAGCTCGCCAGCCTCCCACCTTGTGCGTCAGGACCAGCATCAGTTGACTCATGCTCCTGTCCCCATCCCAAAGTCAATTATCCCCACCAGCCTTCTTGCTCTGGACCTCTGCAAGGGTCACTTTGCACTGGGGTGAGGGAACCTCAGCAACACTTTCCATCCCTGCCTGCCCCAGCTTGGAGGGGTCCCTTGAGTGTGCCCTGAAAGGAGAGGCACATCTGGGCTGGATTACAGGGTGGTGCAGTGGCTTTTACAGCTACAGATTCCTGCATATGTTTCTGAGCAGGACATACATGCTCAGAGATCGAGATGCACAGAGCCCCCAGGGCTGAGGGCCCTCATTTATATAAGTCATCCCAGGTTGCCCCTCTTTGGAGGGCTCAGCTGTGGACACCTGGGCAGGCTGGGGCCCGTGTGAGGAGATGCTCTGGCCAATGCTGTGGCTGATGCTTTCCCACTGGGCACAGAGAATTGCTTTCTTCTGAGAACAGAGGCCAAATGGAGGGAATCATTTACAGCACCGAGAAGTGGGTGTAACACTGCAATTTACTGGCATATTGCAGCCACAGAGGCAGTGACTTCCCATGGATAAGGCGAGCTGTGAAGAAAACAAGGGAGGAGGCAATGAGGCTGAGAGTAAATCCCCAGAGATCAATAATGTTACATTAGATTTATGCCAGTTAGTAAACCAAAGGTTGTGGTCGGCTCTCTGCAGCACTGGTTTATCACAGCTCCAGATTTTATGCCACGGTCACTGCAAGCACGATCTGTCCCCTGAGGTTTTAGAAATAACCTCTTTCTCTCAAAACTCTTTTCTTTAGCTGTCTGTGGGTTGAGAGAAAGATACAATGATGTGTGGATATAAATACAACAACAAAAAAAAGAACTAAATTAAAATTAAAACTCAGCAAGGCTCCAAAGAATTTACAGATGTCTCTCCTCTCCTTCCCCCCCGCTTCTCTGTGGTCAGCTGTAAATATTTATCTGGCAGGCTGCAGTGAAAGGCATGGCCCAAAACACTTAATCACAATTCCAGTGTGGCTGCCCTCCAGAGCACCCCAAACTTGGGGAACAGTGTTTTTTTCTGCAGCATTGTTAGAGGTAGGTACTTCTGTCCTTATGCAGGCAAACAAGTACCTTCAAAAGCAATTCATAACATCTCCAACATGGGCTGCTGGGTGCGTTGTTTGTCCTCCTTTGGATATTTTTCTTTTTAAAGTGTCTGATTTTCTTTTTTAACTGGAGTGGTGACAGTGGGCAAGGCTTGTCACCCCACTGTCAGCAGCAGCCTGGTGCTGATTGACAGGCAGAAGTGGAGTTGAAGTCAGGTGAGATCAGTGAGGAGGTTTGGGAAATCTTCCCCAGAATCAAAGGAATCATTATATTATATTTCTGTAATTCACCCCAAACTGTTCCACAAGTATTGATGGAACCTGAGCCCATCTACCCTATGAAGGGTGGGTGTCTCTGGGGTGGAGCCTTCGCAGCTTCCGTGGGTCACTTTGCAGAAATTTGGGACAAGTGGAAACACTGCTAGAGGCTGGCAATTGTAGGGGCTTTGCTTTTGAGGATGCCCAGCAAGAAACACCATTGGCACACGGATTTCTGTGCAGCAATTGGCACCTGCAAAATCAGGAGCAAACCATGGGACCAGGGACTTGCAAGCCTCACTCCCTGGTTTTCACTTTCACGGTGAGTCTGGCCTTCTGATGTTCCTGCAAGGATTTTGAGAAGATTTCCCTGTCTTCAGTTGCACTGTTCCTCCCCACACACAACCGTTACATTGGGCTTCAAAACCTGTATATTTATATTTTTCCATCTCCTGATGGCTCACTCTCCAGTTTTGATATGGAGAAGCTGGGAGAGGAGAAGGGACCATAACACACCAGGCTGTGGGTCCTCTGTAACACACCCTCAGGGTCCCCCTCTAAATTTGCTCCAGCCACAGAGGCTGGAACACATAAAGAGGCAGCCAATGGCCCCTTTGTGTCCCAGCTTCCAGCCTCCCCAGCAGACGCGTGGCAGAGTCTTCCTCCGGAGAAGAAATTAAATGTCCCACCAAAAGCTTGGTTGCTACTTCACCATAGCGATTATTGCCTCAGTTTCCAGCTGAAACATATTTTGTTTTCATAGCTCTTTGCTATTTTCTGCAGGGAGTGGCACACTTTGGCCAAGCAGAGCCATGCATGATGTCATATTTTCTTATTGGCCTTTACTGCACGGCAATTGCCTCACCAGTTATTGCCACTGATTGCCAAGTAGCTGTTTCACCACCTGATTATTTATCAGTCTGCCTTTATGCTTTCCTGGGCATTGGGATTCACTTCACTTTCTCCCTCCTCCTTGCCAATGTTTCCAGTGCACATTATGCTTTGTAAGCACATCTGCAAACATGTAGATTTCCTTGAAAAGGCGAATCCACTACTTGCCCATTTAGAGCAGGTGATCAGTAACCAAAGCAGTAAATTGGTCTGAGGTTAATTTATTATCCTGTCAGGGGCTGTTGCAATTTTTAACAGACTCAAAGCCTAGAGAACTGTTAAAGTCCCTCCCTCTAAATATAAATATATGCTAATCTCAATATCCTTCAAGAAATAAACTCCCTTCTCTGCTGTAATTATTGTGACCCTGACATTGCAATGCAAAGGGTACCTGAAAATGCAGATCAGCTAAATCCAAAAGTTTTCAAAATCCAGAGCAACCAGAGTCCAAATTGCAAAGTTTTTAATCTATTTTTAAAGCCAGTGCTGTGAGATTTGAGGCCTTCTTTGAGATTTTGTAATCTCTGGGGCTGCTAATACTGTAGCAGTTAACTGTGTGCACTGACACCAACTGCAGCATCATCAGGGGGCTGTAGGATGCTCTGGGAACAGCACGTCCTCTTCAGGCAGGCTTTTCCAAAGGGCTCTGTTTGCTTTGACTAAAATGGACTGCTAGGTTTTTATTACACATAGGACACTCTGCCATGGGAGATTTGTAGTCTCCCCGGTGCTGCTGTTCTCTGAGCCCATCCCACTGACTATGCAGCATCACATCCCAAAATCCCCGAAAGTGCCAGGCCCACCTTTGACCCTTGCAGTGTAATAAATGGCAAGGTGCCGGGGCACACGGGGAAAGGCTGCTTTTATGGCAGAGTGCACACTGCCCCAGACGAGGGAGAAGGTGAGGGGTGGCTTTGCATTATCACCCCTGGGGACAGCCCCAGCCGTGCCAGGCACTGCCTTGGCAGAGGATGGGGCAGAGCTGTGCTCTGTGTGCCCATGCAACGGGGATCTGCTCGTGCTCCATGGGGTTACCACAGTATTGAGATTACCCAGCTGCAATTCCCACCACCTGCTCTGTAGCTGGTCCTCGTGTCCAGCAGTCAGGCACTTGGTTCATCCATCAGTCCCAGTCCTTTGGGACAGCTGGTTGCTGCTGCCTTCATACAGCTGAGGCAGACCGTGGCAGGGTGGGGAGGGCACGTGGGCAGAGGAATATTCTCCGTACTGCAACTGCTGCCAGGCTGACAGCAGCAGCCAGAGCTGGGGTTTCCCACAGTTCCTTCACCTTCCTGTCAGTGCTGGGGGTGAGGTGCCAGCCTGGTCCCCGGCTGCTGGCCTGCTCTCAAGGGGTGGGGAAGTGGAAGGGGCTGCCTGGGCTCAGCTGGAGCTTCTCTGACCCAGACATAAAGCATGAGGCCGTTTTGGCAATGCACTTTGTCCTCCTGTTTTGTGAGCCAAGAGTTTATAAACCCACAGGGAGAATAATCTCCTCTTCCTCTGAGGCATTACCAGTCTTGCTTTTGGCTGCAGGCACTTCTTTGCTGCACACCCCTGAGCTGCAAATGAGTCTCTGCTGCCACCTTCTCTTGCCTTATCAAAGGGAAGAAAAAGAAAAGAGAAATCAAGCAGATCCTTGCTGCTTGCTTTTCCTCTTCAGGACCTAATTACACAATGGGAACAGCAGTTTGTCAGTCTGGCCAGTGCCCCCCTCCTGCCCACCCCTATTTTGCCCCAGAATCAGCAAAGTTGCTGCTCCAGGTAAGTCCCTGAGAAGCAGGAGGCTCGCGTGGCCTGCAGGTCCCATGGGCATCTGCTGACTGGAAGGCAGCTTCACATGTTCCACCATCTTCAAGGGACATCTTGGGTTCAGGGTCAGATCAGCTCAGGCACATCCCCATCTGCCTGACATTGGTCTCAGGGTCTTTCTGCTGTTCACAGATACAGGAGCAAGTCTGTGCTGGCAGCTGTGGTGGGACACCTGGACACAGCATTGAAGAGAAATGGAACCTTCCCTCTGTCCTCACCACAAAGGGAGTCCCCACCAAAGCTGCACATCCCCAACAGCCTGGCCCAGCCAAGATCATGACATGAAACGATGACTTGAGCTACACCCTGTTTATTTCCAGCCCTGCTCTTTCTGTCACAAACCCAGGAAGTCCAAATTACTTACCTGATAAAAGGGAAGCAACAGAGTGATTCAGAGATCAAAAAACTTTTCATTTCTCACAGGGAAGAAAAATACTGCTCCTTTGCAGTAAGTGAATTGTTTGGCAGTGCCAGCAGCAGGACAAAATGTGTTGTTGCCCTGGCTGATGTAGGATTATCAAGGCCAGGCCACCCGTGAGCTCAGCCATCAGGCAGAGGCAATGCTGGCATCTCCAAAGCCTGATGGGGGTTTCCAACCTGAACAGGCAGGTCTTAGAAGATTAATTTCTGAGTGGCTATGGTAAGGAAAGGGCTAAAACTTTGCCAGCTGCAAGATGCCATGGAAAGGTGAGATGAGGAGTTACCCAGTCTGTGGTACCCAGCCTCTTGCCGTGGCAAGAAACCACACAGCAGATGACCCCAGCTGAGAAGCCTAAATCTCTGTTTCATGTCCAGAGCATTTCCAGACACACTGCAACGAGCCCTGGCCAGCATCACCTCCACAGAGCAGCAGCATCACTCACGGAACAAAGGCCTGGTCATGCAGGAAGCCCTGGGCAGCATCCCCAGCTCAGGACCAGGAGGTGCCTCTGGTGAGCTACCCTGCAGTCCTGGATCCAGAACACAGGAGCTTGATGGAGCAGTGTTCCCTCATGAGTGGGGCTGCAGAGGTCAGAGGGACTCACAGATCTCATCCTGCACACCCTGGACAGGGCAGTAGTCCTGGTTTGTACAGCCCAACCCAGCACTGGGCAAAGCCACTCAGCTGCCTCAGCTCCCCACTCTCCTGAAGAGCAGCTGGAACATCCACACGTGGACAAAGCTCACTGAAGGAGCAATGGGAAGTGTGGAGCCTCTCTGAGTATCTTGTTCAATGTGTTTAGACAGCACTGCCTATGGGCCAAGGCACAAAGAGATTGGATTCCCATGGCCACAAATTACAGAACATGTTTTTAACTGGTGTTTCAGATGATCCCAGTCATGTGGGATCAATTGTGGTGGTTAACCACTGCAGAATCTACCTCAAACACTCCGGTTAGTGCCGACACTTCTGCCACCTGCTTCCCTTTCCATTTCAGCCACAGCTGAAAGTCTTCATGCAACCAACAATTTCTCTAAGGACCGCTTTGCTTACTCTGTCCTGCATTTCAGCTCCAAAGGGAGGACCTTTCCTCTGTGCAGTACCAGTGGGGTTCAAAAATAGCCAGAAAAGTCAGTATTTTGGTGTGCACAAGTAAAAGCCTATTTACTTCAAATACTGTGCTGTCTCCCAGGGGCAATCATAAGGCTACAGTTTGTAGAGCACTACAGTAATGAAAGCCCCAGAAATACCACTGGAGATGGAAAGGTCAGGTGATTTAATAGGAACCATACGTGCTGCTCCAAGTTTTCTGAGTAATCCAGCTTCTGCATGTCCTCACTGCATTACAGACATGATGCATCATCTCTCCTTTCCTTGGCTTTGTTCGGGGGACTGAATCTCCCCGGAGACCCTAACTGCTTTAAATGCTCTCTGCTCTATTTATATTTGATTTTACCCAGTGGTTTCAAGCAATACTGATCCTGAATGACTCTTGATCCAGTGCTGTAACCTGACTGACATCTGCTTTGAAGGAGTTGTGTGCAGGTCTGTTTGAGTAACATTACAGGGCAGAGAGGACTCTGCTCTTCAATTGGAGGCTTTACAATGATCCAGTCCATACAATGTTTTTCTTTCCTGACAGAGCCATGTGACCATGATGGTTTTTATATCTGTGGACTTGGTTTCAGGCTAATGTGTATCTTTCCCCTATCTTTGTGTTGAGTCCTTCCCTCAGCTGCTCCCTACCTCAGTTTCCTCCTCACAAACTGGTCATAGCTCCCCTCACTTGGGCCAAAGTGCTGCCAAAATCTTGATAACTCACCCTGCCCTATCTGAAGAGGGATCTTTCCTGCCCTACCTGGTGGAAATAACTGCAGCAGACCCCACTGCTGGCAACCCTGGCATCTAGAGGTCAGCAGAGAGGGGGAGGAACATTTGTTCTCCTCTTGATGGACACAGACCTGCTTCATGGCCTGGGGAAAGTGGGGCCTTCCCTGTGCTGCCGCAAGGGCAGAGGCACAGCTCAGTCTGTGGTGGTGGAGGCTGAGGGGCAGGAGGAGCATAGAGAGAGCAGACAGATGGCTGCACAGCCAGCCCAGTTATTACCAGAATAAATTGGGTAAATCACGGGCTAAGCAGTTGCTCTCCCTGCGGTAGAAGAGGATCTGACACTGTGATTGAAAATTAGCAGCATCTCTGAGGCAATCATGGCTGGGAGGCTTGCTGTGCTGGGAAGCTCCGCTCAACCGGGCGTTGCACTTGGACTGTGTTATTACTGCACCTTAAACCACAAGAACAAAATGTTTGGGACACCAGGAGAAACAGAGGCATTTTGATTTGGTACTAATTGTAGTAATTATTTGCTACCAGGGCAGATATGAATGCAATATAATGAGTCTGATTATTTATCAGCATTCAACACCAGAAAGAAAACAATGCTGGTAAATAGCAGAGTTTATTTTGGGGAACTGTTTAAAGCCGAGAAAGGACAAAACATCTCTGTTCAAAACAGGGCCTCTGGAGGCTCTGTGGCAAAGATCTGTAAAAGGTTTTCAGGCTTCACAAGAGCTGTGTATGACTGAGGTTTGGCCCTGATGTGTTTGGCTTGGTGGCACTGCCAAAGCCAGGTTTGCTGAGCAGCCTGCCCTTGGGCAAGATCCTGACCAATATATTGCCAAATGTCACCTGCTGGCAAAGAAACCACCCAGGGTAGAACACTTTGGCAACCCATTTTGAAAAAACTTAGCAAAGATGCTTCAAACACTTGCAGGAGCGCACAAACAGGAGAGCTGTAGGCACATCAGGACAGATCTTACATCAGCAATACTCCCTGTCCCTTAGTGGGGAGCAAAGGCCTGTGACACCCCCTGCTGTAGCCTGCCAGCACGCTCCCAGGCCACTAGACCAAGGACAGATGCTGACCAGCCTGCCCCAGAGTGTCTGCAGGACATGCCAGGGCAAGGTAGGCATTGCTCCTAGGGGACCCTTCAGTAGAAACCAACTTTCCTCCCCTTGCAGATGGCAACCACGTTCCTTTCAAAGGGGCTTTGCTGTCTCCATTCACCTCCCTACTTGGCATTCAGCTCCCATGGCACTTTCAGTTCCTCCACTCACCCAACCTTGGAGCTACTCTGCTGTGAGCGTGTCAGATGGGAACGTGCAATCAGTTCTGGCCAACCTACTAACAGACCCAGCTGTTATTACAGCAGACACTGATGTGAGCAGCCACAAAAGCAAACAGATCTTTGGGCTCCTCATGTGTCTGGAGCTGCCTGCACATCCTGCCCCAGGCTTACTGAAAACATGTGGTCAGGTCCTGCCAGGCTGGCATGCAGCTACAGCCAGAGTGATCTCTCAAAGCCTCCACCACTTCTGTTTCACTTTTGCTTGAATAAGCCCACTGAAATCTAGCTCAGGAAATGGTGAGGTACCAACAAGCTTCAACATTCTCATCACCATTGATGTTACAGTCGCCACTGAGGACTCCCCATGGAGAAAATCTTGGAATTGCAAAGGCAGTGAAAATGCATACAAGGCAGTGCTGGCATGCCAGGGTTGGTTGCCGGTGCATGTGCCTGTTTGGAGCTACTGGCCCACCAGGAACCCTGGCAGGAGCAGACCCTGCCTCTGAAGGGGGGGCAGAGATGGGACTGGCACACCGTAACCTACCCCAAAAAACGCCCCTCTGTCACCACCCTCCTCAACCAGAGGTGGCATTAGTGCATGTAATTTCCTAGGGAGTATTTTTCTTTTTTCGTCTTTCTTTCTTTTCAAGTCTGTAGCTGTGTAAATACCAAGCAGCCACAGCATCCTGTGGCACAGGGTTCCCCAGTGCAACCCCACACTCTGTGCAGATCTGCCTCTGGTTGTTTGCTTTGAACCTGCCACCTGCTACTTTTATTTGATGTCCCCGAAGTTCTTGTCTGAGAAGCAATAGAATACAATCACACTCTAATCTGTATTGAGATCACTTTATCTTTAGTCACTGGTGTCCAGGTGCCTGCTTTTTTTTAATTCAATGGTGAAAGCTCCCAAGTACCTCAAGGGCACAGATCAGGCATTCGTAAATTTTTCTTCACTTTTCCAATCATTACTGGTGTGATGCACTGCAAAAGTCTGCCAGTTATTACCATAATGGATGAGACTGCAGAAACAGGAAAGAAATCCCACCCTTGCCTTGGCATATATAACCCGTCTGTATGTCCTCCATGCATCACTGCCTGCAGACACCTGTGAACACACAGCCTCATTCATGCCCCTCCCCTGCACAGGCTCTTTTGCCCATTCTCCAGATGCACATCCACCAGCATCCATCCTTCCAGAACCACATTTGCACGCATGCATGGCCCTTTATCTTTACTCCTCCAGTACACCCTTCTGATTAAAATATAACTAACATGCCATAAATACAAACACCACAGGCACATAAATGCCACTGTAAATGCACTGTGTCTATACACCCACACTGAACTAGCACATACCCCATTCAATCTAACTTGACACACACCCTTGAATGCATTCTTCCACCCCACACCTTGCCACAACATGCTATGCAGCTTCAGGAAGAGCAAGGGAAACCCCAAAGTTGTTTGAATGGGATGGTCTGTCCAACTGGAAATTCTGCTTCTCAGTTTTTCCTGTGCCAAGCCATGTTTCAGTGGCCTCCATCAAGCCTGGGCTGAGAACCAGGGCCCCAGCAGCACTGCCAGTTTTGCCCATTTTCCTAGTCAATCCCATAGTAGGCAGATGGGTCCACACTCAGCATGCAGCTGGAAACAGGGTGGTGGGTGGGTTTTCCAAGCACCACTGTGCTTTGCAGCATAGAGCTGATGAGTGTGCCACAAATGGGCTTCACATACAGCCCTGTCAGACTGACCCAGGTGAGCACAGGGCATCCTGCTTGTGGGTGACTGTCAGAGGACAGAGATTTCTGCACAAATGAAACACAGTGAGACAGAAATATACATATAGCACATGTGTGCATGCATGTACATATACATATGTCAGAAAATGTCTGAACAACACAAAGAAGAGAGGATCCCACGTCCTGGCTGCAAGGGGACTCACCCAGGCCCAGGGTATACATGTAACAACCCGTTTTGCCACTGCTGTGATCTTGGTTCTTCTGTTATTTTTAAAAGGCCATAGCATTAACCTAATTAATTTACTTTAATTGGAGAACAGTATTAGCTTAAATGGTCCTGCTTAAATCGTAGAGAAGCCGCAGCCAAGCTCTCCCAACAGCCGCTTGTCCCCATTCACCCTCCTGCAGATGGTTAACACAGCTGAGCTGCACTCTGGCACAACAGCCCTGCTCCCTCCACAGGGTGTTTTCTGCTCTGAAGGGAAACACCTGCACGTCTCCGAGCAAGATGGCTCAGAGCAGAGAAAGGACTCAGCCTAGAAGTTGAGCTGAGTAAGGACCCAAACCTGGTGGGAAGCCAGGAGCTCCAGTGAAGAAGAGGTGCTGAGGGGCCCACGCCAAGCTGACAATGTTCACAGTGCTTTGCTCAGACCTCAGCTGGCATCCCTGCCCACTCTGGCAGAGGGGGAAGTGTCTGCACAAGCTGGTTTGGAAGCCACAGAGGTGAACAGCCCAGCTCTGATGGATGCCAGAGGCAGCAACAGGGGGCAGTGGCTACGGCAAGGATGGTTGCTCAAAGACCACAGCTCAGCTCTCATTTCCCTGGTTTCTGCTGGTATCTCCTGCAGTGAGTTTTGGGAAACCATTCCCACATGCCAGGGTCTGGCATCCAAAGGAGGCCAACATCCTCAGCCTTCTTTGTCAATAACATTGGTAACTACAGCTGAAAAGTACCTTGTAAGATCTTCATGAATACCCCTAACCTGCCTTCTTTGAGCTTCAGAGTTGTTACCATAATGCAGTTTATCACCATGTTTTGCTGCCCTGTTTTGTTGTTAACCCAGAGGCCCAGCTTGCAGGGAGAGAGCATGGGTGAGCACGACTAAACTAAATCCAACAGCCCCAGGGGTGGCAGCAGCAGCTCTATCCCCATCTCAGTCTGGTCAACGGGCTGGCTGTGCAATGGCAAGCCGTGTGCCAGCTTCCCACCCTTCACCAGCTGTACCCTGGCTTTGGAGCACTAGGTGTCCACACCTCCAGCCTAGTGGATACGAGGTCAATGCATCCCTCCCTCTGAATATACAAAATATACAACAGGCTTGGCCCAGCAGAGGCCTACAGACGGTCAGGGTTCTTGGACTCATAGCCACCACCATGGTTTTGAACAGCATCTGGGGCCCCAAGGGTGGGTGCACTGAGGGATCAGGCTGTGCGGGAAGAAACATCCCAGAGAAAAGAATTCTGTAAGGGATGTACAAGAGCAAGGGCTCGGGGGAGCCAGCAAGTCACCATACAACCCTTGCAAAATTGGCCAAGGCCAATTAACAAGCTGCAGCTGACAGAGAGGGGAGGATTTCAAGATAAGAGAGATGGCAAGAAGCCTAGAGGAGATCAGAGCTTGGAGGGAAGAATGGAAAAGGCCTCCTGGGAATGAATCTAAGTAGGACTGCTAAGGGAATTTATGCTAATATCTCTCAGGAGGCCTTGGAAAAGGGGACATGGGTACTGGCCTTGTGAGATGCTGCTGAAGATACAGAGTTTGGGGGGGAAGACAGGAATCAGCTCAAGTAGACAGCAAGGGGTGGGGAATGCACACTACAAGTATCCAAGATGGAGTATTTAGAGCAAAATCCAGAGGAAGGGGTAAAGTATAGCTAAATTATGGAGAAGGAAAAATGCTCTGGCTGTAAACAAAAGAGAATCTCAGAACAGATATATAAGACTTCCTGAAGTTAATATTTCAAGCCAAAGGCCATTTGGGTAGTTACCCACCCTTGTGTTCTGGGCAGGGCTGGAAGTCTCCAATCAGACTACATTTGACTTGCCCCAGCAATAGGCAAGTCACTGGAAAGCCAAAGCACCATCTCAGGGAGGGAAGCACCAGTGAGGGGCAATACACCATACCAGTACACCATACCTCAAATGGAGTAGCTGCACATACAAAGAACCTGACATTCCTTTTGGAAAAGCTCTTCATTTTCAAAGCCATTCGCCTGCAGACGTGGCCTCCTTGCATTGTGGAGTCCTTGGGACTGGCTGCACTGTATCAATCAATGCTCAATCTACTCCACCCCCTCCATACCCCTGCCCACAAACACCCAGAAGATGCCAAACCCACCAGAGGTGTGAATATAACAGCTATTACACTTTACTTCATTGTGGGGTTTTTAAATTTTTTTATTTTTTCTTCTGATTGAAAAAGAAAAGGCAGAGAAAAGTTACAAAAGTAGTAAAAGGCAACAATATCGGCAGGACATCCACCTTCCCTGCTCCCACCCGGGGCAAGGCAGCCTGCCCCACCTCCTGGCTGGCAGGAACACACCTCTGGGCCCCAGCACCTCGGCAGCTCTTTCTGAGCAAAGCCTGAGGCTGCAGGGCTGTGCAGGGGCTGCCACCCCCAGCCATTTGCACAAGGAATGTGCCTCTCAGATGGGTACCAGGCTATGGCTGTCCCATCTCCTGAGCACAGGGATTTGGTCCAAAGGAGCAATGCTTCCTGTCCTGCACTGGTCAGCTTGATCTGGCAGCAGTTAAAAAGCTGAGGTGTGCCATCAAAACAAGATAAGCAGAATTTCTACAGGGGCAGGAAGAATCAGCAGAGGAGCTGCACTCTCTTGGAACTAGGGACTTGCAGGGAACCATGACAGTCTGCCAGAGGTCCCTCAGCAGTAAATATAAGAGTCCTCTTGGAGGTGGTGCTGGTGCAGGGGGTGGCCCAGCTGTAACAGTCTGGAGACAAAGAGCAGGCAGAGCTGGGACACATCCCCTCACCACCTTGCTCAGCTGCTCTGCCTGCCTGAAGGACAGGAGTTGGGGAGAAGAGGGTGGGGGATTCAGGTCCCCATGCCTGCAGCCTTTGGACTTCCCCCAGGGGTGTCAGTGAAGGGCCCAGACCAGTTCACTGGGCAGCCTCCTACTGGCAGCTGGACTGACCATTGGTCTCAACCAAACAGCAGCATCAAAGACTCTACACTGAGGCAGATTTAAAAAACCAAAAACTATTTTGTATAACTCACAGTTGCTCCTCTTGACCTGAACAAACAGTAAACTACTTGCTTCCCCTTGCACTCAGATACAGGCTCATGGTGGGGAATGCCTACACAAAGAGGTTACTCCCTCCACCAGGTGCAGCCAGAGGAAAGGCCTTGTTCCTTTGCCTTAACAGGAGAGGCAGGAGCTTGTTCTATTAACTCCTGCCTTGTGACACAAAACACACACATGCCTCGAGGACAGATCCCAGACAAACACCAGCAGTACCAAGGCCTAGCATGGTCCCAACAGTCTGAGAACTGTCTCTGGAGAGATGTTCCCCACCTTCACTCAAACTCAGCTCCTGTTTCTTCCACCAACAGCCACAAAATTGACTGCTTTTTCCCATTCCTTGCTTAATCTGAGAATATTGTTCCACTGATACCAGAAGTGTGTACCTGAATTTAACAGCTAGCCTAAACAAGGGGAGTGGAAAGCTTGCTGGAGACATTAAATTGGTTTGAGTTTGGTGGTAGCAGTTACCTCCACCATGACGTAGTGGGACAATACTATGGAGAAGTGTTACATACCCCAGAACACACACTGCCTCAGCAGAGAGGAGATCCAGCACCACAGCCCCCGAGTTCTTCTCTTTGATAATGCTGAGAGGACTGAAGGTGGGTGCTGCATTTTCCTGGATGGCTCAACAGAGTTTTATTCTAACCCTAGATTTACATATGGATGTTTCACTCTCCCATTTCCATCTCTTTTTGGACAGTATCATTGAACTGCCAGCAGATTATCTGGAATGCACAGCTAAATGAGCCAGTTACTCCTCCACACACCTCCCTGTCCTAGGATTTTCCACTTAAGAGAGCTTGATGTGAGTGCAATTATAACAATCTCAGAGATGGATCTTCTTGTTTTGCAAGCAGCTCTGCACAGTCTCTTTCTCCAATCCTGAGCTCACTTCTGAGAGGGAGAAGTGTCAGGTCTGTAGCAAAGCACTGTAGACCCAGGTATCCTTGGGAAACTGACTGGATTTGGTTTCACAGCTTAATCACTCATCCCTGCTGCCATGCAGGTCATACTAACCCCTGAACACCTCCTGGATATCTTCAGTTACCACCATCCTCATGTTTGACACTGCCCTGGTGGCACTTCTTGCAGTTTGTGGACCTGACTGGTTTGCTATGCCCTGAAAGACAGAACTCACTCCCTTGGCCACTGCTCGGATCCATCAGTGGTCTGAGAACAGGCACTGCTACCAAGCCATTCTCTTCCTCCTGCCACAGCAGCTGCATTGCAAAGACGTGCCATTGCCCCTTCCTCTCCCACCCCTCCCCTTGGGTATCACCACCTCCCCTTCTCCCTGCCAGGCAGGACACTGGTTGATAGTTCCTGAGGTTTTTTTGGAGAAACTCCTTCAGTAGGCACAAGACGGTTCTTCCACTGGAGCAATCGGGCTCAGCGGCTTCAAGGTGCTGAGGGAACGGAAGGCAAAAGTGGAGGGATCATACACAAAGTGGGGCGGCGGGCGGCCTCCGCTGACGCTCTGCAGGGGAATAAGAAGAGGAATGAAGTCAGTGCTCACATCACCTGCAAACAGTGAAGTTCTTGCCTTGAGTGCTTTGTCATCCCCCTCTCTGATACAATTACACCTCTCTGAATGGGTGGTCATGCTTGCACTAGCAGTAAATGGCACCAACATAAGCAGTGGAAGCACTTTGTTCACATCCTTGCTCTCACCCTTCATGATAAAAAGCAGGGACACCTCCCTTCCTCCAGGACTGAGGTCCCTAGGATCCACATGACTAGGGCCCCTGGCACCTGTAGCCGCTAAGTGAAACAGGATATCCATGGTGCATTTAGAGTACCAGAGTCAGGAAAGCATCATTACCAAAAGGTATCACATGGAAAAGCTAAATTCACTTGGCCTTGAATATCTAATACACTTTCAGAGCATGGAGACAAACAAAGTCATCTTTGGAAATGCATTCTTCAGCCCCATTTTTCAGCAGCTCTCCAATAAGGATTTAAAAATCATTTTTTCCTAAAGTCCCAGTCATGCTGAAACTCTCCAGGGTTTTGGTTCCAGACTATACAGTTTGATGAGGAATGGCTGAGAGATACTTGGAAGAAAAGATTCCACCCCCAAGGCCTTACACACTGGTTTCTACCATGGCCACTAAAGACCATTCTCTTCCCTTATGCTCCCAGTGTTCAGAGCATGCTCAGAGCAGGTCCAGAGTAAGGAGGCCAGAAATAGCCATGTATTCCCTGCACTGTGTGACAGGACAAAAATGCTGTTTTCCACTAAGCTGTGCTGGGATATGTGGATCCCAGAGGAATTTTGGTGCCAAAGAAGTTATTCCACTCTGTTAAATGTGAAGTGCTTTCCTTTTACTTTTCAGGACTTTTGGTTTATTTCTTTCCTTATGCAAGCAGAAGCACTATTGGGACATCTACTTCACTGATACTTTTTGGCCAGGAGAGGAGGTCTTGGTGCTCTATGGTCCAGGAGAGCGTTTAATCACGATTCTGTAGAGTTCATTCCCAAGGAATATGTTCAGCAGCACAGAAATTCATACAAACGTCCCCTACTCTCATCTCACTTCCATCATTCTTGGGAAGGACTTTACCACTATTTTCACAGAGGTTAGCAAAAAAACTTCATGAGAAACAGGTTAGAAAAAACTCAGAAACCTACAGGTTGGGCAGAGAAGTGATTGAGAGCAGACCTGCAGAAAAGGAGTTGGGGGTGGTGGTCAATGAAAAACTCAACGTGAGCCGGCACTGTGCACTCACAGCTCAGAAAGCCAATGGAATCCTGGGGTGCATCAAAAGCAGAATGGCCAGCAGGTCAAAGGAAGTGATTCTCCCCCTCTAGTCTGCTCTTTCTGAGATCCCACCTGGAGAACCATATCCAGCTGTGGAGTCCCCAACAAAAGAAGGATATGAAATTGTTGGAGCAAGTCCAGAGGAAGACATGAAGTTTTAAGAGGACTGAAGCTCCTCCCCGATGAAGACAGGCTGAGAAAGTTGGAGCTGTTCAGCCTGGAGGGAAAAAAGGTAGAGACCTCACAGGAACCTTCCAGTGTCTGAAAAGGGGCTACAGGGAAGCCAGAGAGAGACTCTTCCTCAAGAACTGTAGTGACAGGGTAAGGAGTTAGGGGCAAAAATTGGAAGAGGGGATTATTTGGTCTAGATATGAGGAAGAAATTCTTTCCTGTGAGGGTGGTGAGACACTGGAACAGGTTGCCCAGGGAGGTTATGAATGCCCCAACCCTGACAGTGTTCAAGGTGAGGCTGAATAAGCCTTGAGCAGCCTGGTCTGATGGGCTGAGCTCTTAACATTCTATGTGATTCAGACTAGGCTCTGGTATAATGTTCCTTTTCTAGGCCTTTCCTAACTAGAACCATGGTCACCTTTGCTTAGCCCGCACTGTGGGACTGTTCCTCAAAGAATTAGGCTTTTTAGGAACAATTACCAACTCTGCTGTCTCACAGAAGACAGCTTCATTTAGCACTTCAGATTCAGGTCTATCACACAGCTGCAACCACCTAACAGCACGGCAAGGTGATGTTTTGATGCCTCCACCGCGCCTCTGCCTGGGTTTTAACCTGTCATTACAAGACAACAACACACAAATATCCCCAAAAAGCTGCTCAGATGATTTGTCTCGCCCAAACACACACAGAAAATCAGAGCGAGCTAAGGAAGTGTCGAAGCCAGGCCCTGAGTGCTGCAGTAACTGCAGCAGGATCTGGAAGCCTCTGGTCTCCAGGCTCCTGGTCACAGCTCAGCCCAACGGGGCAGCAGCCTTTGTGTCAGGAAAGACCTCTAAAAGGCAGCATGGGCAGCGTGTTCCTGCCTAGTTGGTATCCCTTCTGCAAATTAAGACGGGCACTTGAGAATGGAAAATGCCAACATGGTGCTTGGCATCAGCTGTGCCTGGAGTTTCAGCCAGCAAATCACACCCTGCTACATCCCCCTGACACCTTGGCCAGCAGTGTAAGAAACAAGAGAGGCAGATTTAAGGGCCTTTTATTCAACAGCCACCTGCTGTGGGGTTATATATGGTGTATGCTCTGGCAGGCCTCAGAGCTGGAAGGTAACATAGCAACCCCTATTCAAAGCTAAGGGGCAGAATAAACCAGCACATTTGTCCTTCTCCAGAGCAGAGAAGGTCCCCTGCCAGTGCCAAGAGGGAAGGGGAACAAAGAACCTGGCAGTCGCCTCCATTTTGAAATGCCAGACAGGATTAGGGAAGGCAGCTGAATCTCTGTTCGTTTTTGGCAGATGGCAGATGAAGAGGCTGGGGAAAGACAGGTCCAAAGGACAGACAAAAGTCATCTACAAAACTCACCAGGCTTTGGGTGGAAAGTTGTGCTGTGGTTTCTCTCTGGGTCTTCTTCTGGGGTCAATGTGTAGGGCAGAGAGCCTTGCCAGGACACTGCCATGATGATGGGCACAGAACAAGGGTTCAGGCTGAAGGTCAGGGATGTGAGCAGAAACAGGAAGATGCTGAGAATCACAGGTAGTCAGGCATCTGCAAGTGAGGCTCAAAATGCAGCCAATCCTGCCTCTTCATCATGGCACCTCTCAAGCAGCCACAAGATTACCACTGGCTTTCAACAACAGCAGACAAGGGCAGAGTGAGAAAGGGCCTGTGTCCAACTGCAAGTAGGCACAGGAGAGGCAGTAACCTGACTGCCCTCATCCACAGCCAACACTCTGACCAATGTGCATTCCTTTATAACTCTGAGCAATACAGCATCCTCATGCACCTGCTCCCTGACTGACAGGGCAGCACCTCTGATACTGCCCTTGCTGGAGGTAAGAAATCTCCAAATCCCTCAACTCTCTTCTTGCAGAGGAACATTTTTTGATTGGAGGCCTGATCTGGCTTAGTCCAAGACACCATTTGGGATCACAGCATATGGTGGTCTGGTTCTGATGAGTAGCACAAGGCAAAGCTCTGTTAGATGTATTTCCAGAACAAAAACAGATAGAGCCAGCTGCCAGAGAGGGGAACACGTTCCTGCCACCCTGTAGCTTGCGCCAGCTGCCTCCCAAGCAAGCATCCTAGCCAGCATGCCCTTCTCCTTGGGCACACCATGCCTGGGACTTTGCTTTGACTAGGGAAAGGTGTTAAGAGTTGTTGCTGCCACAGCGGGTCCCCAGGGAGCTTGCCATAAACCTGCCTGACAGCCCCTGGTGAGCAACCCCAGGGCAGCTCCTGCAGAGGCTCCTCAGAGCACAAACAATACGCACTTGACATTAAAGGCTCATGTGTTCACTCTAATGGCATCCGGACAGCTGGGTACCGCTCACAGAACGGAGCCTAATATGGGCCCTGTGCTAATGGAAATCATTAACCAGAGCCCTCAATTTGCTAAGCAATGTATTTACACAGCTGGAGAATGGCCCGAGTCAGACTCACTGAGCTGCCACAGGAGAGCACACAGGCTCAGGCATATACTTTGTCAAACACACGTGCTCACTTGCACATACTCACCTGCCCTCACACACCTCAGGCTATCCCCAGTACACAGGAACTTTCCCGGTCACTTGTCTACATCCCTCTGTGCACACACAGACACCTCCTGACTTGGAAACCACAAGGAGGGCTATTCCGCTCATACAAATCTTGCCTGCTTGTAAAGTAACTCAAGCCATGCAGTGCCAGAATTTCACAGCATCCAGGGGATGGTCCAAGGCACCGCAGCTCATCACTGGCTCGTACAGCTGCCCAGAACACAAGGTAGTTCCAGCACCTGAAGATACCCACACTGCCCCACTGCACACCTCATTTGAGTTAGATGAGCTCCTAAGGGAGGTAAATTCATCTTACACATGCTTCAAGCAACTTTGTACAGACCACCTTGGTCAAGGATGTCTCTTCATCCAGGTACATGTGCTCACATGTACACTCCTGCCAATATGAACTGTTCTCACCAAAAGCATTAACACCTTTAAATACAGGGAAGCAAATAAACAACCAGGTTTGAAAGATATCTGAAGTGTATTAACAAAGAAGCACACCAAAATATAGTGAGTGGAGGGAGTTGCCTCAAAGAAGGCCCATAAGATTAAACATCACAGAAGAAATGCAATTACAATCCTATTAGCAGCTCTCAGAAAACAGACAAATGCACAACTGTTCCATAAACCCATCTGTGACATAACTGTACATTTTGGCAAGGAAAGAGTACATAGGAAGAAGACAAACATGTAAAGCTGAATCTATTCATATGAAGCCATGTTCCTCCTAGAAACAGGTCCCTTACTTCCTATGAAGTCTGGGAAAATGTCCCAAATGCAGACAGTAATATGATTCTGGTCTCATGATTCCACAGAATCGCGGTTCTCCTCTTTGGACAAAGCCAAAGTTAGCACAGGTCCAAGTGAGCTTTCAGCTGTGGGAATGATAATCCCCACAGGAGGGGGGAAATGCAGTTACCCAACACAACAATGTCTTTGAAAGGAGTGGTGTGCTAAGGGTGATGGAAAATTAAGAGGACTCTTTGGTCCTCTTTCTTAAGAGGTCTAGTATCCTGGTGGGATTCAAAACCAAATCAGCTTGTCCACTTTGCCAACCCGTCCCTACTCAAGGCCAATCCAGCACAGGAGCCCCTTCCTTCCTACTCCTGGGCCCCAGTGGTTGGAGATGCTGCTGAGCTCCGTTTAAAGGATGCTGCCTTCCAGTGGTGGGTGAATGATCCCTCTGCAGTCTGCAGACTCACTTGTTAAAAGTCCTTTGGGACGAAAGGCACCATGTAATTGCAAGTTGTAAAGGCGCATCCGATTCCCACCACCACCCTGTGTGGAAAGGAATAAATCCCCAGGATAGTTTTGGCAAAGACAAATGCCTGCCTGGGATGCTGCCCGTTTGTGAGACAGCTGCCTTGCCCAGGAGTGGGCAGAGCCAGAGGTAGCATCGATATTCAGGCAGGGCACAGAAAAAGTAAAGACATCTAACCCACAGAGGAACACGTACAGGTACACTGATTTAACTCCACTTTGTTCTCCTTCCTATCACTCCTCCTAAGTGTTAGAAAATAAACTTCATCACTCTTCAACTTTGATGTGTGAAGCCATCAGCTGTGAGCAATGGAAGGGGACCCATGTGTCTGCTCCTAGTAATATCTGTAATTCCAAACATGATTCCAACCAGGTCACTTCCCAACATCTCTCCCTTAGTTTCTCCAGAGCATAATACATACATGTCCTGGTTTCTGTTGGGATAAAATTAATTTTCTGCCTAGTAACTGGTGTATCCTGTGGCTTAGATTTAGGATGACAATAATGGTGACAGCAACAACTAAAAATATCAATCTGTTAAGCAGTGTTTATACTAAGTTAAGGACTTCTCAGCTTCTCATGCCCTGACAGCAAGAAGGTTTGGAAGAGCATGAGAATCTGAGAAGGAAACAGCCAGGACATCTGACCCACACTGGACAAAGGACTTTTCCATCCCATATGATGGCATAAGCTGGTGTTTTGTCTTCCCAAGTAGCCACGATGCAGTCCTGCTTTCCTGGAGGTGGCTGAACACCTGCCTGCCCATGGGAAGCAGTGAATGAATCCCTTGTTTTGCTTTGCTTGCATGCAGTTTTTGCTTTCTCTATTAAATCATCTTCATCTCACCCCACAAGGCATCTCACATTCACCCTCCCAATTCTCTCCCCCATCCCACAGGGGTAGCAAGTTAGCAACTTCATTGTGGGGTTAAGCCACAACAGTACACCACAGCCAGGCAGCTGGGATGAATTAATTAACTTCTAGGTGTTTCAACCTTCTGATGAGAGGCGATTTCTTTTCAATTACAGTCTTGCTTCAGGCAGTTTTCAAGAAATAGTCACCGGCGAACAGGACCAGCTCCTCCAGTGGAGCAACAATTCACATTTAACTGCTTATTCATTAACTCTGATAGGGCCTCTAACAATTTATTCCAGTCACAGACCTGGAGCAGCTCAAGGAGGAACTTTTCGCAGGCAAACTCCTCTTCTCCTGAAAGTCTGTCCTCCACTCCCAGGTTCATACAGAATTTTATTTCAAGGAATAGTTAAAAAATACACCATGCCAGAGCTTCATTTTATGACTACTCTTTTCCTTTCTCTTGCAAGAAAAAAAAAAGTCATCTCCAAATGTTGTTCTGACAAGGAACCAAAAACTTTGCAGTGAGCACTGTTTTCTTACGTTTTTCATCACCATCCCCTAAAAGACTGAAAGGCCTGTCTGCCATCACCAACATAAGGCCTAACACCTATTTCTTTCCATACCACCACATTGCAAAGCACAGTTCAATGGTTTACAAACACATCACTGTTCCTCTTAGAAAGGTTAAAAAAATTATTTAAAAAATCAAACATTTGCAAATGTGTGTGCAGAGTTGTCAGGTGGCAACTACCAGATTTACTGAGGTGCCACCAGACAGACAACACTGAACCTTTTTGGAAGGTACTTCAAAGGGCCTAGCAGATGCTTGTTGGTTATTTGTCCAAAGGCAAAAATAGCCAGTTTCAGCTCTGGGTCCTTGCTGGCACCAGCATGATAAGCCTTTCTTCTCCTCTCTCACACATCTTTAGATACGTCTTTGACAAAGCTGACTGGAAGCTTTGATTCTGCCTGCCTGACAACCTGAAGGAAAGAGGCTGCACAAATAAAAGGGACAGATGGGTCATTCAGAGGGGCAGTCTGTTATTGCTCCCTGGCCAAGTTAGGGAACTCACCACTCCAGGGTCTCAGTAAAGACCATGCTCTGAAGGCAAAACAAATCTCTTAGGAACAAGTGAATAAACCCGTATTTCCCTTCTAGTGAGCTGTGTCTTGCACCCACTTTTTCTCCTTCTGGTAAGAAATTACCTGTGCTTCCTGCATACCTGCAGCAGTTCCTGCAAATACTGCAGGGTCTGCATGTGCCTGAGCAGGAGAAGAGGCTACAAGAGTAGCTCCAAACAAAGAGACACAGGCAAGGCACTATCTGGCACTAAATCTTTAAGTGCACCTGAGTAGAGTCCTTAGTTTTGGTCTGTACACAAGTGGCACTACTTCACCCTCTCCTTCCTCTCCACCCTCCCCGTTCCAGTCCTTGCTGTGTAGCAGGAACACCCTCCTCTCACGGAGATCACACCAGCTGCCTCACAGTCCTCCTCCCTTGGGGCCAGGAGCCCCAGGCACCATGCTTCCCACAGAGCCCGCACGTGGTGCGTACTTAGGCGTGCGCAGCTTCCAGTTTGCATGAGGCCAGGGCAGGCAGATTCCCTCTGGCCAGGCAGGCTGGCACAGAGCAGCACACTGCTTTCAACTTGAAGGGTACAAGTAAATTAAACCTGCAAAGTGAGAATTAATTAGCCTGGCATGAGCAGGCTACGGAACACATGCTGACATAGTGCACTTGCCTCTGGACAAACCACCCCAGCCGTGGAAGCCAAGCGCAAGAAGTGGGTGTATTATGGGAGAGGTGTGTGGGAAAAGAGGATCACAGCTCTAGGAAGTGGGAGAGGCAGTGGGTGCCAGGTTCCCACAGCCACGCGAACAGAAGGGGTGCAGGAACAACTGCAGTGGGCCTGGGTGCAGTGAGCAGACGTGCCTAATCAGCCATCTTGGACTTGAAGCTCTGACAGAAAACAGTGGCTTTCTGTGACCCTGTGCCGACCCCTACATCTCTCTCTCTCTCTGCTCCCTCACCCAGATGTCATTAAATCTGACCCTCTCTCTGTGAAATGTCTTCCCACTTTCCATTTCCTTGAACCACACAGTGCCACTAGCCACGGCTGCTGCGGACACACAAGGCTCTCCCAGAAGCAACTGGGCTGCACCTTGTTTCTACAACTCCCCACCTCCCCCTACTCTTAAACCAGACTCACAACCACACCAGACCACAAAGCAGGAACAGTGCTGAAAATAGGAAGTCAGCCTCCTCACTCACCAGCCACTTGCTACTTTCATGGTGCTGTGTGGATTACAGAGCTCTTGGTTACTCCACAAGGTCTGTCCTATGGGCACTCACATGATTCAACAGGTGCGAGGGCACATGTGGCAGGATTTTATGAAAAGCGGGAATCAATAAAAGTTCTTATCCTTAAGGAAACAGAAGAGAGACATGACAGTCCCATTCTACCTGCTATAGGCAGGCTAAAAGCTGGTTAGCCTTTTGCACGAAATCCAGATATTAGGAGTAATTTTTAACAGACAGAGGCATTCCCTCCTTGGCTACACTGGACCCTTCCCCACACTAAGGAGACTCTGGACAAAGTCTTTTGTCAGGAATTATTCAGAACAAGGGCTGGGGTTCTCCAGGACCAACTCTCACCTTCAGCAGCCAGTTCAATGGTTGGGTTGGGAGGAGCATAAGGATATCCAAAGGGATATTCATGCTCCCACCTAGCAGAGGGCTTCTCCATTTTGCTTGGCAGAGGCATGCCCATCAACTGGAGACAAGGCACCACTGGGCAAACTAGAAGGCCAAAATCTCCATGAGGGGCTTCTGACCATAAAGCAATCCAAGGTTGTGACTAGCCAGGGAGGCCATTGTTGATTGTAAGATCAGGGTCAGTTTTAGACACTTAGTCACATACTAGAAACAACCAGGAAGGTTTGGAAAACTGTTAGCAAGCTGCAGTTTGGGATTTCTGCTGCCTGATACGCCCGAGCTGTTTATACTCATGATACGGTATGAATAAGGACACAGCTCTAGAACCATGGATTAAAGTTCTCCTCATCATATCTCTCTTCAGGTGAGTCACACTTTCTGCTGGTTTCTCAGCATTACTCATTTTGAAATTGCAATCGTGGTATTTATCTCCATAGTTATATGCATCCAATGCTAAATACTTGCACAGGTCCTTGGGAGCCTGTGATGGAAGCGGCAACATCTGTGTTNAACCTTCTGATTTTTTGGAAATCTTTACTTTGTGCTGCACAGCCAGAACCAGAGGCTTGCACCAATACTGCTCTGTCACCTGGTATGCCTTGCACTTGTGAATAGCTCAGGCATCAGCCCAGAAGGCTCTGGCCAGCATATCTCCTGCACAGCTCCAAGCTGAAAAGGTCCCTTGTTTTAGGAGAAGAAAAGCCAGCATGTTTCTGCAGTAGCCTTTTAGGATGCAGAGTAAGAGATAAGAGACAGGGAAGTCATTCGAGGGACCTGGCCACTGTCCAAGCAGAGGGCGTTCTCAACATTGATAAGATCAAGGCAAGAGCACAAGAGGTTTATGTTACGATTTAAAATTCGTATTTTTACATAGCAGAAAACATCTCTCTGATCAGCCAGGTTATCAGATTGGCCTTGAAACCCTTCCTTCCTTTTTGCCAGCCCCAACAAGATCCTTGAGACACAACTTGAAAGCCCCTGGGTGTCTTCTACCCACCTACTGTTAAGATAAGCTCAGCTCCACTAATCCCATTCAGAGACTGCACGTAGAAATTTGTCAAGGAAGAAGAAAAACAGGAATAAACGATAGACTTTTAACCCTCATCCCAAGATGGCCTGGAGAATTGAAGACTGGTGGTATTTTAGATAACCTGGAAGACAGGTCTCTGCATTCAGAGCTGGCCAAGCCTGGTGTAGGGCAGAGGCAGTTACACCTCACAAGCACATGGTCACACAGTCATTCTCCTTCCAGCACCAAGGAAGCACCTCCACTGCAAAACACACCTCGCCACACAGACACACTCTGGACACTAAAATACCCTCAATGTGTGTGTGCCGCTCTCCCAGTGCCTTGCTGCCAGTTAGACATGACACTGGCAGACACTTTGGGGCACCAGGGACCAGGTCTGCCCACTCACACTGCCCAGCTCATGTGCAACACCCCCACAGGCCAACACCTGCCCCTGAGCTTGCAGTGGCAGGTGCATTGCTACATTTACCTATTATGTACAAATCCATGTACATGTACATACTGTCACCTCTAATTTATCTCTGCTCCCCTGCCCACAGAGGATGATTCTTCTGTTCCATTATCCATTACTGGGTGGGAATAGAAGCAAGATTTTTTCTTTTTAATATTATTTGCTCTTCACTGCAGGCTGCCACCTCTCACAGCTGCTGTTCTGAAAACATTTCAAACTGAGCTGCTGCATGTTAGAAAAGGTTATCAATCTCTCTTCCATAATCTGTCTTGGTTCTTAGACTATCACTATCCCATCATCCCACTTAAGAACTGCTGAGTGAGTGGAAAGGCTGTAGCAGATCACCACCAGAGCTGGCCCTTAGGAAACTTAAGTACAGGACACAACAGCAAGGTGACACCTTAGTGCTAAAACAGCAGCAAAACCCAACCCAGGTCACCTGCTTAAGAAAGTCTCCTAAGGACCACAAACATTTCCAAAGGCTGTAGCTGTGTTTCCATGCCAGAGGGCAAACACATTGCCCCTCTGTCTCACCTTCCCATGAGCTTCCTTCTCTTCTAGCAGAACACAGAGGAAGGAATAGCTATAATAATGCATGGGAAAACAACACCTTGCACCCTGACACACCAGCAAAGCCCCAAGATCTCAAGGCAAGCAAAGTATCAGCCAGGAGGAGGTTTTTTTAAAAGGTGGCATCATCTCACAACCACGAGACACTGATCTCAGCAAGAACAGGATGGATATTCAGTGATGATATTAGAAGGTCACTGTCATCATTGTCCTCAACAAGATGGAATAAGAATGATCCCTTCTCCTACAAGTTATTCAGCAGCAGGAAAACACAAGGGAGAAAGCAAGGATCCTTGCTTCAAATCCCTGGCACAAGCCATTAGATATCCTCCCTGCTCCTCAGATCAGTTCACTCACTGCATCTTCCTCCAGCTGTACGTTGTCTGGGTATCTGTGACCATCTCAGTTCAGAAAGAGATTCTACCTGAGCTGAAACAGGAACACTTGTGCATCAGTGCTACAGGGACACAAGCAAAGTGGTTCACATGGTGATGTTTCCTGTTCAGACACACAGACAGCTACCTGGTTCCTCCTGTAACAGCTCATCAGCCTATCACTATGAGACCTGTCTTCATTTCTTCTACCCTGACCACAATGGACAGGTTCCAACAATGAACCTGTGCCACCAGACCCTCAGCAACACAGAGCCAAGCCTCTTACCTTGCCTCCTGCTATCACTCTTTGCAAAAGGCCACATTCACTAGGGCTTCAGAATAGTCCTTCCAATAACACTTAGGTCCCTAGTGTGCTCTGACTCCATTACTGAATGTTGGACAAGACCCAGAAATCACAGAAGGGCTGAGGTTGGCAGGCAGCTCTAGAGATAGCTGAGTTCAAACCCCCTCCTCCAAGTAGGGTCAGCAGGAGCCTGTTGCCCAGGACTGCATCCTGGCACACCATGACTCTTTCCATGGACAGAGATTCCACAATTTCTCTGGGCAACCTGAATATCTTACATTTCAACTTGTGCCCATTACCTCTTGTTCTGCTGCTGGGCAACAGTGAGAAGGAATACCATGCCAAGCATGTCCTGCTGGCTGGATTGAGATTTCCCTTTATATGATGAGAGCACAGCACTGTCTTTCAGAAGTATTGACCTCTCTCAGCTGTTTCCAGAGCTGAGGCACTTCAACAAAGAGTTCTGCCAGGGACCTGCTGCTTCCTTTCTCAGCTTGGTACACAAAAGTGTGCATTCACAATCACTTGAAAAATGGAGGCAAAAATGCACCTTTACTTAACAGCTCTGCCACCACAACAGACCAGCAAGAGGCTGTGAAGTATCACATGCTATCATGGAAGCCACAACTGCCTCAGGTGGAGAGGCACTGTCCCAGCTCGGCAAGGCCAGTCAGAGAAGAGTGAATTTTGTGCCATCTGTCAGAAAAGTGTGCTCTCAGTTTCTGCTGTTTATTTTACTGCAAGCTGACATCTGCTTAAAGAGCAAAAGGATAATTCTCCTTCCAGATTCTCCAGGGGCACAATAGTAAGCCACAATAATGAGCTTAAGGTGTCAGGAAACCATCTGACTGAAGCATCACTGAAACCCAAGGGACTAGAGAACCATCACCAAGCACCACTGGAAATAGCTGGTGTTCAGGGACAGACATCCAGAAAAAACCCAGTGAAAGAGCACAGGGCAGGCATAAAGGAAGGTGATAAACAAGATGTGTGCTAAAACATTGCAGCAGGATTAGGCAGCTGGCAGGTCTGAAGGACAGGTACAGTCTGGGGAGAGCTCGTGAGGCACAGAAGGACACAAATCTTGAAAACAATCCTTGCAGAACACATGAAAGCACCTTAAGAGATCAAGATTAATTGTGCAATCAAAAGCACTGGGTCACTGTGGGGCTGCTGGAAGACAGGACTGAAGAGCCCTGACAGAAGGCATTTGAGAAGTCAGAAAAATACCACCCCCAGCTCTGTGCAAGGCTCTGGCCAGCTCTGCCTGCTCCTCCTCTTCTCAGATACCAAATTCATTTCCAGAGCAGTGATGAGCAAGGACATCCAACAGCATGCTTATCGACTGCAGCACTTCTGGGTACACAAAGGCATCATTCCTATTGCCTGCTGGGCAAGGTAAAAACCTTAAAAGGATCCTGGTCTGTCAATCATCCCTCTTGCAAGGCTATAAAAATATAGCAGTGAAAATAGCAGCCTCATCATGAAGGATATTTGTTTTCTTCCCCCCCATCTGTTTTTGCTTGTGTATCACAAACATGGAGGATCATGTGGACTGAGGTACACCTGCCTTGGTGACAACATGCAAGGTCACAAACAAACAGAATCCTAGAATATTCTGGGTTGGAAGGGACCTTCAAGATCATCTAGTTTGAACGCCCCTGCCATCAGAAGGACATCTTCTACTAGACCAAGTTGCTCAGAACCAACCTGACCACAATTCTTTTTCCAGGGATAGGGCAGCCACAACTTATCTGGGCAACCTATTCCAGTGCATCCATCACCCTCACTGTAAAGAATTTCTTCACAAAATCTAATCTAAATCTACTGTCCTTCAGCCTAAAGCCATTCCCTCCTTGTTCTATCATTACACATCCCTGTGAAAAGTCCCTCTCCAGCTCCCTCATAGCCCCCTTTAGGTACTAGAAGGTGATACAAGGTCTCCTAGGAGCCTTTTCTTCTCCAGGCAGAGCTACCCCTGCTTTCTCAGCCTGTCTTTGTGGGGAAGGTGCTCCAGTCCTCTTAACAACTTCATATCCCTTCTCTGGACTTGCTCAAACAGTTACATGCCTTTCTTCTGTCAGGGACTCCAGACCTGGATGCAGCACTCCAGGTGGGGTCTCACCAGAGCAGAGTGGAGGGGGAGGATCACCTCTCTCAACCTACTTGTCACATTTCTCTTTGATTCAGCACAGGGTACATACAGCACTGACCAAAAGAAAGACAAGGTACCCACAAAGGAAGCAGGGATTAGCTGGCGAGTCCAGGAATGCATTGCTAAAGACAAAACTCTGAGGTGCAGGTAACAAAATCTACAAGGACAAGACTTGAGCACACCTGACAGGGGATGCAGGCTGTCAGGCATGGAGAGGCTCAGGACACTGCAGCTTCAACCCAGCTAAAAAGCCATCCAAGCAATGTAGCTCTTATCTGTCATCACCCAGTCCCATATCCCATCTGGTTCTGCAAACACCAGTGCATTATGCAGGTATAGTCCCTTTTCCCCAGCTGCCTTCCAGACCTCTCACCCCTACCAAACACCACTTGGTCTAGAAGGATCCAAATGACAGCCTCACAGACAGCTATGCTGTGTGAGCTCATAGCAGGGAATGTAGACTTTTACACTGAGGAAGTTTTGAAACCAGTCTCCAAAATGGAAAAGACAATGTATTATTAGCCTTGTCAGCTCCTAGCCTAAATTGCAACTACATTCTATACTCCACACTAGCAACTTTTGTTATGCAGCTGATCAAGCCACGGGAGATCTCCAGAAACCATCTTCTGGACACAGATGTTCAGTGAGAATCACCACATTAGATATATGTGGAAAGATGATGGAACTGCACCAGAAAAGGGCAACTTACACGAATTTTAATTACTCTAGTCTTCGCTCCACAATTCTTCTTGAGCAGTATCTTCTGAAAGAGAAGTAGAATCCAGGGATTAGTAGAAATAGCATGAAGGAACAGAAAGAGGGATATTGTAAGGAGTCCCTTCTAATCAACATTTCATTACAACAAGATGGATGGATGGTTAAGTGAGGTATGAAAGATTAAGAATTACCAAAGGTGGCCAGCAGGTAATCAACCTAATTTGAGATTATCTCATGCAGCCTGCACGGAGCCCTCTGGCAGTGGCTGATACCCTGGGCTTTCAAAGGACATACATGAAATTTCACAAGGAAAGAGATAGAACAACTGCCTGAAAGGAAGTTTCTTCCTTATTTCTGTCAATTAGTGGTTAGACTTTACCCTGAAGCAGGTGAATTTTCCAAGGGAAAAAATGGTTTATTTCATGTAAATGTGGATGCTCACATTATTTAACAGATGTTTTCATTATGCCTATTAATTTAGAATTTAAAAAAAAATCAAGGTAAAAGCACCTGCCTGCAGTTCTAAATCTCTGTCATATATTGCAAGAGTTGTCATAACATGAACCACACAACTTAGCAAACAGGATATACTTGAACCAGCAATTATTCTGGGAAATTACAGAAATAAACAAGTAAGTTGAAGTTCTACCCCAGTTTTGAGACAGTGTTTTGAAAGCTAGCAAGTGAATAAAATCATTCTTTCCCCTCAAAAAATTGTCACAAAACAACTCCCAAGTGGAAAAACAAGGGTTCGAGAGAACAGTTCTTTCATTTAAAAAATACTTCAACTACATTTTTCATACTGAAAAACCTGGTAAGGGAGGCATGTCAGGAAGAATCTTCTCCATCAGCTTTTGGAAGAAATAAAAGATTTTCCTAGCTTCTATTTTTTAATACTTCTCTAGTTGGAAACCTGTGTGGAGTATGGGAAAACACTCCCCACACTCACAGGCTTTTACAAAGCAACTGAAGTATTTTTCAGATGAAGTTCTTAAAAGCTGTAGAAAAACATCCCACCATTTTACCAATAAGAGTGGTAAATAGTGACACTTTTCCATTTTCTGTCTTTGTTTGTTATCCTTCTGCTTTCTTTAGCACAAAACAAGATAAAAGCAACACAATGTAGGGAGGCTTGGAAACTCAGTAAGCTTAAAAAATCCAAAACATATAAACAACCTCCAAAAAAATTCAGAAGAAAAAGCACCACCCCAAAATTGCAGTCAGTGCTTAGGTGAAGGTATTTATTACTTTTCCAGTAGAAAGTACTGCTGGGAGGTGGGAAGAAGTCCCATTCCTCCACCACCCTCTGTCACTCTATATCCCATAAGCATGTCTTTGCAGTCCCAATCCACATTACTGCCCAAAACTTGGGAGAGGGAATTAGAGATGCACCCAGCATTTCTACACATATCAGCCTCTTTGATCTAAAATCCAGAACTTGGCACAGTCACATCCCACTTTGAAACTTTCACATGAATAGTTTGGGGCTCAAGTACAGTGTATTTCACTATCCAAGCATGCATGGGGAAGAAGGGAGGTGCTGCAAGGATTCTGAGCTTTTTTCTGTTAATCCTTCAGCAGGTGAATCCTATTGCTGTCTCATTCTTCAAAGGACTCAACAGCAGCCATGCCTGACTGCTTTGGTCCCAAGTCTGATCTGGCACAGCTCCAAGGTTTCTAACCCAAAAGGACCCAACAAGGCCTTTGCACAAACCAGGCGGGAGACAAAGGGAACTGCTGAACTGAACTAGCCCAGCCCATGGCTGTCCAACTAAACAAGTAATTCTGGGAATTCCTATAAAATATCACAGGATTCAGCTCCCAGCCAGGCTGCAAGGCAGCTATGGTAAGGCTGGTGTTTACTGTGAGGTCACTGCCTTTCTCAAGACCCCCATAACCACACAGTGAAAAAGAGAGAAGGAGGGGGACCTTGGTAGGACAGACAAAACCCAGGGTGCAAGGAAGGGCAAAGTGAGGAGCTGTGAAGTCTTGCAAAGTTTTGGTCTTTCCTTAAGTTTTTCTTCCAGCTGCTGTGAAATGTTGGCTGGTGGGATGAGGAAGGGTAGGTTAGATAGCTCAAGCCAGAAGCCCATTGGTGGGATAAAATGTGCAAGACAACTTCGAATCGAGCAATGAAAGTGAGAATCAGGACTTGTGATTTTGAGCCCCATCCTTTGGGGAAGAATGCTGTTAGAGCAGAACATACCTTGCTGCATCCCATATGACTACAAGCTTTTTACCTTGGGTGAGACCCCCAGCTTCCCCAGGCTACTGTAAAGCTGAGCTTTATGGTGGTATTTGGCTGAACCCGCAGGATGAAGTGAGGCTGTGACACAAAATTCCGTATTGCCTCAGCAGCACCACTGAATCCTCTGCTGAAAGGGGAAAAACAGAGCCCTGTTGGCCAAGGAGCAAGTACAACACCTTCCATTACAGTCCAGTGGGATGAAATGCCTAGCATGGTCACACCCACAGGTTCCCAGTGACTCCATCAGGGTACAACAAAAGACATTTCCCAACTAAAATCAGCAGAGGCAGCAAGGTATTTACCCATCCTGGTTTTATATTAAAACATACTGGGAGGACCAACAGAGACAGAAATTACAAGATGACACCAAACTGAATGGAAGGTTTGAAGCCTGTAGGTAGATGGACAACCAGCCAGACTCTTCCAAGAGAAATTCAAGTGCTCAGCTGTATCCCAAGTCCTACTCTTCTGTTAGAAAACAGAAGTGTTCCTTTAGTGATGCTGTTGTGATAAGCTTTAATTATATGAGAATCTTACTACTAGTTACACTACTGCCACAGTTTGCAAAGGTTTCACTGTGCAGCAAGAGCAAGACACCCTACATAACAATTTTTGTTTCTTTTGTGCTTCCTCTTTGTTCCTGGCATTCCTCTTGATGGACTTAGTAGAAAAACTAAAACATGACATTCCCTCATCCACAGGCTGTTAAACTGGAGTATAAATCTCAGCAGAGGAAGCTCCTTAGAACTGCTAGGTTCTCTTATTTCCACTTGGACTAAAAGCAGAGCAAGACCACTTGTGCTGCACTCTTACAGCTTCCAGGTCCCACATCATAGTAAGATCCAAAACAAGGAGAGGGAGAGAGAAAGAGACCAAGCGAGCCACATGATCCAGCAGCTGAGAATGAATACATGGAAGACAAGTTATCAAATGTTACTCTATTTAATCAAATTGCTTCCACCTCACTTGTAGCCATATGCTTTCTGCACCCAGCACAGCAGAGCCATGCTTTACAAAAAGTAAGTCAAGCCATCTTTGAATGGTTTTCCATCCCTCAGTCTTTCCTTTTCTCGCCAAATCTGAGTGCAGACTTTCGGACAGGGAGGCTAAAACGCAGTGCTGCCTGGCAACAGCCAGGGACTTTCCATGGCAGCCTCTCCTCATCCTCCCTCTGGAGACCTCCACGTCACAAGCCAACCATGAGATGCAGCAACTCATTAACTCCTATTTACACAGATACAAGGTAGAGCTGAAATAACATTTATTTGGCTACATGACTTGCTGCAGCCTAAAGCAGGGGAAACAGCCTGTAAGAAAGGTGACATATTCAGTTTAGTAACTCTGGGATCATTCCTAACCACTACACCAATGTGAAAGTGCAGTTTTATTTCCTCAAGCTATTTTCTGGGAGTTATGACAATGAGCAGAGCAGAGATTTGTCAAAGGTCATGGAGGATATTAGTAGCAGAGCTGAGAATAAAACCATAGGGTACGGTTTCCAAAACTTTCTTCCACCTGCAGAAAACGAAATGGAAGAAAAAGCGGCAGTGTCTCTATTTCAATTAAAAAGTCTTTCCTGCTGGTCTCTGACAACTGCTGACACTGGGGCTGAAAAATGCAGCTTGAGAGCACTATTATTTGCATGAAGGGGAGTTTATTTTGCTATCTGCTGTGACTTCTACTAAAAGGAGGAAATGACATGACTAAAGGAAATGTTAAAGCCTTTTTGAGGACACAAGAGTTACGCCTTGCTCTAAAAGTAAAGCTGAATTGAAACACTTTAGGGTTAACTCTGCAGAGTCAGTTCAGCCCAAGAACCCACCCACCCATCTCACCTCCTGCTCATAACCCAGAGACTCTCTCAGTCCTGAGCCTGGATTCAAAAGAAAGTTGCAGGGACTGGAAATAACAGTGTCACATATTCACCAAATGAAATGTGGCAATGAACCCCTGATCTGCCACATGTGCGGCACTGCTGCACATCAGTGCCACATCAAAACACCCCCACTAGAGCAGAGATGAGCCACTAGCCCTGTTTCCCTTGGAGCACAGCTCTCCTGTCCAGCCTTGCTTCAGGAAATACTTCCAACTGCTTAAGCAGCAGTGCTCCAAGTCCTCCAACACTGACTCTAGCAGTTCTGAACTAACCCAGAGGGAAATGGTGAATGCCTGCATTTGCTTATGCACAAAAGCTACCACAGAACTATTCTATACAAACTACACCACCCAGATGACAGTAATATACATTAACAATCAAAATACAGGCATTCTTAAAGCAAGGTCACTCTAGGGGTAGTGATATCCCCAAGATGAATGAATTTATGTCACACTGCTGCAACAGCTCAAAACTAAGTAATTTAAAACTTTGCCAATACAGTTTCAAGACAGGCATCACAACTTAATTTGCAAATGTTTAAGAGTTTGAACAGTACAAAATATTTTACATTAACAGATATCAATAAACACTTTTCATCTTATGTCTGATTTTTATATACACATTTCTGGTTTTAGAATAGTTTCATTTTCACTGCCTCCACAAGATGAAGCAACTCTTTTGTCCATTAGTGTTGCGGGAGAGGGGAGGGGGTGGTGTTAATTGCTATTATTTATTTAATTTTATTATCTGCTCACAATTTTAAATTTAGGGGCCTGTCCAGAGTTGGATGCAGTTTAACTACTAATGGTTTTCTCAGACTGGTTTAGCCAATTTCAAACAAGAGAGCACAGGAACTCTCAATTTCTCAACATAACTCATCATCTCATGACACACTTCATCAAATGCTAAATACTGATATACACTCAGCTTATTACAATTTAAGAATACTGCAAGGATTTTCATTTGCTTGAGGAAAGCGATGTCAAAAATTTTAAAAAAAATCTGTATTCAGTAACTGTGCTTTAATTTTTACTCAAAGATCAGACTTTCCAAAGAAGATCAAGCAGGCCAGAAGTCTGCCATTCTTCAGTTTTGCCCATGACCCTCCACAGGACAAGTCCACTTTGAAGCTATGGATGTTTCTTGTTGACATCTTAAGGTTCTTGAGAGGATTCAAAGTTTAAACAGTTCAAATTTTCAGAAAAAGTCTCCTCAGCTCCAGAACCCCTGTTTTACTTCCATGCTGTTAACCCTAAAAGCCAGCTTCCCAGCTGTCCAGTCTTCCAGGAAGAAGAAGGCAGACCAAGCTGGAATGCCTAGCACAGAAACAAACAGACTGATGATATGGCTTGCTTCATTTAAAAAAAANAAAAAAAAAAAAAAAAGAAGTGAAAGAAGAAACAGTACAGTGTGAGGAGAAATTGCATTCTAAGTGACAGAAAAGGGCTGATGAAAAAGGGAAAAACCATGCCCAGTGATGCAATGTGCATACAGAAAAATGCCTCACAGCAAGGCAGGAAGGCAGCTCCATGGCCCATTTAGCAGAGGATTGTAGGGGCCTCAGTCAGACACCTTGGGACAGTGAGGTGAAGTGGATGCTGGTGCAGAGGCAATGCCTACATGTGAGCTCCAGCCTGATGCCAATCCCATTTCACACAGTGAGCCAGCCAGGCACAAACAGCCCTATGGCCCTCCTCACCCTGGGAAGGCATTTCAGAGCAAAGAGCCTACCCCTAACAGGCTCAGAGACAGGTTTAGGCCAGGAGGAACAGCTTTCCCCAGCAGCCAGCTGCTGCTGGAAGCCTGTCCATGCAGCACTGCTGGGGCAGGGAGAGCTGCAGAGGGTTAAGGCACAGGGCAGGGGTGCAGCTGGAGCACAGTGGGCAGATGAGGTCAGGGTGCTGCACAAAGTGGCCATTGTGCAGCACACCGTGGCTGCAGGCTTCTGCTTGACCGGGTCCCACCTCTGTGCCACGGCGTGGCATGGTGACAGCACAGGGGCCACAGGGACAGGGGCCCACAGCTGCTGCCCACCGAAGCCAGGAGGCACATGCAGCAAACCAGCAGCAGCCTCACACTCCTGATGAAGCAGAGCAATCCAGCAAGGCCCTTTTTAGAGCACAGGCTGAATTAAACGAGGGGGATTGCCCACCCCCAAAGGCAGTGCTTACACAGGCCAGATGTGAAACCCCAGCACAGCCCCAGACACAGCTCAGCAGCAAGGCTGACCCGCTCAGTGTTTTCCCAACACAACAGCTCTGTTCACCTTCAGGCTTAAACATCACAGCCCAGTGCCCTCTGCTTTAGAGAAATCCTCCACCCAGGAGAACAGTGCTTCATGCCCACGTGGCAGGCCATAAAGGAGCAGGGCCATGGTTCCTGTCCTTTCGCCAGCACAGTGATGAGTTTTCTACAAGGAGCAAAGCCAGGTCTGCCATCCCAGTAAGTTTAGGAGAATAACAAGGGAAAAAGATTAAAACTAATTTGTAGGTTGATTTTGGCCTGGGTTTTTTAATTCCTTGGCACAGAGAGGTGCTGTTAGGACACGGGCATCACCTCTTAGCCCTGCAGTACAAAAACTGTACAGAAAACAAAGTAAGTCACAGGCTCCTCCTTACTGCTTTTAAGCTGAAGCAACTCCAGCTGACACCAACCCCCATCCAGGCTCAGGCTCCCAGGGACACACAACTTAAATTGGCAGACAAACCAGGGGGTCAAGCATTCCTAGCAGGCACCTGAGGGCACTCTGCATTTGCACCACCAGGGATGCCCTGTGCCAGGGGATCACCCACTGCCTGGGCCCAGGGGTGCAAAGCCACTATCCAGTGCATCCGTGTACCAGACACAGACACCAGCTCCCTGCCCTCCCTGAAGCAGCACAGCAACTGGCAGGATATAGTTCAGCCATACCTTTAAATTACAATTATCATCAGTCACAGTCTCCAGACTTCTCCATCAGAAGTTTAACAGCCTCATAGCATTTTAAAATAAAGGTCAACTCAAATGGTTTGGCCAAGAGTCCCCTCCTACAAAAACAAACCACAGCATCCAAACATTAAGCTGTGGCAAAACTGTGGAACATCCTGAATAACCTCTTAATTCTTTTGAAAGTTATTTCTAGTTAATATTCACTTGAATTAGTCGTTCATGCTTTTTTTTTTGCCACGTTTATCCTCAGTCCATCTGAAGTTCTTTCAAAACATCTTAACACTGTCATAAAGGGCTCCCATCTCTACCAAGATGGGAGTCCCAGTTATCCAGGCAGCACCTCTACCAGCAAGGGCCAAAAATCCACAGCCTCCATACAGTGCAAACACTGACAGGGTAGTGCATCTGGACAAGGCAGCAGAGGAAGTGTTGATTATTAAGTGATCACTGAGAACAAATTCAAATTAAAAAAAAAAGCCAGGCAAGGTCTTACAAAAAAAGATGTACTGCAAGGACTTGCACTCAGCAAAGAATGCATCATGAAGAGTGGATCATGAAAATCAAAACAAAATAATTCCTGTGGTCACCAAAATCCTTTCCAAGATGGTATCATTAGTCACTTTGTTTTGTGCACTACTGGGAAGGGCTCAGCTACCAGTGCTAAAGAGAAATGGGTGAGAGCCTACAGCAAATACAAACAGGCAGAAGAGCAGGTCAGTCTCACCAGTAGCTGCTCTCTAAATAAGCACAGGCCAGCTGCACCACAGTCCAGAAAGGCAATGTGCAAGTGACCACTGCAGAGTGGCACCAGGCTCCTGGGCCTGGTCAATGCCCGCTACAGGAGAGAGTGAGCTGAAGCCTGGCCAGCAAGGTCTGCCACCTGGCAGAACATCTGAATTCCCACTATCACCAAGGCCCAGAGAACAGACTGAATTATTCAAATTACAGGCTGCTTTTTGAAGTTTTCCCTGCATATCACACTAGAGCCACAGCTAACATAAACACAGCTACCTACTCACACAGTTGTGGCCTAAGCAAACAGACTGTCTGCCTGTCTGTAGTGAGTCTGGTTTTCTACTGCTCCTCTGTCTCCTTTGTGGCATACAGTTTCCAGATATACTTTGGACCTGTACAGAAGCCCTGTCCCTTTAGGAACAGATAAAACAGGCCGTATTTGCCCTGATACTTTTACCACCAGCCCTTTGATTGGAATCTGGGCATGGAGGAAGTGAAAACTCTCTGTGGAGCATCTCTGGCTCAGCAGCCACTTTCCCTGCTGGTCTGGCAGAGTCTGAGTCTGCTGATCTGCAGGGTACATCAGATGGTTCATCTATTCACTCCATGCCAACCCCAAATCCCCCACTGAGTTTTCTCTGAGGCCTGGAAAAAATGCAAAGCTCCATTTGTGCAGGAAATAGACCTGATCAAAAACTCCAGCACCTGTGGAGTAACAAAAATGTAAAGAAAGGGTAGGATTCATTAATTTCCCATCACTCATCTGCAGATGCCAAAGCTCAAATGTTGGGCTCGCCCCTCTTCCTCATTAGAGTCTGTGAAAGGAGGAGGGGACTGGGGGGTCTAGTTTCACAGCTGGCAGGCATGGTAGCAGCTCCTGAGAAGAAGCTTACAAAGCTTTTAATTCAGGGTGGCCAACGTGACTGCTTCCTCCCTTCCTTCCTGGCCTTGGCTCCAGAACTGTCCACAGGGAATGTCCAGTCTAGTCTAACATATCATCTGATATCTCTATAGTTTATCTCACTTCTAACTGAGGCTTTGGCTTGGACATGACTCCAAAGCCCTCCCTCCCCACAGACTTTTGCTTCAGGCAGAGCTAGGGCAGAAGGCACACTGCCTCCTGCAGCTTCATCCCATTCCCCTCATCACTGCTGCTGCAGCACATGGGACACGGCAGTGCTGGGGGCTTGAAACAAGCAGCCACCCTTTGCTGTTTAAATGCTGTCCCCAAGTGACCCAAGAAGGGGCTAAGACATCAACACATGAGATGCAATAGAGTAAACACAGTTCCTCTTTAAGCAGGGAGAAACAGAGAGAGCTCTGAAAATCACACACCTGTATGCCTTGTGAAAAGAGAAGAAAAATACTAAAATCACTGAAAGGTACTAACTCTCGTCAGCTGTGACATTACAGGGACACGGAGAGGAAAAGATTCCACAGATGGCTGCTCCAAACCCAGAGGACACAGGGATAAAAATGTGTGCCTTTACACTATCCTTGGGTAACTGAAAAAACTACAAGACGTTCCAAATGCTCTGTGCACGCCACAGAGCCTCATGCACACCAGCCACAAAGTGAACAGCCAAGCATGTGGAACACCAGATTTCCAGAAGAGACTGCATGCTCACACAGGTTTGCCACATGAAAGGATAGATGTCTGTGTGGAGAGCGAAAGGAAAAAATAGGCCAAAACAACCAGCTCAAAATGGTTTCAAGTCTAGATTTTCAAGCCCATTTATTTCCTGGTTTTGACACAACTAGAACATTTTAGATGTTCATATGAAGTATTTATGTTTAAAAGTAAAAATTCTTGGACTTAAATGCTTGTTTGTTAGTTCAAAACCTTGCCCTAAAGTTAGCACAAGGAACTTTTCAGGAGGCATAAAACCCACACAAAATCTACATAATCCATCAGAGAAAATATCCAGTGGAGATCAGTGGGTTTCTCTGAGGAGAACCTGGAATATGTACCTTTTCATCCTATTTTTAGCCAGAGGATTGGTCTTAGTGGAGCTTCTCAAAAATAGGGCAGCATGAGATATACTCATTGCACTAAATGAAGAAAGGATTTGTCAGTGGCCTGGATCTTCACAATAGGAACCTCAAAAGGTGGCTCTGAATTGCCTCCCACACTCTCCAGCTGAGTGCAAAGGACATTACCCTGTGGGAACCCTTGCCTTGGGTTCATCTGGTGCTGTTGGGAGCACTCACAAGTGGAACTTTAAGCAGAAAACCCATAAGGTCACATGTTCAGATGAGAACTTGGATTCATGGACAGCGGGGAAACTTTGAAAAAGCCAAATGCAGACTGACTACATAAACAGCTTTGGAAACCTGAAACAAGACTGTCCTAAAGAACCAAACATTCCAAGCTTAGGCTCTGAACACAGGGCAACAGAGTCCCTCTCCTCCTCCCAAGACACACACATGCATCATATCCGCACTGCCCTGCAAAACATTTGAGCATATTCTCCTTTCACATGACTATGCCTGCTTGGGAAATCTCATGTGTTTGCATGAGCACATGAAAAGAAACACATACTACATTAGAAACTGGAGACCAGAAGCTGATTAACAAACCTGAGATACCATTTTTGCCTACAAATAGACATCCATGAAGTGGGAGTAGTAAATCACTAATCACCACAGAGAGAAGTGATGACATAAGCCAACTGTTCCCATATTCCCCACTCAATCACCTACTTGTCCCACCACTCCTCTTCCACATTGAACCTCATTTACACATCAGTGATACGGGAACATGCTGAAGCAGCTAGCCAGCTAAAAGGATAAGGGCCTCTTACTCCAGGGAGCTAATCCATTTATGCAGAACATAACTAATGACTGCACTCAGAGACTGCTCTCCCATGCCCACATGCAGCAGGGCCTGCCCACACGTGCCTTGCAGCACAACACTGCACAGCACACAGGGTCTTGCTCAGGTGCTGTTTGAGTGTTGAAATTCAGGACTTGTGATGGAGTTCAACCTATCAACTTCGAAAGGGCTGGCCTAGGCCTGTACCCATGTGAACAGCTTGCAAGTATTTCAGAGGAGCCTGTATCTCCTGCCTGGTGTCCTATCCTTCCCCTTAAGCAGGCACACAGTTCCCTTTAGCTCTGCTGATCAGTACTTGGAGATTCTGATACAGTTTTGCATCCCTTCATTCACATCCTCACAGGTGAGCATGGCTTGAGATGGTGTAAAGCTGGTGCAGGGAACAATCCCCAGTGCAAGAAACAATACAACCATTTCAGCAATCAGTGCTTCTCCCTGGATACTCCAATGAGCTGACTGAGCTTCAGCATCTCTACTTGTCCATGGGTACCAGCACAGGACACACATTCCTGTCAACTTTTTGAAACTTCCCCATGTGAGGACACTGAGGCATCACTGGAGCCAGAAGCAGATCACTGCCCTCGTAAACAGGTGTTAGCAAAGCACAGCAACCCTCGGAGCGGTGCATGAAATATTTGTTGGAGAACTGTTGCTCTCAAGCATGCCACTCCATTGTCCGCACCAAGATCCGCTTTCCAAATAGTTGGAAATAAACCATCAAAACTCAGTAACTTGCAATATCCATATCAGAGCCTGTATCAGTGTTCATAACACATTCATCAGTTGTAATGCACAAATCATATCAGTGTTTCCTTCTTTCAGCTCAGGATTTTGGCCCATCTCAGGCTTAGGAAACGGTCATGCCCTAGAACCAAGAGGGCTCCCTTCACTCACCACACTGTAGAAGGGAAAAGTTCAGATTAACTCATTAAAAAAGACCAGCATGTCTCAAGGCTAAGTCCATTAGGAGTCTCTGTGCAGAGAAAAGTTGACAACAAAAGCAAAAGTTTGCACTCATTGATATGAATAGTTTTGAGGGTGTTTGAATGATTTGGATGTTTGCATCTGGAAAGCAAATGAACCAGCATCTCAGCTCAGTACAGAGTTTTATACAGTGGACTGAGCAACATAGGCAAGTCTCACAGTTGCAGCAGTAGTTACAGCTGCTTTCTACCTCTAACCCTACCAGCAGCCCCATCATGAGACAGCAATCTGGCTTTTTTTCAGCTTCTTGTGGTTTACTGTTTCACTCAGCTCTAGAGTCCATAGGTTGCGTAGCATAACTACCCTTAGTAAGAGTCTGCAAAATGCAAACGGGACGAACTAGCACAGAAAAAATGCCTTTCACACTTCTTGTACCAGTCAGGCTTGAATAGGACATTGGTGTACTATGAAAGAAAAAAGACAAGAATGCTAAAATAGTTGTACTGTAAATCTTCCTGCTTAAAAAGTTATTTTCCAAGAGCACCACTTTCAGTGCTCATAATTGCACTCATTCCGCTAACAATAATTAGAAACTAATAGGGTTGGTTACATTATTCAGAGGATGACAAATTATATTAAGTTGAAAATTAGTCAAGAGCTTGATTGGATAGCACACCAAATACAGTACTACAATGAAAATAAACATACCATGAACTCGCTGTGCTATTTCCACCAGAGCTCTGAACAAAGCACTGCAGCTTAGATTAAAACTCACTTTAAAGTATGATCAATATACAGTCTTATCATCCAGTCAGGTACACCATGTTCTTGTATGAGGTTTGCCTGCCTTTTTGGCACATACAGCAAAGAGTAGCAGTAACAAACTTTCCTGAACAAACTCAGAGCATTCCCTGACCTGTGGTGGTTCTCCCAGCTGCAAACCACATCACCTGAAACATAACAAGGAACAGGTTTACAGAAGTGAGAAAAATCAGACATCTGACTAGCTCTATTTTAAAGATATTTCTACCTATCCTAGGAATTACACAGATCCACTAGGTTTGAAATTTGGAAAATGATTTTTTTTAAATTTCTTAATCATATTTTTTATGATTTCTTAATCATATCAGGCCCACGTACCATCATGGCAGAGCCTACAAGATTGTCTGATGAGCCTCTGAAGTCACAGGCAAGATAGGGAGTTTCTAAAGCCTTCACAGGTAGACAAATTTTTATTTTGTTTACGCTGACAACAAGAACATGCTTACAATAAGATTACAAAGTAACTTGCAAAGCATTTTAGGGTTTTATCCTTTGTACAGAGGATCAACCTGTTTTTTCCATAATCAAACACGTGAAGGTGAAATTACAGCTTGCAAGCATATGCCAGGATTTTAAAGCACAAGCATGCTTTCGAATTAAAAATACAGCTTTTTCTAGTATAGACATGACCACAGACTTCATTTACAGTAAGTTCCTAACTCTCTAGTCAAAGCTCAGTTGTGCAAATTCATTCCTATGAAAACTGCTTTGCATAAGCAGTTGAAGTCCAGCTGGAAACCAAAAAGATTGTTTGCAGTAAGGAAAACCAGCAAGTTCCATAGGGTTTCTCTTAAGTGTCTCCATTTGTGTTTTATTTTCAATTTACTTGTGGCCCCTAGGACACCTATGTTTTTGAAATCTTTAATTTAGAAATAGCATTGTTACATGGATTTTTGGCTTGAAAAGGGAGGGTTTGTCTCTCCCTTACTGGTCATCATTTCTTCAAAACAAATTGCAGCTCAACAAGAAGTGTATCTGGGCTCACAGCTCTGGAAAAGGGCGGGGAGTTTTACAAGGGAATCTGCTCTGATTTAACTCAGTCTCCATCTACATGAGAAGTAGATGCCTCTGTTGAGTGCCTCCTCCTGAGAGATGAGCTGTGGACCAATGCCCAAACCTCCCATTGACATCAACAGGCTCAAAGAAATCGCAAGCAGAGCCCAGCAGTGCGGTTCTCATGTGATCCAACAATGGAGAGGTTATTCAGAGCTACGGCAGAAAATCAGAGCTAAACCCCAGCCCACGCCAAGGACAGCTGTGTTGTTGACAGCCAGGCTGGCTATTTTATCACTCCAAAGTTTGTCTCAAATGCAGCATTTCCTAGAGTGTTTACTCTAGTCACAGGCTTGGCCTTAAAAGCTCAGTCAGCTCCTGCCTATTGAGCAGTTAATGGCTGCTGTGTTTTCAAGACTCAGACATGCCCTGGACAAACTGCTTGATCCCCGTGTGTGGTGACAAGCTGGAGCACAAACTGGAGCCAGGCATTAATAGTTAATCAGCACCATCACATGACTGCCCTGTTTCTGCTGTTACTGCACTCACACTACCCCCTCCCTCCTTCCTTCTCACCCATGGGCAGCGCCCCACGGGAGACTGCAGGGTGCAAAGCACACCTGTGTCACCTCTCAGACTCCCGTGCCAAGCCTTGCTGGGCAAGGAAGGTGCTCTGCTCCACAGACACAGCGCTAACCAATGCCAGGGAAAAGCTAAGGAAAACCAAACTCTTGTTTTCCATTCTTTGTTACCATCTCTTCTGTACAGTGCTTTGAACAAGCCTTTAACCACCTGAATTCTAAGCAACAGCAGCCCCTGTTATCTTGTGGCTGCTGAATTCTAAGGGAATTCAGTGCTTAGTGCTGGTAAAGCAGGAACAAAGAGGAAAAAAAAAAACCTAATCTATCTCTACTGCTTATTTCAGTTTCTTAATCTATACAACACAGTGAGAAAAGCAAGCAGAAAACTGCCACCACCATCATGTCCTCTGGTCTATATGAGAAATAACCAGATTGGTTCTAAACAGCCATTCAATCTCTCCAGTTTCCTCAAGCCACTTCACTGGCCTTCCAAAGAACTAAACTGCAAGGCTCTCTCCTTTTCAGAGGTTGCTACAAGCAAAAGATGCAACTTATTACGCCTGAAGGGAGATCCATTCATCCGCAGACCAAATCCAACTTGGGCAGTGACAGCATATGGTGGAGCCGCCTGCAGACTCCGTCTCCCCCCAGGCAAGGATGAGATATTTGTATCACAATGAGCCACATGCTGAGGGAGGAGTGGGCAGGGAGAGGTATCTGGCCAACTCAACAGCCACACTGGGACCCAACCCAGGCAGCCCCTCTAGTCCAGACACATCAAGGCTGGGAGAGGTGAGGACAATCCAAACCTACTGCAGAAGAGGAGAGCACTGTACACGAAGTCCTGACCTTCACTTCCAAGCAGCATCTCCAAGCTGGAGTTTATGAAAAATATACACAGGTTGCAGCAAAACTCCTTAATCTGTCAGGCTCTTGAGATTATTTGGGCTGAACTCAGGAACTGCGAAACAACATGCCAACATTATCCTCCTGCATAGTACAGTGTCAAAACAAGAATGAAAATATCCTTTGGAAAACCTTATTTGAAAAGGACCTGCAGAAGTCAACACACAAGAGATAGAACAGTGATGTGTTGCAGGATGGCCACCCTTGGGGATCCAATCCAGCACCCACTCTGTGACTGCTGCTCACCCCACATCTAATTACATTTTAACCAGTTGTGTTGTTGCTGCAGTTAGGAGCTCTCAGTTTTGCTGAGTGATGTTTCCAGTGGCCAGCTGGCAGCCCACCATAAAATACTGCCAGCAGATATGGGAGACTGGGCTTTTCCTTCTATTAGTTCAGTGGGAATCATTCTATGTGGTGCTTTAAGAACAAAATGCTAGAGGTCAAAACCCCAACCGTGTCCATTCACATGCAGAGCTTCAGGCAGACACTTTCAGGTGGAAATGCTTTACCTCCTTCCTAATTTGCTCCTCCCAGGCCTACCTAACCATCAGAGTCAGACCAAGAGTTCAAGTTCTACACAGAATCACCAGCATCACTCAGGACTTCTCCCTGAGTCACATCCCAAGGCCACATGCCAGTGGTGCCCATATGCCCATTTGATCTCCTCTCTTTGGACTGCAGCCAAAGACTCAGCCCTAGTCCAATACCTTCTTACCAGGCTTTAGAGCTTTGAGGGAAAAAAAGAAAGCAGGGTTGGGAAGGCAGCCAGCAAGCCTGCCAATCTAAATGATAAGCCCTTGGCTTTAACCTCAGGCCCATAATTTTCTGCCACTGGTGCCAGGTGCTATTATTGTTCCTTTGGGAATCTTAATACAACAAAAATACTCTGTCTCCACCATTCTTAACCTTCCTATTCCACAGATCTCTACTGCCTCTCACACTTCAGCCACATCAAATTTCCTTCCCTCACCTTCCTTTTGCTCAGCGAAGCTCTCTAGTGTTCTCCAACTGACCCTGACCAAACTAATCCCTGCTCACTTTTCGTGATTCACAGCAGCACCTCAAGGAACCACATTTCAGATGTCTCAGCATATATTCTAGCTACTGGTTCACCCTCCTTTGGTAATCCAAACAGATATATTCACCAGCATGCAAGCTTCCAGGAAAAGGCAGCAAAATTACACAGCCACATACCCCAGGAAAAAGAGACCGATAAGTATTTCCAGACAGAAGATCATTTGCCCATCTCTCTCTTGAACGGTTGCCCCTTTGCACATGTTACAAAACCTGAACAAAAAATGCACTGAGACAAAAAAAGGAAGGAAAACATCAAGGAAGAAGAAGAGAAGCCTTTGGCTCCAGGAATGGACAACACATTCTGTGCCAGGGCTCACACAACAGTGGAAGAGATGCAAAGAGAGGTGTGTGCTCAGAATGAAAGTCTGCTAGCTCACACCTGAAAGGTGAACACAATATCTACAGATGCCATGGGGCAAGGCAGAACTGGAATGGACTTGCACTAAAATTAATTCTGTATCTCAGCAACACACAGAGAACACAGATCCCCATGAAGAGGCTGTTGACCTACAGGCTGTATAACTTCCAGAGGAGCTTTGCAACCTCAACCCTTCTGTGAGAATGGTCTAATCTCTGGTACACTGGTTGAGGCTGAGAGTTTAGGAATAGGACTAGATTATCCTGCCTGCCTTGCCTTTTGCATTTACAAGCTGGCCACAAGATGAACTTTACCATCAGTGAGAAGAAGACATAGTCAACTTAATTTGCCTCGTTCAGGAGGAAATCATTATGCTTTCTAAGAAGCAGCTAAGCCAAGTTCTACGTGGGTTACTGCACTTTTATGTTCTGATTCATCCAGCTGCAGCAGCACACAGGCACTTCCTAATGTTTTTGCATGAATTAGATAACCATCCAGGGAACACTTAGGAGACACAGAGACAGAGGTATCTGCTGCCTGGCAGAGTCATAATCACCTCCTTGGGGCTAGGTGGAGTTCCTCATGTTATTGAGGAGTTTCCTCTGCTATTAAGTCTCTCCCCACCTCCCAGACAGCACATTTTCTCCCCACCCTCCCTCCCTCCACCACTGTCAGACTATCAATGTCTGATGTCAGCAAACTGGACATCAGCTGGCTGGCACTGAGCCAGTCTTTACAAGAGAGATCAAACCACAAGAGAACATCTCCTTAGCTCCTCCAAAGATGCAAAGAACAAGATATCTGTGCCATGCCCTATTCATATGGTACCTGTCTAGAGTCCCAGAGCCTCCCACCATGGAGCTACATCCTTGCAGGACAGCAGACCAGACAATGTCATCGATCATATTCAGCCCCTAATTTCTTTATGCTAGGACTGCCTTGCAGCAGCCACACATAGCATTTGTTTGCTGGCCACTTCAGTGCCAAACACTGCCAGGGTTGAGACAGACAGGCACTTCTGTGCTGGAAGAACAGCTGCTGCAGCATATTTCTGGGGCTGAAAAATTAAAGCAAAATTGCAGGAGGTTACCAGAAGCAGAATTTCTCATTCTGTACTGATGCAATCGGTTTCTGCAACACTTTCTTTACTACGTTCTTTCAACAAGCCCACAGACAAAGAACTGCTATGGCCCAACTTCCCACACCTGAGAGACAACTTCTGGTCCTGGACCCCTTAAGAATTGGTGTAAGCCATTACACTCAGCACAGGCCCCAGAACTCCACTCAGTCACTCTGGAGAGTGAGGCCCAGGGTAGAGACAGTGCTGAAACTACCACCAGCACCAGCAGTGGATTTTCCGGCACCTTCTCGCCACAGAGAGAAGCTCAGATGGGCAAACACATGGTAACAATTCTCAGGAACTGAAAAAGCCTGGATTCAAACAGGAGGCCAAGAGGTGACAAGGACTCACGAGCTCACACGTGGAAGCTATCTGGAAGCTATTTGTCAAGTCCTGGAGAGACAGGCAAGGGCAAAACCCAGCTGTGCTAAGGATATGGAAATCTCACCCTGGAGCCATTAGCAGCCCAAAGCCCAGACCCCAGTGCACCAGGGTCACACGCTGGGTCCTTGGTCACGTGTGGTGAGTGCTGTTCTGCAGCCTCTCTGCAACCAGTATTGACTGAAAGGAAGTTTTCAGTGCTGATCACACCACCAGTACTCAGTCGAACCAAAATGCCAGTATTGAAACATACAGCAGAAGGAAGATGGTCTTGATATTACACAGCTAAGCCCAAATCAGGACTCTCATCAGGCACTATAACCAGGCCATTCCAGTGTCAAGATGAAGATCCACTCATCTGCCTTGCAATGAAATTAGTAAACCATCAAAGGGGGTGCAGAGCCTGCAATGAACAACCCAAATGTTAGCACAGGACGCGTTTTTCTCTTCTCTGAGAGCTTTTTTCATCCTAGCATCTCAGTGCATTTCAAAGAATGCACTAAGCCTCCAAAAGAAAATGGCATTGACACTCTGTAGAGGAGGCCAAATAAAGAGCAGCTGAGAACACTTGGCTTGTTCAGCCTGAAGGAGACTGAAAGGAGGGGACCTCACTGCAGTCTAGAACTTCCTTCTAGTTTGAGGAAGGGAAGCAGAGGGGCAGGCACTGATCTCTTCTCTGTGGTGACCAGTGACAGGACCCAAGGAAATGGCCTGAAGCGGTGTCAGGGGAGGTTTGGGTTGGATATAAGAAAAGGTTCTTCACCCAGAGCGTAGCTGGGCACTGTAAGAAACTCCCCAGGTTAGTGGTCATGGCAGCAACCCTGCCCAAGTTCAAAAAGCATTTGGACAACGCTCTCAGGCACGTGGTGTGATTCTTGGAGGAATCCTGTGCAGGGCCAGGAGTTGGACTTGTGGTCCTTTCCAGTTCAAGGTATTCCATGAATTTCTGATTCTGTCTATTCATAGAAGCAGGCAAACCATAGCAGAAACCTCTAAGCAAGTCATGAAACCTATCTAATCACTTTGCAGCATACCTGGAAATACACCCCTGTACCCAAACTCTCTGCCTTGTACTTCAAAATTATGCTTTCTGTATCAGCCACCTACCCACACAAAGAATTTGGACTGCTTGTTGTACCACCTCAAAGCTCTCTCCCTCTAAGAGATCTCTCCCTGCAAATGCTACACTCTGACTTCAGAAGCTTCTCTAAGTAAATTTCAAAGGTGCCTCTGGCCGTCCCACTGAATAGCACAGGAGCATCCTTTATTTCCTCTCTGTTTACACAACATGCCAAGACCAATTAGCCCCCTGGGAATGAGCTCAGCAGCTCCAAGAAGTCTTTGTGAGACTTCCTTAAGCCTCAGGTGAACCTGGCACCTTCACCTTGAACCAAAGGATGTGCCTGCTCTCCTTGACCTTGTCCCCTCAGCATTGCCAAAAAAGCCAGACATGCTGAAGTGGCGGCAGCCATGCAGGGTGGCAGCAGGCTTCATTAAACAGCGACTGGTTGGCAGCAGGGCCTGCATGCAACGACGCGTCTGTGCAGGGACCATGATCAAGGAGTGTTGGGAGAGGGCACTCACTGCAGCAGTGCGAGTGTCTGCACAGGCCAGGGCATTTCTGCCCAATTAAGGGAAAGAATAGAAGCCTTCTGAGCTCATTTTCTAGTCCTTTGGAGAAGTGAAGAAAAGCCTGCATTGAAATATCCTCACTCGGCCTCAGCAGGGAGACACTGGGTGGCCAGCTGAGCAGCCAAGGTGGGAAGTACATCTGCCAAGGCTCCAAACTCACGTCTGGAACACAAAAAGGCTGAATTACTGTACCCTGTGACGCTGGAAGGCCATAGCCTGGCATCTAACCAAAGCAGGGCTTTTTAAACCTGCTCCTGGTACAGCCTTCTCTGCTGCAGGAGGCTGAACTGAAAGGCACGGATGATGGAGATTTCCATTTATACACAGGCTAAGAAAGGAGAGCTATTCCCTAATTTCTTAAAAGCCCCCTGATTGCCCCCAAAGTGTCTTCTTATCTCATAACACATTCACTTCAGGCCCAAATTCATCTTGCCTGATACCCTTTGCATCTGCCAGCGGCACAGAGCTGCAGGAATGGGAAGTAAGGCTCAGGGATAAGAGTGAAAGCCACATCTGCTGCTCAAAAAACACATCTAGCTGATAAAACTTTTCAGCTGTGTTCTCACAGGCAAGCAAAAGATAGCAAGGGTAAGGAATCACAAAGCAAAAGCAGCTTGAAGTTCAGAGCCCAGATGAAGTCTTAGAGTAGCCTGTTTAATATTAACATTCCTCATATGCATTGTTTATCTGCCTAAGAAACACACGATGCCACACACAAGCCAGGCAGTTAATGAGAGCCATTTTCGTTAGAAAATGGAAACAGATTAAAAAACCAACACCCTGGTCCCATTTTATAAGTGGGGAATGGGGGTTCTGAATGATTTTCACAGGAGAAAGAAGTACAGGCAGCAAGCAAAGACTCACCATAAAGCTTCAAGATGTTACTGGCTGAAAGTTAACCAACTAAAATTATAAAAATAATACAAATGAGCAAACACAATATTCAGGCTGCATCTCACTTTGCATGTGTGTGTCATGCCATGTTGTGCCCTCAGTACACTTTCTTTCAAATTAAATTCAGCAGCTGACTATCCTTTCTTTTTAACACGGATTCCACAACCATGGAATGTTAATGAAATCCACAGTAAAAATGTTATTTAAAAACACACTGCCACCTCCACTCCAGATTTCAACTTCTTTTGCAAAACCTTTGCCACAATTAATCCAGAAGTATAGAGAGCAAATGGACAAGGAAGCCAATTATTCTCACAAGGTTTCCCCAGAAAAAAAACCAACAGTTTGGAAAGCTTGCTTAAATTAGCCCCTAACCTTCATCAATACACTCCTAAACATAGTGCAGAAAGGAGCTGAAGGGAGAGCAGGCAGATGCTATGCCTGGGATCCAAATCAGAGAAATCACCTGGGCCAAAAGAAACATTTCCCCATTTACTCATGTGCACTCTGAAAAATAGAAGGGTGGGCACAGGCTTAGCAGCTTTCTTCTTCTCTCCTAAGGATGTGAGACTAATTAAAGTCTGTCAGTATCAGTAGATTTGGGTGATGTGAAATGCAAGACTGGGCCTTTTGAATGTTCTGTGAGCAGAAACTTGGCTAGAAGGTTGAAAAGGGGGTGAGGAAAACTGTATTGAAAACACAAGTCTCTGCATTATGTATTCATGGGATGTATGCTGCCAGCAGGACTGAGAAAAACCAACAATGTAATAGGAAAATAGAAATCTCCCTTTTAGAGGTCTTAGAAAATAAATACATAGTCCTTTCTTTTAGTGGGTCCATCTTGTAGGCTTAAAGGAAATGTTGCAAGCAAGGTTAAAACTAGTTCATCCAACCAACAAGAGGCAGCAAAATTATTTCCTAATGAAAGGAAATCCAGAACTGAAAATAATTGTTTTTAACTTACAGCAATGTACCAGGGCCACCAGATGTCTGCAGATATCCTTTTAAATTCACACTACACCAGTGCAAATAGAAAAACAAATAATGAAGAGATATGAAAAACTAATTCTACAGCAAGGCCCTTTGAAAGAGAAGCGCCAGATGGGAACTGCACAGGGCAGCCTGCCGCATTTCCCAGGCTCTGCAGAGATGAGGCAAACTTCTCACATTTCCATACCTCAGTCCCAGGCCAAACTAGAGTCCTGCAAAATCAAGAGTAACTGCATCTAGAGCAAACTGTAAGCTGCTTGTGAAGTGTTAAGAAGGTAAAAAGCACTCTTTTACATCACTATAAAACTCCTAGGAGACAAAGAGATCTAGGCCCAAGGAGGTCAACAAGTGTGGAAATTCATATCATCATCAAGTTGACAACCACTTTTACTGAAGGGTCTTTTTAAACATCCTAAGCAATTAATTTTTTTTTTGAGTAAGTGATGTAGGTCAGATCATGGAACAGTGGTAACTTGATGAAAGCAAATGCCAGTGATTTTGTTCCTGTGCCATGCAATGAACTGGACAGTACAAGTGCTGCCTTCCTCATGGAGTAGCAAGAAACAACCCAGCTGTAACAGGAGCCACCCGAGAAGCAGTGCTTTTACTTCTCAGGAGGGGTATCTACACTTACCCTAATTTATCCTAGACACACAGCAGAACTACTCTGAAGGTATGCCCCTGAAGACGTGACCACAAGAAGCAACCCTATGAATTTACTGATCCTTGCCTCAATAACCCTCTTCTGTCTTTGCTTACCACTCCTTTTTTTCAAGCAATGCTGCTTTCCTCACGTGAAGCTCTGCCTTACCTGCTGCATTTTTTCCAGGTCAAGGCTGGGCCTGCTGACCTTATCCCCATATCCTTGTCGATGCCTCTTGCAAGGCATGACTTGCTCAAGGCCTGCCCCGACGCTCGTGAAGATTAAAGGTCCAGAGGCCGGGCTGTGCACCAGGGGCTGGAGTCTCTTGGGAGGGGAGGCACTGAACAGCACGGGGCTGGGGCTGGCGTGGAGGCCGTCGCCCTGCTCTGCCGCGGGCCGGAAGGACATGGCGCACAGGTTCTTCACCTCCTCGTCGCTGGAGGACGCGTTGCTGCCGTCGCTGCAGCAGGCGAGCCGGCTGACCTGCGACCACTTCCGCTTCTCCGCCGCAAACTCTCGGTTGATGCGCTCCAGCTCCTCTTCCGAGCTGTGGCGGTCAAGGCCGGCGTGGAAGAGGGCCCGAACCTTGCAGCATTGGTTCTCCTGGTTCTGGAGCTGGTTGGTGGCCAGAGGAGTCAGGGTACAATTCCGTCTTCTCTCTAGTGGGAGGAGGAGATTGAGAAGTGGCAGAGCAGATTTGTGTCCCACAGCCTAATAAAATGGGCCTGTTTTCGCCTGACCTGGTGTTTTCATCTCCTCCCAAGTAAACTTCAGAGCTGTTTCCTCACCTTTTCTTTCCCAGATGAAAGATCCCCCAGCTGAATGCTTCCCTTGGGAAGTTTCCAGACCTTTGGTCAAACCAGACTGGTAGATGTCATCCCCTTTCAAACCACCACCTGGAAGTCTGTTTCCAGAGAAAGAACACTGATCTGTCACCCACCTCACCTCATCAAGGTGAAGAAGACATGGGCTTACAAATGTCTTCTACAAATGGGCTAGGCACTTGCCTCTGGCCAAAAAATTAACTTCTAGTGACCAGTTCTCAGGGCATGAGAACCAAGTAAGTTACACTGCTCTAAGCATCACCTTTATGGCTCAAATAAATGAGATCTGGTTTCTGAAAATAAAAGTCCTCCATTACAAGATTTGTCACAGAAGAGAGCCTGTCTTCAGCCACCAGCTAAACATGCTTTACCTCTTCTGCTGAGCACTTTCTATGCTAAGCATATGGAGCAAGGATTTATCTAACAGGTCCTGTTAGACAATTCCTGTGGGTCAGGAATTGAACTTCCGCTGCCTCTGCAGCTTCTGCATAAGAATCCACCTGAACTTGGGCACAGGGCACTAATGGCAAACTTAGCTTAAGTTAAGAGATGCATTTACTACAGACTTCACCTGCAGCTCTAAGCTACTCCATATCAAGTTCAAAAACAATAGCAGAGCACCTGTATCTTCTCTATCAAAGGCTCTCACTAGATGCAAGAATAGGGCTGTACAATACCAGTCTAGGAGGAAGGGAGAGAGATAGCAAGTAATGAGTCCAGGGGAATGAAGAAACTAAAGATTAAAACTCAAAATAGCAAGGATGAGGAAACCCAGAAAAAAGCTGACACAAGAGCAAAAGCATGGAATAGAGAATTTTTAGTCTCAGCTCTGCTGCTGGCATAATTGTGGACCATCTCTGCCCCATGTCTGCAGCTCTGGGACTTTAACACATGGTTCTGGTGGTAAAAATGCAACTGCATCATCTGATAACACCAGCCTCTCCCTGAGAGGTCCCAAATGCTTCAAAGGGGACTGATTTAATGCACCTGATTGTGGTACATTGGGGACTGAGAAGGAGGCACTTGCAAGAGCAGAAGTGAAAAGAAAAACTGACTTCAGCCGTAGTATCCCGGGATCCTTCTATCTTCATCCCTTTACCTCTGTCGATCTGAGCAAGTTCCTGATTCTCTCCCTCAGAGTCATCGCTGTCCTCATCACTTGGGGGATAGGAGATCTAGGGGACAAGGAGAAAGAAAAGGCTTCATTGTGAACACTGAATATCGCCCTGCTCCTCCCCAAGCCACTTCCCCCACCCTCCCCCTCTCATATTCTGCAGGCATCCACCCCACCTAACCACACACACCCAGCCATAGCACCTTCCTGTATACACATCCTCATCTCCCAACCCCAATCTCCCAGTGTATCCTCTCACTTTCAGCAACACAGAACACGCAGCCTACTGCTGTTTCCACCACACTGCACTGCCAACTCTTTCCCAAATACAGTGAACACATCCTGCCTTTCACTTCCCAGACATGTAGCTTACAACCATCATGGCCTACCACATCCACATCACGTGGACAACTGAATCTCCAAAATCTCCACTGCCGAGATAAAGACACATCCTGTCAGCAGCACTCTCATCTTGCAGGGCGCCCACAAATGGAAGCGGCACGTTAGCTTTAGCCATTTTGTGTAGGTATCCACACTTCCCCTTTGAAGTTCACACACAAACCACCACAGAATAGACTCACCTTGCCTTCCTACAGGACAACCCTGAAGTATCTAATAGAAATAACAGAAATGTGATTTCACAGAAACACAGACAATACTGTTATGCTGTCCCCTCCAGGACATAATTTACAGTACCACTGAACACCCTTGAATGCTCCAAGAGTAACAACAATTCACATATTTTATCAAGATCAAGACTTTCCAGGAACATTTGCTCTGTGTCAGCTAATAGACTTCAAGCCATTTACTCACTCAAAACATGTCTAACACTGAACAAACCTGGTAGCTGCCCCTTGAGAGGACTGAGAGATGTGAAACCAAGCTTTTATAGGTCAGATAGATCACACTGCTTCTGAGTTTCCTACACAGAGGAAATCCTACCTACCTTGTTACTAAAGTGACTTTTGTTCATCTGCATAGACCCTACCTGGAAATTATTAGATCAAACCTCTCAGCTACACAGCTTAGTACATGTCTCTGGCAGCAGCCAAAACCAAACGAGTCAAAGGAAAATGCAATACTTAAACCTTTATAAGAAACAGTTCTGGATTAACATGATCCTGGCAAGATGAACTTCATTATTCCTTACACCTTTTTATTCAGAATAACAAACATGGCCATCATTCTTAGCTGCCTCAAAATACTTGCTCACAACAGAATCCAGTGGTGGTACATTTCAAAAGGTTACATGCTATGTTTCCATTTTACACGTTTGATGTGCTGTGCTGTGCTTGACTTTTATGGAAGAGGAGGCAAGCATGCAGCCATTACACTGATTTGGACCCATTTTACCTCCACCACCCTGGGGAGATGTCTTTGTAGTGTTTCAGCCACCCAGAGACACAAAAGAGCAGCTACACTGAACTAGGTGTCTATGAAAGACACACTGCTGATGCAGAGAAACCATAATAGTTGAGAAATTCTGATTGATACTGAATTTGACAGCTGTTAAATCAACACACCTATTTTGTGACCATCCTCCAGGATTGTGTTTGGGGCTTTTTATTCCCCCCAAAAGCATGTTGATACCTTTCCCCCCCTCCTTCTTTAAAGCTACCTGTTGTCCTTCTGTATTTACACTGCCCTTTGAGAAATCAAAATACATTTTTCTTCCTTGCTAGTCTTTAAACTACATTCTCAACTGCCAAAAGATGAATTAGGTAAATCCGATTTCAGATTTATCCCCCCCACTGCAGATATTCCTGAAGTAAACGCAGGACGTTGTTTTTCCTTCTACAACTACAATTTTCTTGTATGTGTTCACACACATGCATCATTTAATAAAGGCAGCTGGCACTGAGGAACACTGCCAAACACAGAGACTTCCAGTTGTCCCCAGAGCAGGTATAATACCTTGTTTGTACCATGGTAGTTCACAGAGGGGACAGCTGACACTGAGGTGCCATTGTGTAGCTGCTGTACAGACAGACAGAGGTCCTGTCTCCATTACAAAAGCTAAGGCTCCCATTCTAACTCGAGAGGTACTGACCTTAGTCTGTGGCTCATTCCCACATAAAAACCTTTCATTTGGACACGGCAGGGTTTTCAGTGAGATTTAGCAGCTCTGCGTGGGAAACCCAGCAGCTTCAGTTTCTGTACAATGTGAATGTCAGTACATGGCATGGCACTGCTTCCACAAAAAGGCCAATGACACCCAGCACATGCAGGTCAAACAGCTACTGCACAATGTCACTGGCCTGAGATGCTTAAGATAGGAGATGGATTTGAGCCAATGACTGACATTTGAAGGTCTTTGTGTCTACTGGTCCTCAGTTTCACTCTTCTCTGTGCAAGTGCAATTTTGCCAGTCCTTGGCCTCGTATGGGTAGCTCTCCTCTACTGAACCCTCTCCAGTCCCTCAAGCAACCAAAGACCAATTCACTTGTGAGTCATGAGAGGTGCTTTCTTTCTTCAGAGCACCTGAAAGAAAAACCTTTTCAACGAGAGCCTCTAGCTTTCATGTCCCCCAACAAAGAACCATCATTCATAGTAGGCTAACCATTAATATTGCAGAGCTGGAATTTTTTACCTGAAACTCCTTGCCACAATACCCCACACAGGCAAAGATTAATAGAATATCAGAAAAACTACTCTATCTGGATAACAAGACTTTGAAAAAACTAAAGATCTATGGAACCAAAGACTAATGCTCTGACTGGCTGGAGATAAAATATTCTCTCCCTTGACTCTTCCCAGGCTTTAACAGTAACCTTTTCCCAAATATTCAAAAACATTTCACTAAACACAGCAGTACTGTCTTCAGGCCTCCAGCCTCCCTTGTACAGTCCCTGTCATATATTAGCCACAGATTTACTTTTGTCCAAGGCAGTACAGCCCCATTTTCCTCAGAAATTAAGAACTGTGATACTGCTGTAGCAGAAAATTTGAAAACTCCATGTCAAAAGTCCCACCAGATCATGGCTTCATTCACAGCATATCAATTGCAGAACTGTTTAAAGACTGAAAGATACCTCTTGGTATCACAATAGTCCAAGCTCTCACTCAAGATGCAACAGCTAGAAAAGTTGCCAGGACTGTGCCCAACACACTCTCTGCCTTAACACGCAGAATTGAAGAGAATAGAATAAAATCTTCAATTCACATAGATGTGTGAATGTTTACAAGCTATGGCACAAAAGAAACCAAAAACCGAAGGACAGATGGCCATCCACTCTTCGGCCTTTCTTCAGTAAATGCATCAGAAAGCAGCCTCCTGCTGATGAAGATCTCAGTGTTATACCTGGGTCCTTCAGCTCTGGCACCTGACATGCCCTCGGCCAGGACAAGGAATCCTTCTGTGCCAGGCAGAAACATAAACTAACTTCCCCATGCATTTCATTTTTCATCCATCTCTAGTAAGGAAATATGGATTGGTGTAAAATAACCAGATGGTATTTGAGGAAAATTTAAGAGTAAAGCTTACACTTTTGAGGCAGTTTTAACATGAACGACACTAGGAGATACAAGAAAAAACTAGAGACAGAAAAATGTGCCTCTCATCACACTGCTGCTTGTCAATTCAGTAATAAACTGCAGCTGAAATTGCCCAGGTCCTAAAGGGTCACATTACCCTCAAAGTCTAAAACTGTGAAATACATCAGACAGTAAAAAATTCCCACTGTGTTAAAGTGCAGTTCCTCTTAGTTTGGCTTCCAGAAGAGAAATTATCCTGCTACCATACAATCAAAAGCAATGACATTAAGAGTCATCTGTGAGTTTACAAAGGGTAAGAAATCTCACTTCTAAGGCAGAACAAAACTCTCCCAACAGGCTTCACTTAAAGGCTGCATTGTCCTAAAAGCCCAAAACACCAACAGCATGGTTTGGTGCTGGAGGGCATCATTCCCAATCTCCCTCTGAGAGTGAGGGAGGGAAGGAGGGATTTTACCTCCAGAGAGGTGGTTTCCCTGGCAGAGGCCAATACTGCCTGTGCTGCACATATAAGGCGGTTTGTGACACAGGCTTGTTCACTTCTGGCTGACCACTCCAGGGAATCTCTGCAACTAAGTGAAGTCCCTTCCAAGAGCCCTGGAAAGAGACTTTGCTGAGTTGGTCTCACACCCTGGTTCTTGGCACAAAACCAGAAAGCAATGGATGAGCTCAACAATGACAACTGGTATCTCTGATGGGGAACTGATTTCCATTTCTTCAGACTTCAGAAATGAAACCAGTACTCACGTACCTCCCCCCTGCCACACTGCCTACAGAGCAGCTGCTACAGGCATGGGCAATCTACAGCACAGGGCTCTGCTGCTGGCTCTTCTCTATTTCCATTGCTCGGCTTTAGCAAAAACATTTCAATAAATTTCCCTAGTGTTATTTTTTCCAGGTCAACAATTGGTGCAGTTGCCACGGGACACTGCCTGATCTTGAATGAAGGAGGTGCCATCCTGCCAATTATATGAAACTCTGAATTAGAGTGAGTTGGAAAACAAGGTGGATGATGAGACACTGAAAGGCAGTTTTGAGCCATGGAACATTAGGAAGAAGGAAGGAATGAGTCAAACAGACCATCAAATTAACATGTAACTCCTTTCTCAAGATCTTTAATTTTGAGAGATATTCAGTATTACAGGGAGAATTTATGCTAGTACGACAGGCTGGTTCTCTCCTCAACAAAAGTTGCCAAGTTCAAGTTCAGTTCAATCTTCAGACACCCACATGTGAGATGTGACTGACCAGGCTGTATCTGGGGTTTACAGCTAGGGTCCTTCAACAGCTAAACCCCAAGCAAAAACCATCCTGGTTTGGAAAAGCTTCTCTAGAGTATTTTTTCCACGTTATTATGTTCCTTTTTAATTTTCACAGTAGGTCTGCCTTCAAAGTCTATTCCCCATTTCCTTGCAAATGGCTACAGTTCAAACCCAGGGCTCACATCCCTTAAACATGGTCCTGCTTGACAGAGCAGCTGTCTGGGTAAACGAAAGCAGGGATGGGCCAGTGGGACACAGCACTCCCTGAGGCCCTTGTTTTCTAAGCCCTACCCATGCCAAGGATAGCAAAATTCCTGTTGCAGGAATGCCATTTTCTGCATGGACCTAGAGTGTATTAATTGTCAGTAGTACCCTCAGATGTGAGGGAAGCAGAGAGTCTCTCCATGTAGCCAAATCTGCAATGTTTTAACAGTACAGTTGTTATTTCTGTTCAGTGTTTACCATTCTCATACACTGCCAAACACGGTGACTGGCAACTCTCAGGATGCAAGGGGTGGCAGTCATTAACCAAAGAACATGGAAACCAAGCTTCTATTCTGAGGAGCAATGACTGAGCTGCATTTCCAGAAGTGTGGGCTTAAACTGGGTTACCTAGACCTTGAAAGGAAAGCACAAGGCTTACACAGAACAGTGAGGATATGAGTGGTGCGTGGGTGTGAGGAGGCGCACGCTTGGTCCTCTTACCATTTTAAATCCTCTCCCTCATCCACCTGCACTTTAACAAATACAGATGTGTGTTTTCACCATACTGTCTACAGCTTCTGGAAAGAATTTACACCTGTGGACAAATCTGACTAAAACTAAAGCAGAGATGCACTAACCTAGTCCTGGGGATCCTCCTCGGCCAAGTGGAATAAAACAGAAGACTCTATGCAGACAAGTGCAGTGGGGCTGGCTTCAGCCCTGGAAAAGGGCTGTTGTTTGGACTGGTCAAAACATGGTTCAGGCCAACACAACTGGCTCTCTGCACTCTCTCATCTGCCCCACATCAATTCTTTTTGCAGCAGTCAGAGTGTGCAAACCTCTTTTTCAGAATCTTCCCCTGCTCTTCGCAGGGCTAAGCTGAGATGCTTTTGCAAAAGGAGATTAAAGATTAAAAAAACAGGGGGGTTACAAAACAAAAATCAACCAAACAAAAAACCCTAAGAAACCCAGCAAGTTCCAGTGCTTCACCATTAATCCAGAAAAGTATGTATACACCACTAGTGAGCCTATGGTGCTTGAACACTTGGAGTCCACAGGCATCAGAAACTAGATATCCCACATTCCCAGGGAAATGAATACAGCTGATGCCTACAACTGAAACTCCTAACCACCCTGGGTCTGTTCTCAGAAACTCTGGACAAATATTGGTACAAGAGTAAAACCAAGACCATGCTTTTAAATTCCACCCAAACTAGAAATAAGTACTTGCAACCAGACTAGAACAGACTCAGTTCTACCAATGGTATAGGCACCCACATAGAGGCACGCACTCCTCCTAATCACACTTCTGTGACAACAAAAGACTCAAAAGGAATGCTATCTATTAAAAATTTACTCTTTAAAAGGTAGGCAAAAAACATCCAAACTCTGTTCCTTACCACCCAAAATACTACAAATCTGAGAGAACCCCATTAAGTTTATTTATTCTCAAAGCCACTGTGAGAACAAGGATTTCCCTGATTAAACATAGCTGCAGTCATGTTTGGAGCCATGGTTTCAATATTATAAATTTCACTTGTTAAAAATACAGATAAAGTCACTACAGCCCTCACTCAGCAGCTGATGGGGTCTGGTAACAAAGGTGTTACCATGGAAAGAGTCCTTAACCCTTCCATTTCCTTCTTGACTTCCAAGGCCACTGTTCTAGAGTAAGACCACTTCTGCAGCACAGGAACCAAGGGAATGGTGCAGCTCTATGCTGTGATACGTATCACTTTTTCTGGTAGCAAGAATTTTTACAAAATTCTCAAACTATCCTTATGTTGTTAGCTTAAAAGGCTAGTTAAGGTTTACAGCTCTTACTTCAAGTGACAGAAACCATCCACTCCTCCAACTGCACTTCTATCTGCATGTAAAGCTCACAGGTCTGCCACTTCCCACTAAGTTCCCACATATCTCCTACACTCCTCCCACCCTCAGCTCCTGCTCCCTACAGATGCCCAGCACAGCCCGGCCTCAGGTGGCAGTCACCTGCATGTGATGGAGCCACACTGAATTTCTCAACAGCTCTGTTACTCTAGTCATAGCTCTGCTGCTGCAATAAAGAGAGCTATGGCTAATTCCTACCCAAATTTCAAGGATTTTCATGGAGGCTGGCATTCACCTGTTAACCTTCTCATCCTGTGAGGGGAGACAACATAGCTCAGATGAGAACTAACAAAGAAAAAGGTGATGAGTGTTGGAAAGCACTTATCAAAAAGAAGCAGCAAGGCAGTGGTGATGCAAAGAGATCCCTTTGCAAAGGAGGTCAACCCCCCTGACGGCTCTCAGTTTGGAGCCCTGGCACTCGCCTGGGTCACACCCGGCAGGAGCAGTGTTATTCAGCAGTGTTGACAGCACAAAGCAGAGCAATCCAGAAAGACAAAAAGGACCCCAAAGGATTAAAGACCTTCTTTACAGGGCCCCATCCACGCTGCACTAAGATACAGTGACTTAGCTCCCTGTGTAAATTTACAGCCCATTTGCTGCTAAAGCTCAGCTCCAAAGAGTCAGATTAAAAGCAACACTATTTATCAGAGGCTGAAAACTCTCTCAGATATAAGAGGAAGACAGTACAAGTGACACCTAGAACTGGAGAGGCACCTATAATAGCTGATCTTGTCTGTAATGTATTTACTCAGGGAGGAAGGATGGGAGCTGGCTGCTCACATCAGTGCCAACCATTCCTGCCTTGACCACGGGGATTTAAATACACCCCTCCCGACTCACACCCCACCCCCACCGGCCTAGCTCAGCTGCTACACTGTTGTGACGGGAAAAGGTTTCTTTGCACACGCCAGCTTCTCAGGCAGTTTACAGCAACTCCTCAGCATTCCATGAGTCTCCTCAACCAGGGAAGCACGGCTGACAGCAGCTGGCATAAACAACACATCTGGTAACACTTTTTCCATTTCTTACTCAAAAGACTCAGAGGGCAACTGCCTCTGCCCTGAGATACTTCCTTAGCTGAGGAGAAGCTGCTTGTGTTGGGAGACCTCACTCGACACTCACCTCTGCTCAGCCATAAAGAACTACATTAGCCACATTTGCAAACACAAGGAACAATGCCTTACAGTCAGGCTGGAAAATGCATTTGGAGCACATGAGACATTTCAGGCTTCTCCTCCCCTCAAAATCTCACATTAACCCTTCTGAGTGCAGAGAGAGCTCTTCCATCTCCATGGATTTCTACCAAACTTCTCATGTTTTATCAGAGAGCTAACCAGTAGGATAACCCTTTCAGACCAGGTCTTTGATCCATCTGGTCAGGCACCTTCAAAGTAAGAGTTAGGAACATGTCATAACTTGCAATGTCTCTCACTGCACCAGATCCTTTCCTGGTAAATATTTTGTGATTCCAAGTGGTTCCTAGGTGGGAAAATCTGACAAATGGGTTGTCACATCATCCCACACATGGAGGGATGGCCTAGAAATGAGTGCACAAAGACAGAATTTGAATATTCACTCTCTTCTCCAATATACAACACAGAAGGCACAAAGTTAAATTAGAGGCAAGTCCTAAACAAATAACAGGCGACCATTTGGCAGCGTGCAGTTAGGGTGTGCAATACTTTGCCACAAGATGTTCTGGATGTAAATACCCTACACAGATTTGGTGTAAAATAAACAGGTATAGCTAGAAGAAATTTACTGGGTTACTAAGGCAGGAGGATAGGATACTGGGGGAAACTGTAAGTCTGACATGGGATGGATGCTCCTAAATCCCACTCTTGGAAGCAGGACACAGAGCACCGTGCGTTCACTTGCAACGTCACAACATAAGGGGGATGCACAGAGCAAAACGTGACAGTGTTGACAGTGTTGCTTCAGGTACAACTCATTCCACCACAGAGTGCTACTGAGACAGTGTCCAAGCACCAAACACTAAATTACCATCCCCACGTATCAGTTCAGGGGCAAGATGGGAAAAGCTGCATTGCACTGCAGCCCTCTGTAAAATACCATTGAGGGGTTTCCCAAATGTGACTGGCTCTGTTCAGAACAAAAAGGGCTCTCTGAGAACAAAATGCCATACATCATTGGCTTGAGATGCTTAAGATAGGAGATGGATTTGAGACACAAAGACCTGATATTTGAAGGTCTTTGTGTCCACCATCCTCAGTTTCCAGAATATTCACTCTTCCCTGTGCTGATTAACTGTGCTCAGAGAACCCTTTTTGTTCTGAAGCTGCTGATTTTTCAAGCCTCTAAATTATTTCAGTTTATATGCTTCACACCAAATACCTCTGTTCTTCCCTCTTAATTAGCCTTTGGCCATAGAACTTTATCCCCTTGGAATAACCAACTCACAGGAATAAAGAGAACTTATATTAAAAAAAAGAATCACACACAAGAATAGTCTGGCTGCAGACAACTGTCTGGAACAACTACTTGGCTTTGTGTGTAATAACTAGGTGACAGGATATGGAAGGATTATTTTACATTTTTCCAGCTTACATCCAGACACACTCTCAGCAAACTGGAGAACCTAGCTGCCTGTCTGGCACCTTTCCTTAAGATGGGAAATTCCCCATTCAACCCAAGGAAATTTTATTCTCATCTTATGCCCATATAGAGCTTGGCAGATTGTGTCATGCCAATAAGTAAGGACATCAGTTAAATAAAAACCAGCATGCATCATGGAAACAATGTGACCCTGTTAGGAAGGAGTAAGAGGAGACAGATTGCTGAATAAAATCGGCGTGAACGGATAGGATCTTTGTGCTATCAGCAACTCAAATTGTGTGATCTCGTGGCTCAAAACCAGGTTTGTAGCCCAGACAAATCAATTAATCAGCTACCAAGCAATAGTTTGGTCCCTAGATATATCAGAAACCAAGGCCCGCCTATTCTCGTTGGAGACATTTATGAATATTGAGGTATTTGGACATCTCACAAATACCAGCCACCTCCCATCCTTTCATAAATCTGAATTTAGATAAGGACCATCTACCTTGAAGTCAGGCAACAAACCTCAGGTGAACCTATCCATGAAATGGCAGACATGACTTTAAAAAGCCTCTTCTGGAGACCTAAACTCAGGCATTGGTTTCCTTTTCCTCCTCAGAAAGCGTTTCAAGCCCTAAACTCATAGTTCTTCTCATATGGCCTGATGCTGGAACCAGGGTGTGGACATGAATCCAGGCAAATCCACAGAGACCTTTTCTCAGGTGTGTTTGCTGGGTACAAAGACCAGCCACACCAGTCATGCTTTTTGCAGAAGGCAACCCACAGCCTACTAGTCTGCCAAGCCTTAGGGAAACCTCCCCAGGTTTCACCGCAGCTCCTTGCTCACAACACTCATCTGAAGGGTGCATGTGGAGCACAGACATCAACCTGTTCCCAGCCCCACAGCTCAGGCCTCGGCAAACTGAAGTTCTCAGCAGCAGGCTGAGCCTGGATGATAAGCAGCCTGGAGAAAAGTGCCTGGGTTAGGGGAGGGCTGGAAACAAAGAAACAAGGGGCTGGTCCACACCAGCTGCTTTGTAAAGCACTCACAGAATCATCTTTGGGCTTTTAGCCCCTGTCTCCCTTAGATGACATTCTGCTGTGCAACACAGAATAACTAGACGGAACCAGGATTTGGATCACTGCACATGCAGCTTCAGTGAAAATCTACCAAGCAAGTTACTTTCTTATATACAAGTCTAACGGGAAGTTTCCATAAGCATCTATAGTATTTCACCCTCCATGAAGCCATAAAGGATGGACCAGAGAACTAACCATGTGAGCTCTTCACAAGGGTGCTCTGTTGTGACAGTCCCATTCTGCTCATGCTTCTCAATGGGACAACAGCAAAAGTTCACCTGGCTGAGCACTTGGTGTGCTGCAGTGATTACAAAGGAGATTAAGAAAAAGAAAACAAACAAAAAAACCACTCACCATGTAAGATCTGCTCCCTCTCTGCCTCAGCCAGCGCCTGAGATGCCTCAGCCTAAAAATGCCTGTCCTACAAGAACTGAACAATTCAGTGTGATGTATAAACTGAGGTACATGTGGATGCCAGGTCTGTGTCCAAACAGACCAGTCCATGGCAGAGAGGAGGTCATAATGAGCACAAAAAGCAAGAACATAGCAAGAGAGGAAAGAAATGCCTAGAGACACCCTGAGCTGACCACCTCCAAGGAGTGACCATGCTGATCCAGAAGAAATCTTCTTTTGCACCGTGCTTCACCTGCTTGCTGCATCCCCACATCATGGGCAGCCCTGTGCCCAGACTGGCATGGAGACATCTCTGCATAGATCACTCTGGGCCATATGTCCTTTACATCGACTCTCAGGCCTGGGTCACAGCAGAGTTGGCTGCACAGGGAACGCTTTCAGTGCAGATAAAGGTCACAACTAATTGGCTTTTCTCTAAATCCTTGCCGGGGTGTTCCCGCTGAGCACTTGTGGGTGGTGCTGGTGCCTATCCACAAACAGCTCAGCCGGCGGACTGCCGGTCACCGGCGGCAGGACAAACAGGCGCTGCCCACGGCCACGTACAGCGGCTCCTGCGGCAGAACACGGCCGAGCACACACATACCTGTGATGCTGGTTGCTAGGAAGTGCTGGATCACCCGGCAACCTGAATCCCACTCAACAGGAGAACAGGGGCTATGGATAAAGACACGGGGGTGGGAGGGGTTGCTGCTGCCTACAATGTGTGTGGGAGCGTTATCTCCCACTGAAAAGGGAATCCAGCCCTTGGCCCCAATTCTGAGGAATCCCAACAACACTGCTGTGACCCCAGGCATGCTCCAGGAACAGCCAGGGAAGCTGGCCAGTCTGACACATCACAGCAGAGTGGTGCCCTGCCCACCCACCACTCCACAGAACTCCTCTAAGCAGATGCAAGCCTTGCTTTTTATTATAAAAAAAAGTGAACCCATTTTTTTGTGAAAGTCATATAATTAAAATAAATAATGACCTGGTTCTGCTTTCTATTTTCACCTCAAATATGAGCTCTTTTCGTGCTCAGGAAGACATTTAGTATCCTGAACAGTGCAACAAATTTGGAACGCGTAGGACAATGCATGACAGCAGGAAATGAAGAACTGCACTATCCAGCACAGAAAAATAATCAGTTTTCACTGAAATCCTGAAATTAAATACATAGCACTGACTTTCCAGAATTTAGTTTCTCATTTGAATGAAAACCAAGAATTGGGAAATACAAGGAAAAGTAATGAGATTTCTTTGTGCCTTTGGGAGGTGGACTTCTTTTTAAGTTAGTCGATAGTTTCCAATCAGTCCTAAAGGCCAGCTGATAGAATGTCTCAACAAACTGTTCTAATGGCAATGAATGCCCCATGATGCTGTATTTGCAGTATCTGCAATTTGTCTGAAGTATCACTCTTTGGAATTAAGTCATTAGAGGAGATTATCAGTGCTGAATGTCTGCACAGAAAAGAAGACAACCCTTAAAGATTCAGACCTTCGAAGCCAAAGAAAGAATCACTAACCTATTATTTTACAATGCCTCAGGCAGAAGTCTCAAAAACCTAAGGCTTAAAGTGGCTGGGATTGCCTGTTCTATCCTTTGCCTTAGCTAAGTATCTATCGCAGCGTTTCTAACCCACGAACACATGTATTTTCAGTCCAAATTATCACAAGCCTAACTTCAGGCATATTCATAGATACTCCAAAAGTCAAATTTGTACTTACACACTTAGATTCATGTGTTTGTGTCTTTCCTGTGATTACGACAAACCAGAAGCATCTAACATAACCGGCTGATGTAAAAGGAAGAAAAGCAAAGTTTCACTACAAAACAGAGTCTGCAGCTCTAGAGGAATGAACCTGTTTGGTGGCATCTGCTAAAAAACCCACAAAGAAGAGAAAAACTGCGTACACCACAGCAGACAAAGCTAAATTTTCCGTGTCAAGCTGTGACACATGACAAGCAATAGCCCAAAGAGAGGCAGAAGTCAGTCACAGTAAAACTGAGCATTTATGAAGATCTTTGAAAGCATACCCACTGTGCATCATTAATAATGCTACTCCACTCTTTTTGGTTTTTAGTCTAAGGAGAAAAAAAACTAATGCTCCTGGCTCTACAGAGCAACAAGTTACTACAGGGACACTGACTGCAGGAGTCGCTGCCTGCAAGCTTGAGGTTCACTTTGCATGGCCAGCTGAATCCCCTTCATACAGGGAGGATGAAGATGATTCCCAGTTGCCTGTCCAGGCTGGCCATGGCCAGCCAGACCAGAGTCTCATAGCTAATTCCAGATACAGACGGAAGTAGAAAATAAATGAGATGACTTTCTGGCCCCCAGTGCTGTGTATGCACACATACAAGCTGCAAGGGTACATGAAGAGAACTGGCACAGTGGCTTTGTTAGCACTTAGCACACAATTCCCTTTAAGCTATAAGGCTAAAGTTATGTAGAAGAGAAAGGCAGTTCTCTGTCACCAGAACACTCACATATGACTTTGTATAACTGATCAACATTAAGGAAATGACAAAGATGTCTGTATTATCTCTGCCCAAGACCAAAGTGAATATGCCAAGTGCATAAGTAATTTAACAACTTTTGTGGATTAGAACATCGGTTGTATCACCTCCAAACTTGTTTGGGTCAACAGCAAAGTTGGAATGAAATCACAACCTCTAAAGTGCTCAGTTTTCTTAAGCTGCATGTTCCAGCCAGTTAATTTTTTAACACACCACAATCCAACTGTTTCATTCTGATAACACCTAGGGCCACTCATTAAGGGCTTAGTTTGACTGGCAATGCACAGACTTGTTCCATCCAGATGCTCCCTGCCCGAAGGAGCCTGCTTGCAAGCAAAGCACAGAAAACAGACACCCACACTTTAGCCACTACATAAATAGCAAGGCCCCAAGAGTTAAAGAGAAACTTAGAAAAAACATTTGTGTGAGAAACCCCTACCCCAAACTGTGGGGATGAATAAAACACCTGATTTGCGGAAAGCCCACAGAGTTGGTCAGAGAACATTTCTAAGGGCTCAATATCAGTACTCCATCAAAAACCCACATGGCAAGCCCAAGATAAGCATTTTAAAAGCTCCTTGATCAGCCTAACTTAATAGTTCAGAAAGTGCTTCTCAGGGCTATAAGTCTAAAACTACAAAAGAAAATAATAAAAAAACTATACTAGCCTGTAATACTGGACAACTAACACCAAAAAAAAAATAAAAATAATCAGGCCTTGAGTTACAGGCCCTTCTCATTTTACTGGTTTGAGGCATTTAACTATGATGTGGGACACTCCCCTGATCTCACTTTTTTCTCCTGTCTCAACTGCTCTGGAACAGACCCAGTTGCCAGCCATTATCAAAGATGATCCATAACCTGTAAAGTCAAATCCACTTCTGGCTCAAAAGCAGCCAAAAAAGTTCTTGAATCTGGCCTAATCTCTAGTAAATAACACCAGGCCATTGAAGCAAGAGGTAGACCAAAGACTGAGGCACCAGGCAATGCCCTCTCCTAGCTTGGATTTAGCCACGGAAGCCGAAGGTCAAAGAGCTGAAGCTCTTAGGGTAACAGGCTGTGCTGTGAAGTACAAGAGCTCAGGAGTGGACATGCTGCCCCTGCTACAGGGGCACAAGTATCCAGTGGAAAGACACCTAGGAAAACCTGACATCTACAAGTCCACAGGCTCTGATGAGATGCTTCCACAAATGTTGAGAAAGCTGGCAAATACCATAGCGAAGCCATTCGCAATCATCTTTGAAAGGTCACGGCAATCAGGAGAGGTGCCTGAGAACCGGAAAAAAGCAAACGTTACCCCAGACTTCAAAAAAAGGGAAGAATTAGGAGTCAGGGAACTACCAGCCAGTCTGTCTCACCTCAATCCCTAGATATGTGATGGAATGCCTCATTCTGGAGGGCATGTCTATCCACATGGATGACAAGGAAGAGCGAGCATGAATTTACCAATGTCGTGCTTCTCACAGCCAACTGTCTTCTACAGTGAAACAACTACCTGGTATTGTCTACACTGACTTCAGCAAGACTTTCAACACTGTCTCTCATAACATCCTCATAGGCAAACTCAGGAAGTGTGGACTGGATGAGTGGACAGTGAGGTGAATTGAGAACTGGCTGACGGTCATAATCAGTGGCACACGGTCTGGCTGAAGGCCTGTCATTAGAGGTATCCCCCAAGGTTCAATACTGAGCCCAATATTAACTCATTCATCGATGACTTGGATGAAAGGGCAGATGCCTCCTCAGCAAGTTCACTGATGACACAAAGCTGGAAGGAGTGGCTGATACCCCAGAGGGCTGTGCAGCCCTTCAGAAGGACAGGTTGGAGAGATGGGCACAGAGGAACCTTCTGAAATTCAACAAAAGTAAGTGCAGAGTCCTGCACCTGGGGAAGAATAACCCCATGGACCAGCATAGGCTCAGGTGCTGGAAAGGAGCTCTGGGGAGAAGGATCTGGGGATCCTGGTGGACAACAAGCCATCCATAAGCCAGCAGTGTGTCCTGTGGCCAAGGAGACCAGTGCTGGCCTGGGGGGCATTAGGAAGAGCTCTGCCAGCAGGCTGAGGGAGGTGATCCTGCCCCTCCACTCAGCCCTGGTGAGGCCACATCTGGAGTTCTGTGTCCAGTTCTGGGCTCTTCAGTACAAGAGAGACGTGGAGCTCCTGAGTTGGGTCCAGTGGAGGTTAACAAAGATGATTAAGGGACTGGAGCATCTCTCTTACCATAAAGGCTGAGAGAGCTGGGCCTGGTCAGTCTCAAAAAGAGGCAACTGAGAGGGACTCTCATCAATGTATATAAATACCTAAAGAGAGTGTCAAGAAGATGGAGCCAGGCTCTTCTCAGTGGTGCTGAGCAACAGGACAAGGGGCAACAGGCAGGAATAGATGCACAGGAAGTTCCACCTGAACACAAGGAAGAAATTCTTTACTCTGTGGGTGACCAAGCCCAAAGAGGGTGTGGAGTCCCTCACTGGAGGTATTCAAGAGCTGCCTGGACACAATCCTGTGCCATGTGCTCTAGCATGACCCTGCTTGAGCAGGGAGCCTGGAACAGGTGATTCACTGTGATCCCTTCCAACCTTACCCATTCTGGGATTCTGTGAAGCAAGGTCAGCTGTCTTCCAAGGCAAGGCACCCAAATTTGAACCCTAACTATCACACTTGACAGCCCAGCCACCCTTATCAGAAACTGCTGGCTGAGCAGGCTAACCCAGCATCAGGTGAAGCATCAGTCAGTCCCTCCCTTCCCACCATGGCGGCTTCTGGTGAAAGGGAAATAAAGGGACACTTTCTGAGAGACACCAGCATATGTCTTCAGTCAAAGTCCTCCCAGCAGCCCTAGTTGTTAACCTGAAGTTGCCTGAAGACCAGCTTTAGAATGGAAAAAGAGATGTTCATTACATCAACACCCAAAGCTTGCATATTTTGTGGTTTCACTTACAGAAGGCCATAGCATCCTCTCAGCTTCTCCTAGTGGGGAAAGACTAGGAGGACCTATTGCAGCCACACTAAACCAAGTTGGGACACATAATACAAAAATAAAACCTTTACAGTAGGCAGAAATTTCATCCTGAAAAGATTCCCAAAGCTTGGATGCCAATCCAAGGTTGGTCAAATCTTCCACACTTGTAAAAATGAGTCGACAGTTTACCCAACGACAGTCTCCTGGGACTTTGCTAATTTCAATATAGTTGTAAGCTAGAAGCACAACAGCAGCTTGCTTTTCCTTGAATTTGGGAACTTCCCAAAAAGGTCATAAAGTACTAAAGCAAGTGGGCAGTGAGGGAGAAGAGCAGCTAAGCATCCTGCTATTAAAGCTCTTTCTGAGCGCTTGTTTTGGGTGGTGAATGTAGATCAATTCTTACTCTAGCCAAACTTGATGCTCCTTCTCCACTTACAGGGCTACAGACCTGATTCTGGGCTGTCACCTAACTTTTCACTAGGTTTCAATGACAGCACACGGGACCTTTTAAATAATGCATATACCCTACAAGCCAGAACACCTACAGACCTGCACAGACACAGACCAAGGCCAAGAAGGCCGAAGTCTGGTCAGTGCCTGACAGCCCCACGTCATGAGGGCACTAGAGAAAAATGGTACAGGACACTTGGCCTTGACACAGGGCCATGCACAGAACAGCCACCAGAAGCTTCCACACTGCTCACCCCCTGTGACACCCACCCAGGTCTGTACCTGCAAGGAGCTCTACTCCAACACCTAAGATAGATCACTGCACACTCCACTAAGCAATTAGTATGCTGCTGCAAGGCTCAACCAAGACCAGGCAGCTGCACATGGTCCCCAAAGGCCTACAAAACAGATTTAAACCCAGAGTTTGCAAGTCTGGCTTTCTGCCCATACACATGTGTACCAGTCATTGTAGCACTCCCCACTACAGGCTGTAAAGACAGCTCTGATGGGCTATGCATTATTAGCCTTGCAAGCAAGGCACAGTGCAAGCTTAACTTTCTCCACTGAGCCTGCAAAAATGCAGACCACCTGTCTGCAGCACAAAACCTTGGTACTAACATGAACAAAATGGCTGCAGATGCCCACTCATGCACATTTTCCTGCATGCCTCCAAGCATCCTGAAGGCTGTATCTACCTCTGAGAGCTCCTTCCAAAGAGTCTCATGGTTTCACAACCTGAGGCTCCAAGAGACAAACAACAAAGCTAAAGGAAGATATTGCAGCCATAAGGCCCAGAAATACAGCGTTTAAAAAGCCCCCACTACCTCTGCAGATACTTTGTGCTGAATCAATCCACTACAACCCAAAGCACTGCCTTTATTTTACTTCCAAAAATAAAAAAATCTAACCCTGCCTCCCCCGAGAGCCACAGAATGTGCAATCCCCAGAGGAAGAAGTACAACAAACTTCGTTAGAAACAGTGCTGATGTTTCATCAAAGTTGCCATCAGCCTGTCCAGAGTGACTGCGCAGAAGTGCAGCCACACGGCAATGAGCCTCTGTGTAACACATACAAAAGACTCCACTAGAGTCGGGTATACGGATCCCCAGCCCCCAACTCAGGCAACGAGGGCTGCTACTTTTCCCAGATCCCTTCTTTTATTTGGGGCCAGGTGCTACACTTCCCGCAGTCCTAGGGCCAATCCAGAGTACCTCTGCTGATTTTAGGGGGTATCTCTTGGTTCACAACAATTTTGCCAAATCAGGATCTGGTATTTTTTTCTCATTTGTCATGGCTCCATTTTTATCCCGTGGTATATGGCTCAAAAATTCCTCTTTATAGTTGGCAGGAAGGGCTTAGACAGCTCTTATCCTGAATCTGTGGTCCTCAGTTTTATTTTAAATATTAAAAATAGATGTAAGAAGAATCTGTAAAGCCATGGGTCAATGCAATGACCCAGCCTGCAAACTTCAGCTCAGATTCTGGCCTTCAAGACCAAAAGAAAGAAATGCAAACAACGAGCTAAAAGGCATTTTAGGTAAAATAATGTTTGCACAGTACCTAGCACAGTGGGGTTCTAGCCTGGGGGGGCTGTGGGGCTACAGACTGCACACGTACTAGGCAAATGCCCACACAGTTAAATGTGAATCCATCAAAAGGAAAACATTCTAAACAACAGACAGATACATCTGTCTTTACACACCTTTCTGTATTATCTGAATTGTGCAGAGTAAGTCTGAGTGCAAAACAAGGGGACTTTAAGTAACAGGAATACAGCCTAGGCCAGTTCCTCCTGAGCACACTGGCTGAGAGGAAACTGACCCAGCATAATAAAAACTGCAAGTTTCCAGCTTCTCAAGGCCCTCTTAGTAGTTACCTGCAGGGGACAAAAAAAACAACGGAGACAAAACCGGCTCTTCTTACCTTTAGCTGGAAAGGTTGAATTTCGTTCAAACTCTGGTTCCTGAGTTTTTTGGTGAGGATCTTCAGCATGGTACAAATCCGAGGAGCCAAGAAAGGGTTAAGCACACACACACGCTCGCATCTGCGGCGCCGCTGCCGCTACGCTCGGCGGAGCTGCGCGGAGCTCGCATGTAGCACCCCAGGTACGCGGCGGCGGGGCACGGCTCCGCACGGCCGCTCCCAGCTGTGCCCCTTTCCCTCCGCCACCGCACCCTGTCCTACAGCCCTCCGCGCTGGCAGGCACAGGGAATCCCTCTCCAAAGCCTGCAGAAAAAAAAAACCTGAGCACCAAACTTCCTCTGCCTTCCACCCCCTCCCCAGTTACGCTTCAGAAAGGAGGGAGGTACCAGCTGGCAGCGTGCTGCGGGGGACAAGAGACACTCTGCGCACAGGGCTCACTGCGGGACGGCAGAGCTCCCTGGGCGAGGCGCCTGGCTCCGCTCATGGCAGCGCTCCCGCCCGGTCAGCCCCAAACGGGCACCGGGCATCGAGCCCCGCTGCTGCCGCCCGCCGCCGCCACCCCACGGACCCGCCGGCACCGCCGCCACGGGAAACTTGCACCGAGCGGCGCGGCAGCCGCGGCGCACATTGGCCCGACGGGGCGGGACGGGGCGGATCGGGGCGGGACGGGGCGGGGACTCGGCTTAAAGGGTCACCGGCCCTTCCCGGCCGCCGGCGTTCCTTGAGTCCCCGACGTGGGCGGGCTCTGCTCGGGATGTAGCGAACTGGTAGCTGCCTCTGCGCTACCGCATCCTGGCTCGCAGCCCGCTTAGTCCGGGGATCTCAAAACGGGATGCCGTGACGTGTCTGTCGTGTCCTCCGACTCAGAGCACAGATCCATAGGGATGACTCGTGGGTCGTGTCTCGAATCCCTTGAGCCACCCCGGGAACTTGCATGGGGCCTGCAGGGAAGCTCGTCACAGCCTTTCCCCACACAACAGGAGGCGCCGGGCCGGGCCAGCAGCAGCTCCTGCTGCACCAGCTATCCTCGGGCACAACCAAGGTGCCCCATTTCCATGGCCAGTCCTCCAGCACCTCCCTGGCAACGCAGTCAGGAAAGTTATCAGGGACTGACTGAAAGGCTCCCAGCCACTCTGAGCCCACAGGGAGCCGGCACTAACAACAGAGGGCTTTCACCCACTGCCAACGCCGTGCCAGCAATGAACTCCCCTCCCTAGGTGAAAGGTCCCTTTTGCCCATGAGCAGTCCCTTGGGGCCAGCAGAGCCTCTTGTCCCAACCTTCCTCCTGAGACAAGCTAGGAAGCATTGCAGAGGTCTCTGCTTGTGTACAAATCCCAGAGGAGCACAGGCTGGTTAACTAGTTCCCAGTTCTCAGCCAGCAGGCCTGTAACAAGATAAGGAAAGAGCACTCCTAAAGTGCTGACTGTGGAAAAGAGAGAGCACATTTCTGCTGCGGGGGAAAGGGCCTCAGTTCAGCTCCACTTAGCAAAGTGTTTTGTCCTGAAGGAGTACAACAAGCACAGAGTCTGAGCCAGAAAACAAAATTTTTGCTTTTCAGATAGTGCCTTCTTAGAAGATGTCTGCAGTAGGAAGCTGTCTTAGCTGTTAAACCATACCTGTTCTGTGAGCATTGCATTCACATCACGGACTTGTTTTCACCTATTTTTCCCTCAGTTCACACCAAATTGAAATCACAATCCAACCTTATGACTCTAAGCCACCACATACTACTACAGGTACTTCTGCTTTTCTTGTTGCATGAATTAAAAAAAAAAATAAAAACCACCAGGCAATAATGTACATGAGCAGATTACTAGTCTGGCATCCTGCATCCAACAGGAGGGAGTAAAATGCCAACTGAAACTAGAAATCCTCCACAGAGATATGCAAAGATATATTTAATGCTAGATAAGAATGATTCCTGGGACCTAACCAATAACCAACATATTTCTCAAAGTCCAACAACTCAGACTCTCTTATATTTTTTTTTCCTTTTTTTTAATAAAGCAAAATTCCCCAAGCCATTATTCATTCCTTATTTCAGCTCTGGAGACACTGGCTGTCCTTGTCTGTAAGATATAATCCATAAACCATAGTCAGCTTAAACTACTGTGCTGTTGTTTGTTTCCAAACAGATGAAGCTGAAAAAGCTCCCTGAAACAGAGAAGAGCAGAACCTGCCATCCCAACTGGAACACATCACAGGCTCTACCTGAGCTCACCCCACCCCACTGCACCACAGGACAGCAGTGGGGACCACAGCTTGGTGAAGGGTTTGTGCCAGGCCTCCTAACCTGCTGCAGGGCCAGACCTTCTCAGGGCGAGCAGCAAAAACAAGTGCTGATGAGGCTTCTTTGGGGCACTTGCAATTTGAGAGAAACTAATACTACAAATCCTGCTTCTGCAACCTTTACCTACATGTGTTTCAGCAAATACCTGCAGAGCAGCTGTTTCTTTCTTGGTTTGTATTTCATATGACCAGAATAGCCAGGAACACCAACTTTGGGTACACTAGTTCTAGACATCTTCTTCCAGTGTTTTCCCAGACTCTGTATCCACGAGCATCTCTGTGTTCCAGCAGACTCAGGAGAAACTCACACCCTCAGGTTCCTCCCCAGCTAACCTTGCACCTCACACTGGTAAAGTACCATGGCCTGCCTCTCCATCCACAACTGCAGTGCCAGGAGCAACTGATTGACAGATCACAATCTTCCCATCAATCCAGAGCATCCAGCATCTCCTCTGAGTGAGGCACAGTGACACACTGCTGCAATCACTGACAAGCAATTTAGCAGACTCCCAGAGGAAAAGAAACCCTCACAGAAAGCAGAGCTACAGCCTACTGCTGCAACCCTTGTCTTAGGTGATCTGTGTCTTAAGGATGAGGCTCAATGTCCTGAATGGGTTTCCAGTAGATGACAAGTCATGTGGCTGCATCACATAGTGAGAGAAAGTTTCCTGAGAGGTCTGGAGACATTGCTTCTCCATATAGAGGTTGCAGAACAATACCGAGTAACTTCTATCTGAGGATAGCAAAATATTTTCAGGGGTAAGTAATAGTATTATTCCCAAAAAAAATCCCAAGTCAGAGAAGGTTACTTGACTTTCTGAAGGTCACTGAGAAAAGCTGTTGGAAGATCCAAGAATAGAAGTGGTACCTCCTGGCCCCTAGCCGTATGCTCCCAGGCTGTAATCTAGCCTGTTATTAGATCACACTGCTGGAGCTATGCAAAATTCAGTGGTTGCTGTTCCCAAACATCTCATGTGATCACTCTGCTCTGTTTTTTGTTCCTGTGGGTTTCCCACCCCTGGAGTTTTGATCTGCCTACTGGGTTCAAACCAAATCTCAAATCTCAAACCTCAAGCTTAGTCCAAGTTTCCTCCGGTCAATGATAAAAGCATGAAAAATGCATCACACAACACTTAGGGTAAACCCACTTGCCTGCTCCAGCATTTCTTGAAAAGGTCTTTAAATTCCATATGGCCAGACCAGGAGCAGAAAGGAGGCAAGTGGCAAGTTTCCCCTGCAAGAACACATGGCACTGAGGTGACAGGGCGAGGGCAGGGGAGGGTGAGCTGAAGCAGGGTACTGGTTCACTTCCACCTGTTTCTATCCACTGCTGCCATGGGAAAGATAACCCTGGATCTCTGCTGTGCCACATCTTATTTTCTGTTGGAGACATTCCTCTGTGGGAATCCTGACCAAACAGTGCAATGGGGAGACAGGCAGTAGGGGTGAAGACAATGCAGTGGCGATTGGTTTAATGCACAGATTCCCTCTGGGCTGTGTTTCCTGTTGTGCTCGGAGGACAAGCTAATGCTTTCTGCAGTTTATCCTGCCCAAGGTCTACCACTGACACTGCCAGGTGCAAGAACAGGAATGTGTGTGGGTGCAGAAAGCCTCATTAGGCAGGCCTTCTCAAAAGGAAAGAGATGCTTTTTTCACCCTTTGAAGTTACCTGGGGATTTGCTCGCCCTTTCTTACACAGCGAACAGCTTTTTGGTCTCCTTCTTCCACACACTGTGCCACAGCAGGCTCATGCTGCATCTGTGCACGCACTGGTCTGAACAGCCCGAGGTTGGAGGGAAAAAAACCAGCCAGGGAAGAGGTTCAAGTGCCATCTATTGGGAATCTCCCCTCATTACACCGAGGGAGACAAGGTTGAGCTGGAAAAACCCCATCCATTCCTGCTTGCTTATGACCCTAACTGTGTGATGTCCAAGACAGACACTGGAGGTACTGCCAGTGCCAGGCAGGGAAGGAGCATCTGCCAAAGGAAATGCTAAAGAGAATAGGAGGGAAGGAGCAGGATGAAAGCTGAGCCTGGAGCTTGCTTGGAGGAAGATGTGGACCCGAAGCCAGGCACATCTTGAACAGTGCTCCAGAGCAGAACCATCCACCAGTGGATTCAAACACAGTCCAGTGTATGTAGATAAAAGCAGAAGATAAGGACAATCCACAAAAAAATAATGAGAATTGTTCCCAGAACAGTATGACTTACAAAACAAAGGGCACCAAGCTTGGTCCCAAGCCAGCCGCCAATCACTTCTAGCAGGAACCATAGGGAATTCCTCCTCTCAGTGTGTGAACTGCTGAGCCTGTGGGCTCCTCCACAAGGGATCATCTCTGACTCGGCCTCTGCACGATGTCTGCCCTGACACAGGCCAAACCAGGCTGATTCCCCACCACACAAACCACAAACACCCCATGACCCAGCTGCAGGGGTGAAGCTGCAGCACACACAAGGGCTCTCCAAGCTCTGACTGTGTGGTCTTTATACCACGAGTATGGGACAGACAGCTGGGAAACACATCCCACACATGAAGGAGCCCTTCACTAAAGCTATAAGCAACCAAAGGTGAGAACTGCCCACTGTTACCTTAAAGGCCACAAACTGTCCCAGAACTGAGTCAGCTGCTGTCATGCAAACACTTTGGACATTCAGGGAGAATCAAGAAGGGTTGGTTAAAGGTGGTTGAGGGTAACACCTATCTGTTCTATTTTAGATATGTATCTTTTAGACTCATCCGAGCAGTGAACTACCTAGGATACATGTTTTGGCATACACAGGTTTTGACTGCCACAAAAGAGGAAAAGAAGGAAAAGGCAGTTGAAGAGCTGCTATTTGATAGAGAAACAGTAACTGTTCCAGCATAGGTCATGTGACATACATAAGAAAAAGAGACAATCCTTTCAACAGCACTGCTGGGCAGCCCCATCTCTGTTATAATTCTCTTACTGCTCATTTTGTCCCTGCAAATTGCTTGGGCCTATTGGAAGGCCAGCATGTGTCTGGCACAACGAGAACCTGAGAGAGCAGGCCATTTCTCCTGAGGGTACTGCAGACATGCCTTCCTCTGCAAGAGGGCCTGGAGGGGCCCCCTGACACCCACTCAGTAACAGGCTGCTGGGACAGCACTCACAGTTTAGCTTGGCCAGGCAGAAACTCCAGGGTAGCAGAGCAGCCTGGCTCCTCAGAAACACAAGCAAAGAAATGATTTCTTCTTTGGATAGCTTCTTTCTAATCCCTGGAGAAGAGGAATTGTCTCATCTGGCCTTCTTTCCTTCAAATACAGTCACTGCAACTCACTCACATCTCTTCCTTTTCAAATGCCTTCTTGCTAACACTCCTCAGCTTCTGAGCCCTGCCATGTAGCCAGGAGCAATCAGTCCAAAGATGAAAGAAACATCCAGTCTGCCCCCACAGAAAGAGCCTACCAGCTCATCAGCTGCCTCAGACTTGAGGTCTTTAGGTCAAAGACAAGAAACCTCAAACTATAATGCTTAGAAGGGCAGCAACAGAGAGAAAGGTCCTAGGGTCCCGCAAAAATGGGAAACTTCTAAAGCAAAAATGCTAGGAAATTAGCACACACAGTCTCTGAAAAGGAAGGGAGAAAATATTATTGTGGTTCCTGGTCTGATGGGGGGAAATTCCTTTCTGGAACTTCCTGTCTGCCCAGACAGCCTCTGGGCTTATCCCAAGTGTATAAATAAAACACAGCTTTCAACATCAAAGAGGTTTCCCAGTTCCTCTAGTTGGGCATCCCATCTAGATATGTATTTGTGAGGAGCTTCAATGCTTCTAAGGGAAGTGAAAAAAGAGACAGGTTAGTATCACCAGGGAGAGAAATTCTAGGAAGGGTTTTCAGGATGTGCAAGTTTGAACTTGATGCCTTAATGCGGGCACAATGCACGCATGAGGAGAGCAACAGCCAGGCCACATCCATGCTGTACCCTAGCTGGGCCATCCTAGGCAACTCCTGGCCATAGCACCCCACTTTGAGCCTGGTCAGATCTCTCAGACTGCCATCAGGTGAGCAGGAAACACCAGCCGGCACTGGTGATGTTTCACAGAGCTGTTAGGATTCCCATGTCCTCCCTGCACCTCATCTCCAGCTGCTGCCAGCCTCCAGTTCATCACCAGGCAGGGAAGACAGTTTTGGGTTTGCTGAAATCAGTGTGTAAATTTGTGCTGCTGAGTGCTCAGCATAGCAGGGAAGGCTGGGAGAGGAGCAGGAGCACCACCTGAGGCCTCTGCGGGACTGACAGCACAGCAGAATCCTCAGAGAAAGGCTTGCAGGTAAAATATAATAATATGGCCCTTAAAATAACTGCAGGACTGCAAATAACGGAGCATTTGTGGCCACAAACCAGCCAGAAGCAAACAGAAGAGGTCCAAGCATCCAAAGAACTGCACTGTGAGGAACAGAAAAAGATAACTTGTCTTCACAAGCCTCTGCCTCAAAAGCCCAGATTGCTAGACCGGCCAAGGAAGGAGGGGCTTTAGAAGATTTTGTAATGAGAATAAATCACAAGCATGCTATTTTCTCCTTGCTTTCTAAACTCTGTGATTGCAGATTGCACCTGTACCTCCTCCCCAACTCTTCTAGAGGCAAAGACCAAATGATTAAACCTTTATCACTTTCCCACAGCTAAGGACAAGTTATTTGCAAGCAATTCACCAGAAATTCCACTTGAAACAGCTCTCTAGGCTGTGTAAACAAGGATGAAAACAGTCTTGGGAGGGAGGAAATGAGATTTGGCATCAGAAACCGTGAGCTCTACATGCAGTCACGCTAGCACTACAAATGGTAAAAAAAGTGGGGCGGGCTGGCAAGAAAAGATGGGCTAAGACAAATGGCTGATAAAGGGTGGGGGGTGAGATAGTTTCATGGAGATCTTATTATCCATCTCTCACACATTTCTCTTTGTTTCCACGCTGGCGAACAGCCCCTCCTGTCTCGTCCCCGACGCCCCCCGTGCCTGCAATGCCGGCCGGGCGGCCCCAGGGGGCGCAGCAGACCGCGGCTTGGCGCTGGCCCGGCTCTCCCTGCCCGGCCGCTCTCCCGGGAACAGCGACCGAGGGATGCTGGGCGTGCAGGGCGTGCAGGGCATGCAGGGGATGCAGGGCTGCCGGGTTTCCCCAGCTCTGCCAGCGTGCCTGTTCTCCCGGCTGGGCCGAGGCCACAAGCGGCATTACCGCGTAGTAGCACGGAGCTGCTTTATGTCGGCGAGCACACGCTCACGCAGGAAATCACACTTTAGTACCCACAGGTCTGGGTGTCTCACACAGCCAGCCGGGTTGCTGCTCCAAGGCTGCACACGCAGCCAGCCAGGTTGCTGCTCCCAGGCTCTGCAAGCCCCCTTGGCGCAGAAGGCCAGAGTGAAAGGATCAGGCTTGCCTCCGAATCCCACCCAAGGACGACCTCTCTTCATTCGAGTGCATAAGAGGGCACCAGAGCCTGACACAGGTTACAGCCCCACACCAGGCTCCTAGCCTTCAAAGGCAAACCAAAGTATGGTCACACACCTGGCTCCTCTCAGAGGAGACAATGCAGAGAAAAACTCTCCATCTTAGTTTCCACACCACAGCCAGCATTCCTAGAAGTATTAATGAGTCATTTTCTGAAGCCTGTTTTTGAAAAAACATTCTCCTCTTTCACAGCCATATCTATTCAGATGCATTCTGGTTGCCCTCTAGATGGGAAATGGGCCCAGATACACAGCATCAAATCCCCTGAATAAACCTGCTCCTGCACCACAAAGCCATGCATGTAGCAGGTGTGTGGGACTCCATCTCTGGGAGGCATGTGTAGCAAATGGCAAGAAAAGCAGAACAGACAGATTCAGTCTAAAGGATCAGATGTTCGTCCCATCAGTTCCCAGCCCTCCTCTTTTCTTCCTCATAAACCCAAGGGATGACTTCTGAAGCGCCAGCCTAGTTTGGTTATACATGGCACACACTCATCATACCCACATATAAATGGGATTTCAGTATACTTTCGTCCACTTCCTTGCTGCTAGCGCACCATCATCACAACATTGGAGCTGTCCCAACACAGCCTGTGGTTGGGATGGCTGGATACTCAGGTCACATATTGCAAAGGAGAGCAGCAGTCCCACCAGGTGGACCAGAGCTGCACAGATGAGAAGAGACACTCGCTATGTCGTTCTGGCCTGTGTGTCCTGACACTAATGCAGTGGCTGCATTGACAGAAATGAAACTCAAGTTATAGTAAACATCAGGCTGAGCGGGTGACAGACAGAGTTAGGAGAAAGAGCTATGATTAGACCAGACAGATGGGTCAGGAAAAGTATGTGACTGCGAGCACTGCAATTAGCATCCTGACCATAGGAGTTTTGTTAGTGCGTTTCAATGCAGGTTTGCTGCTGTCAGTCAGACATCTTTCTGTGCTGTTCTTCAGAGAACATAGAAAAGCTTAAAGCTCAAGTACATTCACATTCTAGAAACTCAATAGCACCATTCCCAAGAGATGTAGTACCCCAAGGATCAGTGTAACTGAATACACCTGTAAGGGTGTTCCTTTCAAAATGGAATCAGTCCCTCCATAATTTCATACAGCAGTATTAGTGTATTCTTAGAATCTCCAAGTTCTACCTGAAGACAAAGGAAGTTATTTTCTATGAAGCCTGATGAAAATTAGCCAGGCTTTGAAAGATTACTGGTTTGTATGGTTTCATTTTTATCTCCTAGGTTTTATGTGACTTTCTCCTTAAAAGTATTTTTAAAATTGTTAATTAAACAGGGCTCACTATTGTTATATGCCACTGTCATGAAGACAGCAATAATAAAACTGCATAATTATAACACAGTTTATCTTCCAGCAGATTTTTGCTACTTAGGGAAAACACTAAAGGGTCACAAACACCAGAAGGCAAGGCTTTTTAACCAAGGTGATAGAACATTTAAAGGCTCAAGGCCCATGTCCACAAAAAAACCCAAGGTTCCCTAAAATGGATCTTGGGAGAAATCAACTACCTAAGTCCAGGCATGCAACCCTTAAAACCCTGCCTAATCCCCTGGGCTCATAGACTGTGTCTATACCAGTAAATTAAACGTGCCCAGGACTGTTCTCTGGCACCAAAAGCCCTGGCACAGGATGGTTTGCACCAATAACATTAAACTCTTTTATCCTTCAAGCAAGGCATTTGGATCCAAGTGGTTGTTGGGAATGGCCCCTGGCCCACAGTAGCTCCCTCAGTTGTGCCTGGGAATTGTCTGGAAAACTGTGAACTGGCACAGGCCAAAACCATGGCAAGAATAAATTAAATGGAATCAGCTATTAATTTCTAGACGATGAAGATGTACTGCCCCAGATTTACTGATACAGACATAGCCCTAAAATCCTACTGTGTGGATATGTATTATCTATATATACTTACATACTATTTATATAATATACATTTATGTAGAATATTTTGCATTTATATGGTATACTCACAAGTGTCAAGTTTGGTCTGCATAAGGAAGCATTTATTGGCAAAAACGTGAGAGATAGGAGTTTATGTTGCTGGTTTACCAGCCATCAGTAGTCTTTCCTTTCAAGTGTCTTCATTACAAGTGTCCCTTCCAGATAATGGGAATGTCTAGCTTCTCAGACACTGCAATTTTACTGTGAATAATAGGAAACATTTGGGGGAAATTTTCACATTGATTTTCACAACTATGTCTGTTTGTCCATGCTTAGAGGTGTTTGCCTGAAGATTACCTTTGCTTTTTGAGGCTTCTGAGTCTCTGAATCTCTAACATTGTTTCATGCCTATCTTGTACATAACTTGGCAATTCCCAGTGTAAAGCCCAGGACTCTGCTGCGACTGAGCACCTCATGTCCACCTTGACAGACAGGAACCTGAACCACCAGCTCTACCTGCTCCTTATGGTAAACAACCCTGCAGCTCTTCAAAGCTGAAGGCCTTTGCTCTGTCCTGTCTGCCTGATGTCAGTCACACGATGTCCTTTTGCAGAGACAAGTGGGACACACGAGGATGATGGGATTGGCACAGCAATTGTGGGGCCACTCCTGCTGCACACACAGGACCTTGAGTGTGTCCCAAATTCCAAAGCACACTTTGATTTCCCTTGGCATTAATAGCTGGTTTTCCCTAAAACTAGTCCAGCCAAGTTATGTGGAGGCATAGGGTATTTATTTACAGGCTTAGCTTTCAAACCACTCCACTTATCCATAGATAGGATGGCATCCTCTGTCCATGCAGTGATTTTGCTTCAGCAGTGCAACATGAGCAGTAGCCAGTCTTGACTTTTACAGGAAAGAGCTTCAGCTGCATAGTCAAAATCCCATGCTGCTTAAAAGAAAACTTTTCATTCATGTCAACTTGTCCATTAAATTTAATCGTGTGCTTGTTCATCTCAAACAATATACCGTACACATCTTAGGTGCAGAGCACAGCCTCTGAAGGGTTTGGACAATATCCAGATGTCGGCTATGTTTCCCTGTACCGGAGGTGTCTGAATCAGCATGAACTAAAACTCGCAGCCTTAAGACCTGACTGCCCACGGTGTGCAATGCTGGGACATTCAGAGAAGCCTGCTGCTGTGTGCAGTGGATCTGTCATGCTGGCATGGCAGTCTGAGCTTGGAAAGCCCGCTCCAGCAGGACCCTGGAGCTGACTTGCCAGGCCCACCAGCCATGCCAATACCTTTAAACCAGCAGATATATAAGGGATATATTACCATACCAGCAGATACATGGGGATATATAGTGGACAGGCTGGGGACTAGCACCCTTCCAGCCGCAGCTGGTTCCGAAGGACCCGCAGCAGCAAAGCCCGGAGCTTTGTCTCCAAGCTGCCCCACAGCCCGTGTGAGCGGGACAGCACTTCCTCACAGCTGGAGACCCGAGCCAAAAGCCGGAGCAATAGACTCCGTGACTGATGCCGCTGAGTCAAAAGGAAATGACCCACCGGCAGAGCTCCCTGCAGGAAGTGCCGCGGGGATGGAGTCACGGCAGGCACGGCCCGGCCCGGGCAGGGCGCTGAGGCAGCGGGAGCCGTGCCCGCGGGGGCCGGCAGGGGGCAGCCGCGGGCCGCGTCCCGTGTCCCGGCGGGAAGGACGCGCGCCAGGTCGCCTGTCGCCACAGCAGGGCGGTGGCGCTGAGCCCAAGGGAGCGTGGCCTCGGCCGCCTCCTCCGCCCAACGCACGGATCCAGGGCTCGGGTTTGTGGTGCCTTCACACCCTGTCCCGAGCTTTCCTCATCCCGGCGCAATCCCTTCTGGTAACAGTTGGGACATTGAGGCCGATTGCAAGACCGCGTGTGCGAGTCCCTGCCAAGATTTTCCCATTGTCACAGCTCGCTGAGTTCCTTCCCCTTCCTCCACCCACCAAGTCCTGCTGGGTTACTGGAAAAGCTGCAGTCCAAATGTACCAGTGTCTTCAGGCCACCTATCACATAAAGGGATTTTTCCAGGAAAGGCACATAACACAATCACAGCCATTCCCGACTTCTTTGCCACTTGAAATTTATTCTTTTCCCCTCCTGAGAGGGGGTGGTAACCTATTTCAACAGCTCAAGTTACAAGAAAGGCAATAAATAAATAATAAAGTCTGGCGGATCTGTATTCTTCAAACTCCAGGACACACCTGAGCCAGCCAACCTAGTCCATATAAACCCCACTTCAGTCTCTAATTCTGTCATTTCATGGTGACAGCCAGCAGTGTCTCCTCCTCCCCACAAACCTTAGGAAATTAGGGGGATGCGCACAACAGAATGGGATGGCACCAACCAAACAAAATTAAAACTCCATACAAATATATATATATATATATTTAAGGGAAGACAATATTCTCTAGGACTCAGAAAGTAAGAATCAAAACTTCTGTATTACAGGTTGAGTTTTCATTTTCCAAATCCTTGGTCACATTTTTTAATCTCTCTGAGCCTCATAGTTTTCAATATAGCACTATCTCACCCACCTGCACAGTGGCTGGTGCATTCTGGTGAAGGTCATTATAAAGGCAGGCACTTTAATTACATGTTTAAAGTGACAATTGGATCTTATTATGATCGTGACCTGAAGGAAAACCAGACTGCCTATTAACTAGAGGTGGAGAACATTCCATTAATGAAGGCATGGAAGGCAGGACTGTGAAGTTCTTGTTCTCTTTCTTAAGGACAGATTATTCTGTACTTCTGCATAAGCCAATTAGTTTATAACTGCCTTGGCTCCCCAAACTGCAAAATGGAGGAAAATGCACATTTTCACAGAAGCAACATGAGATTTATTTATTTATATAAATAACACCGTCAAGGTTCTTGGAAATTACCAGATTAAGCATGTCACATAAGGACAAAGTAAAGAGGGCCAATAGCTTTTACTGTGAAGTAAGTAGGAAATATTTGTCTTTATGATGTTGAGAAATATAAGGAATGAACAATCTTTTCATATTGTGCTTTTCACTCTCTTGCTGAGCATTCCCTGCTAGACAGAACTCAGAAGGACTCCCATGTTTTTGTCTTAGCACGTCAGACATAACCCTACGGAGAGTGAAATGCAAACAGAGAAACAACCAGAATCTTTCTTGTACCATCAAAGATGTAGAAAAAGGGCCAAGAAAAGGTGGCAAACCACAAAGTTTGCCCAACAGAGAGGCCAAAACAGGGAAGAGAAGTATCAAAAGCAGCCACAGGCATCTGAGAGGAAAGCACAAGTGAGTGGGAGGAAGACAATGCAATAATACAAAAATAAAGCTCCTGGCCCATTTGGGCATGTTCAGATTAAAGGGCAGGGGCAAGCCAGACTGACAACTGTCTTGGAGCTCTTCCCCAGGGAGCAAGGCATTGGGTGGTTTTTGTATATAATAAAAAAAGCTTTAGGCATTTCTGTTCATGCCAGCTCCCTTTATTGAGCTGGCGTCTTCCCCCAGGATGGCTTTCCCCAGCAGCCTTACCTGAACCCTTAAGGCAAGTGCTGCTTTTCCCCTGCCCATAACAGCAGAGAGAGACAACATCCACCACACACACCTTCCCCCACCATTGCCTGCTCCACTAGACCTACCAAAATTTCGGCCATTCTAAGGACAAAAGTTACAGTGCTTAGTCATATCTCAGGCGGTCTCTCTACCCCCACTGACCTAACACCTGAGAACCATTAAGTGATGCTGTACTGTATCCTCACAAAAGAGCTCTCAAGGACCCAGCTCTGTACACAGTACCTGTAGTGGTGCAAACTGGAAAGGCAATTAGGAAATCTCCCTTCTGTCTGTAACTGCAGCAGAGATACACACATGGGAATGCCCTGGCATACTTTTTTAATGGCTTTTAAAACATTCAGTTTTTCCTCTGCAATTCAGAGTCATCTGCATCCCTGTAGCACAGCCCACATAATGTAGGTGGATTCAAAGCCCCTGCCCCCATCGAAAACTTTTCTACAAGAAGTCATCCTCACAGCCTCACTCATCACCATTAAGTAAATTCTGCTCCAGTTTTGGCATCTTCCATGCGCTTCTGGAACCTCAGGACTCCTCCTTGTCTGGGAAGACCTCACAGTTTAAGAACAGGCCCTGTAGTCCCCTTTTTCTCCACTGTATTTGCAAGCTATGGAGAACTGGACTGGTGGGAGCCCCTGGACTCCACACTTGATGGTTGGGAGAAGTAAAGCAACCCAGAAAACACGAGAAAAGCTGATAGCACTTCAGGCTTTTTGATGCCCCCAGGTAGTTGGGGTGTGATCTGACCCCATCCTACTTGAAGAATCTCCAGCCAAACTGCCCACTATTCTTTAATGAGATGCACTAGGCAGAAAGGACACAGCCTGGTTTTTCCCAGATGCTTACCAGTTTGATGGCAGAGTGCTTTTGTAAATGATGTAAAATGATGGGAAAAGCCTGAGTATCAGAGCTATTGTTTCTCCACGCTTAAAGATTCACTAGAGAAAACTGGTCCCTTTGCTTTCCTAGATCTGAGGAGCTTGGTTTGACTCCAGAGAGATTAAAGGTGCTGAAATAGGAGGGAGGGAAGGTTCCTACCATTAACAAAGGGCTGGTTGCAAATCTGGGGAAGGAGTATACTCCATCATTAAGATATCTATGTTCCCTCTGGGAAGCTTTTGACCTAGAGTAAAGATCTGAGTTCAATGTCATACTTCAGGCAGTAATTAAGCAAAAGGCTGATGGAGGAAGCAACCTCTGCAATCTCTCTCTCCTGCTCCTGTATCCATAGACATCTTGCACCATGAAACAAAAGGCTTTACCTGCGCACAGCCCTTGTCTATTGCCAAGTGTTGGGAAAGCTGTGACTTCAGGAACTGTTAAGAACAGGTCACTGAACTGCTAAAATCTGACAGCATTCCCATCACATCCAAAGCACAGCAGCCAGTTTGCTCTCTGTAACTCCTTCCCTAGCTACAATAAAGTGGGCAGCCCAGCAGTTAATGCTGGCAACTCAGAGTAATTGAATTTGCACAGGGCCCATTTCCAGCCCTGCTATTGTGCAAGTCTGGGAAAGGCACCAATTCTCCCTGTGCTCTCCCCCACCCCCCGAGTGAAACAAAGCACCCATCAAGCAGCAGGCTTGCTTGTCTGAGTGAATTAATAGCTGTAGAACAACCTGAGTTCTACACAGGTCCCTCGAAGCCATTATGAGGACTGACGCTGGCTATCACTCCCTTGTTCAGGGGAAAAAAAGGCACACAGAGGCTACATCAGGCAACTGCAGAATGACCCAGCCTCAGGGAGAAATTTGACATCGTGCAGATACCTAACAGTAACATTTATCAATCAGGACTTACATAGACTTGACTTGAACCAGGCAATCCAAAGTTTGTAGCCATCCTCTTAGCTCCTAAGGCCCAGAGCCTTAAAAGATTTAAGCATCGAAATAACATCAGCAACCTGAAACCTAAACAGCTTTGAAGAGCAGGGCCTCAGGATTAGCCTGCTAACCAGAAGAGTCTAACTTCGTGCTACTGGGAACACCAGCCCTGATGTTTCACCTGATACTTGCAAAGAGGCAATTGAGGATTGAGAACACAACCTTGTTAATTAAAGCAGGGTAGTATCTTGTCTTTTAATGGGGAGATATAATCAATGTTAATCTTTTGGGCGTGCTACTAAATATCTGAAGGGGATGTTTGTTTTGCAATTTCCCTCTTCCTTAATGGCAGGCAATGGTAGGCTTTTCCCTGCCCTGCATAATCAGCCACCCTGCAATTCACAGCTGTAAATATTTGGGCTTGTTTGATAGCTGTAGCATTTCAGTGTCTTTAACCTCGAGCTTCCCCTTAACCATTATTCATTGATCTTTCCTGGCAGTTTTTGAGCTGGTATTCTCCTGTTAAGCTACGCATGGTGTGAGCTCTGTGTAGACTTCCTCGTGCCCTGGATTCCAAGCTGATCCATACCACGTACCCACAGGAGCAGTAGCAAAGGAGAGCAAGCTCCTGCCTTGGGCAAGTCAGAGAAGATGCAAGCCATTTGCCTGAACCACCAGAGACTGCAGAGATGTCCAGCTCTGACTGGGGAAGATGCATTGGATGGGGAGGCAGGGCAGATAGACTGAAAAAACCAACAGGGAAGGAAGGGGGTAGGATGGGTAGTTAGGATAAGGACAAGGGCAAATAAGGCAGGGGAAGGCTGAAGCAAGAAAGGCAGCTGGGGAGAGGCAGGATGTCTAGGAAGAAACAAGGCTTGAAATGAAGGAGTGGGATGACTGGCAGAGTGGGCATGGCCTAGAGTCAAACATGAAGTTTAGCTGAGGAACCAGTGTATATGGAAGAGTGGAGATCATGTGGACAAAAGGCATTTGCGGCTATGGATGGAAAATTGAGTTATTGATATACTTAGATTCCTGCCAGCCAAGTCCTAACTATGGAAGCAGTTTTGGAGTTGTTAGATAGTGGCCTTAGCAAGGGCAAAAAAAATCGTCTGCTTTCTACAACGGGAAATCTACAACCTGAGAAATCTCAGGTACTGTGTCTGCAGAGGACATATCTATTGTGAGTGGAGAGGATGAAATGTTGTAACCTGGAGACTTCTCCTACCCATGATGTTTAGGATACTTGAGGATAGCTTGTGAGTAAACAGCAGCAGAAGGTGCCACTAGTATTTCTGGGGGAAGAAGGGTAGAAAGGGTGTGCAGAGAGTATGGATGGATTGAAGGAAAAGCAAAGCTGGTACTGTTGTTTCTGGCCTCTTGGGCAACCACGTGCAAGTGCCTTAGATGAAGGCAGCTTTGCTGCAGGCGTTATAGCTAATGCCATTTTAATTTCTGACATGTCACTAATGGAAAAGGATTTAACATGTATTTATTCAATGTCACTAAAAATACTCCAGCAATGCAGGGTAAGGAGGATAGGGCTGATCAATGGGGGAGGGTGGAGAGGACCTGCACTTTTGTAAAGACTGAAATGTGATGCTTACGAGCAGGATTTGGAAAGACTCTCTCCCAGTAACTGCTAAGTATCCTCTGCCATGAAAACCTGCTGTCAAGTGTCATGTCAAATCAAGGAGACTATAGACAGAGACTGAGAGAGATCCTTTTCCTAAGGAGCAGCCCAATGGATGGAAAGTAATTGCACTGCTCTGGCATTGCCTGAACTTGACAGGTTCTCACTAAGAACTAATACCCTTTCCATGGTAATGAAGGAAAGGTTTAATCTCATTGCACTCCAGGTGAGTATGTTCAGTACAGTGAGTCCCTTTCCACTGTTCACACTCACGTGTTAGCCATGAGTGGTCTTCTGGCAGGTTCTAATCTATTTCACAAAGTCTGTAGGAGGTGTGGGGCAGTAGGTCAGCTGAGACAGTAGCTGGGTGCATCATTTTCTTCCCCCTCCTTCTACATATTGCACAGCAGGTGACTGGCACCTGTCTTGTGCTTATCCCTTGTCCCTGCACAGGGAGGTTTGGATCTGCAGCGAGAGGTGGCAGAGGACCTTCTTTTCTCCAGGGTGGATTCAGCCTTGGTGTACAAACTGTGCAGGCTGAACAGATCTGCCTCTGCTTCCACCCTGTGTGACCTGGGAGGTAGGCGATACACCGTGGCTCCCTGCCCTCCTTTGGTAAACCTGCCCTGCCTTCTGCTGAAATAACAGAGAGGATTTAATGCTTCCTGGGCCAGGGGTGACCATGATGCCCTGACTCCTCCAGCCCAAATGGGCCTTTGGTCAGTAAATCATGAAACAATAGGAGGCTTTTTTTGCTCCCAGTATGCAGCTCTGTCCCTGTGCTTGCTAGAGATGGGCTCACACAAAATGCTAAGATTCAAGCCTCCATGAGCACCAAGGGAATTCAGATCCAGATTAGACAGTGCTTGGATGCTTTGGTGATTGGCACCTTAGAAATTACATAGATAGACAGAGCACAGTGGAAATAGATGGGACTTTGCAGCTTTGGCTCCTCTCTGCTAGTTATAATTATTTAAGATGATGTTTCACATCACATTCAAGCTCCTGTGCAGATAGCAGCGGCAGAGAACAAGAGATCTCTGCCACCTAGGAGAGGATTATGTGGATATGACAATGTTCAAACCCACTGGGCTCTGCCACGCTGCATTATTTAAGCCCAGTAACCAAATTTAGTAAGCAGCCCCTGAGGCGCTGAGAGAAAAACACAGCTTCCAAAGCTCCTTCTCTGCAGTCCTGTTGGCTTCCTCCCTTAAAGGAGCCACCAGCTTTTCTCTTCCTCCTTGAGCCTTACCAGCCAGGCCTGACCTCCCACATTGTTCCCTCAGGAGCGATGGAGTCCCTTGCACAGGTGTAACACATGACCCAGGTGCAAGCTGTCACACACAGTGTGAAGCCTTGGGAGCCCAGTGCAGAGGTACCTGCATGGGGAAAATGAGGCATCCCAGCTCCAGGCCTTCAGGATGCAGGGCACAGAGGTTTTGTCTGCAGTGAGGTGTGAGCTCAGGTATAGACAGTACAACCCTACAGTCAATGCTCAGCCTGTCTGGATCACTGGCTGCTTCCCAGCTGTAGTTCTGTACTTGATGTCTGTGTGTACTCAGGCTCCTAGTGCTACCCACTCTGCCCAGAACTGGCTCTCACCTTTTTGGGAGCTTTGCAACTCCATCTAAATCTGTGCATAAGCATACCTGCTGGTAAAGTGTGTGGACAGAAGCAATTCTGGACATACAAACAGGCTCAGACCTGTGCTTGGGTGAAGATCTCTCCTTGCTCACCAAGTGCTGCAGATGACAGGAAGAGGTCACCACAGCTCTAACTCTCACCAGCTCTAGACTCTCTTCAGCAGCAGAGCTTTGTCACTGCTCCACAGTGTCACAATACCAAACAATGGCACTTGTTAACCAATTTTCAAAAGGACTAAAGCCAGGTAAGAGCAGGAGGCTTGGGGAGATCCTCTGCCAGCATCTCAGACTGTAGGTCACCTGTCTTGTGTTCAGTGAGCAGGTGCTGTGCCACAGCAGGCCCTTGACTGCCCAGTTAGATGGGAGTGCCCCAGCCCATGTATGTGGCCAAGCTCTCTGGAACGACCTAAGGGAAGGAGAGGTTGAACAGAGTAAATATTTAACCAGTGCTGTGTCAAATGCAAACACATGTCCACTGTGGTGTTTGTCATCACAGGGATCTCGTATGTAACACAGCTTAACTCCCCACTGATTCTAGCAGAGCTGGCTTGAGAGATGCAGAATTTACCTTGGCATGTGAAGCGGTCATTTCAGTAAAACCCAAGCTCAGCCTCGGGGAGCCATGAAATAGTGTTGAGACCTGCTGGAACTATAGGTGACTCCTGCCACCATGGCTATTAAGTGCAAGGCGTATCCTCTCCACCGCAGCAACTGGACGCCATTGCCTCTTAAAACTGTCTGCTGTCTCTTAGATCCCTCTCTGGCCTTCTGCCCAGAGCCCCAGAGGCAGAGTCGGAGACTGGTGTTTACAAACAGTCTTTTAAACCGTGTGTGGAATGAGAAAAAGGAGCAAGCCTAGCTAAATGGCTCTGGGAGGAGCAGATCTCATTAGAGCTTGCACGGAATGTTTTCTGGAGCCACCTTTTTTAACCTAGAAGAAAGCACTTCACTTGGCTCTGTCTGAGCTGCAAGGACAGGGTACAATGGCAGTAGAAAGGGGGCTCTCCAGGCAGCCTGGGCTCCTGCCAGATGCATCTCCTACGAGCTGCGTGTCTCAGGTTGCTACCATGCCAGGGAACATACAGCAACACTGATCATAAAGACCAGCTTTGCAAGGAAAGGAAGATTTTGGGGCTGTATGGATAACAGCTAGTCCACAGGGCATGAAACCTCTGCCATCTTGTGCCATTCCCAGATGCCAAATTTTGGGTATTCAGGATTGGTTGGGCTTTTTGATTTCTGTGGTGGTGGTGGTGGTGTTTATGCAATTCTCAGCCTGACCAAACTCAAAAATGGGTTATTTATCACATACCTCAAAGGCCGTGACACATATGCCTATTGCACCAGTGCCCCTAGGCTGCCCCTACCCCACAGCCATTTTATCTGTAAACCACAAGCTCTTTCCCAGTATTCCCATTGTTCAAGTGACCACCAGAGCCTATACCAGCACTGGCCTCTGGCAGATGGTCCCAGCAAGGAGGCGACACCCAGTATAAACTGAATTCTTCTTCCTCTGTGAGCTCCTGTGCTCAGTCAGCTCTTCCCTCCACCACACAGACCCCCAACAAGATGCTGCGAGTCTGTGCCAGCAAAGATGGCAGTTCTGGCTCTCATGTGGACACTGGTCCTTGGAGACCTGTCCTCATCCAACACAGGACACCAGATGCCTGTCAGCTGCTGGCTGGCTCCTGCTGTGCAGTGCCGGGTGTGACACCCGAGAGCAGGGTCATTTTCTGTAAAGCCAATTTATTGGAGTCCTTTTTGAGGTCCTTTTTCTCCCCCTCTCAAGGGGGAAACTCTCCAGCAGTGCTGTTGTGGGAGAAGTTATTCTTTCAGAACTTTAAAAACAGTTGCCCATGGGGACATAGTATGCTGGAAAAACAGTCATTTAATTCTGGTGTGATCACTTCAATTCTCGAGCCTGGCTCTTTCCCTCCCTCCCTCCGTCCCTCCCATCCACTGGAAATTAGCCTCAGTTGCAAGCTCTTTGCAGCAAAGATGAGAGGGCCATGGTGTGGCCTGTGATAGGACAGCTGCCCAGTGCTCCTCGCTGCCTCAAAGCGGTGGCAAAGCATGCAAAGCCAGTGTGTGGCCGGTTCTTGGGAAGGGATGTGACTCCCCAGCCTTTTCTGTGGACCCATGTGGAAACACAACTGTGAAAATAAAAATAACAGTTCTGGTGAGAGCACAGCAAAGACTTCCAGTGGCTGTGACTAACATTAAACCACTTGGCAAAGCACTTCTCACTCTCACTCTTTGCCTTTCCTACTCTCCAGGAACCTCAGGAGGGGCACAACTGGAATCCCTGTTTGGAAGAGGGGAGGACAAAGAACATGTAGATGCCCAGCCTGAGATTTCCTACAGCTACTGCTCATACCAGGCAGACAAGAGCCACGTGCAACAGCTCCAAAAGCAACTCAAAGGAAGGGAAAGGCGTGAGATTGTTTGTGTGAAATGTATACATCAGGACTGGCTGAGGGCAGCCCAGACCTCTGTTTCCCTGGAAGTAGAAGCAAGGCCTGGGGTTTTGCCAGCAGCCTGCTGCCACCCAGCCTGCTCTTATGCTAGCAGGATTTGTCCGCAGCAGCAAACATCCAGTCAGGGGAGATTTTCAGGATGGGTTGCTTGGCAGGGAGGGAAGGGGTGAGTGGGTATAGAAGAGGATAAACCTGTAGTGTTCCTCAATTGCAGTGCAGAAGCAGCCTCAGATTTCCTCCTAGGGCTCAAACTTACTTTGGCGGAGCTCTTATCTGTGCTCAGCCACGCTCGCACACAGGGGAAGCGCCACTGCTGCCTGGTGCACCAGGCCCTTCCTGGGACTGCAGGCTCCATTCTTTCTCTGCCCTAGACTGACGCAGTTACAGCCTTCCTCAGGGCTGAGGTGTTGGCAGCTGAAAGCCACAGCAGACACGTGGATGCAGCAGATCCAGACAGAAAGAAGCTGCACTCCGGCACAGGCAAGATGAGGCGGTTGCTGGTGGGGGAAACTACTTAGGGGTTAGAAATCTGCTGATTGCCTTTATACAGAAGTGGGCTCAGGAGGGAAAACATTTGTCGAGCAGTTGAGCTCTGTCCTGTCTCCTCTAGGCCACAAAGCACGTGCCACTCGTGTACAGCCCTCTATTAGATGGCTACACCAGCTGTGGCCCATCATCAGCTGCTGAGCAGCAGCCTTCCCTCCCAGCCAGGTATCCTCTCAACAGTGCTAAACTCCTTGAGAAGGAGGGAGCAGAGGAATAGTACTCTTAAAGCAGCCTGCCCTGTAAACCATGACCTTAATATTGTTTGCACTTAAATCCAAAAGCAGGAAGAAGATCATCCTCTTCATATTTTTTGTGGGCAGTCAATAACTAACCTCTGGGACCCGGCTGCTTACGAGAGAGAAAATTTCTGAAAGACAGCAATGAAGAGGACGTGGGTGCAGGGGGAGGAGGAAGGCGGGGAGGGGGAGAGGAGGGATACGTATGTCACAGCTTACCTCAGAGCCAGAATTAGAAGCTGGGTAAAAAAATAAAATCACAGCAGGAAATAATGTGTGGCTTAAAATAGCAACATCAAATGGGAGCAAGAATGGGGAGTGGGTGGCATTTGAGGTTGCTGCTCTGTTCCTCCCTCAATGGCAGGGTGATTAATATGTCTACGCTACTTGTATTTATGTAACAAAGGGCACTAAAGGCCAAAGCTGCATTTTCACCAACACTGCAGGGGAGTCTGAATCTTTTCTTCTCCCCATAGCATTAAAAGGGAGGATCTGCACATGTGCTTCCTCCCTCAGAAACCAAAAAAACAATCTTAAAAAAATCCATGCTTCAGCACTGCACACACAGTTACATTTTCCACAGCTTGGCATGGTGGCACAAAGACCTTTAAGGCTTTGAAGGCATTCCTGCTGTCTTTCATGGCTCCCCACAGAAAAAGCCTGTTCCCAGAGAACACCTGTAAACGTGTTTGGGTTGTCTCTGGCTGGAGGCTGCGCTGTAATAGCAGGCAAGGTACCACTACATGTTACTACACATTTTCATGCTCATTCTCTGTATTTGCAGTGAATCATAGATCTCTGAGATGGGTCATACAGTCCATTTCCTTGCCAGCACAGGATTGTTCCCAGCCATGTACTTAAAATCCTCACGTTTCTCTTGGGAAACAGTGATTCAGACTGATCACTCTTCTCTTCACGCTTTGTATCCTGAGAACTGCATTAAAGACTTGAAAGCACTTATGTGTTTTGATAAGAAAGGGATGTTGTTCTTGGGTGCATCAAGAGCTGTTCAACCCACCACATCACTGTTCACTGATGAGTGGCTGCTGGATGTATCACATTTGTTTTTTAGACTCCTCTGGACTAATAAGCAATGCAGAGACCTGTGTGGAACTTGCAGTAAAAAGTAGGAGAACATCCCAAGGGGTGCAGGAGGCTTGTGTCTCAGCTGGCCACATTGAGCACCTCCCACTCATCTGAAAGGCCTTGTACTGCCAGAATTTCCCCTTCTCAGTGTCTGGTCCCCTCAGAGAGCAAAGGCAAGAGCAAAGACCTTCCTTCATCTCCACACACACAAGCCTCCCACCACTCCAGTCACTGCTATCGAAATGCCTGCTTGCAAGTATCTGTGCATGCAAATATCTTAAGACCAAGTTTGTAGTGTGATAAAAACCTGCTGCACGGGCCTGATCCTGATAATCCCTGACATCAGCAAATATCTTTAACATAAGTTGGGCCATGCTGCTGTCAGAGGAAGGAGAATCTGGCCCAGATCTAATGCAAATCTTCCCACAGGCGAGCAGAGCAGCACGATTTGTTTAAACATGGCATGCTGGTGGCTGCAGACAGAGATCACTCCCAGCAACTCCATCAACATGAATAATATCCTGCTAGTTAAATCCAGCCATGGTAAATATCTCCACCATGTTATCCCTCCAAGCAAATATAGTACCTGTATGGAAGAAATTCCTCAGAATGTTTCCTGTCTGGAGCTGAAGCTTGCCAGGGACTGAATTTCCTGTGAGGCTACAGTTGGGAATGCAAAGCAAAGAAGCTAAGAAGAAAATGAGATGATACATATTTGGACCTGCTTTACACAGATCCCCCTAAGCAGGCACATTTCCCATTCCCTCCCCCCTCCTCCTCCCCCCTCCCCTNCCCCCCCTCCCCTTCCCCCCCCCCCCCAATTATATAAAAGTTAAGCACTTGGACTTTCAAATATGGGCTAGGTTTTTTTTTTATTAAGCATTCTTTTTTTTTTTTCATTAAGCCTCCCTCTCTACTAATTTTTTTCCAGCTGCAATTCTGTGACTTACACATCCTGAAAATGAAAGAGGTTGTTTTTGCCAATAGCAAAGTGCTATGCATCCTTTCAACCATCTGGAAATGGATTTTTTATTCTTCCCCTCTCCCAACCACACATGCACGTGCACACACACAACTGAGTCTTTGTCTCTTGAAATCATTTCCCACACCAAAGCTGATGGCCATGAAAAGAATTCAATAAAAAAAGTTCCACAGGCATTAAGAGGCTGAAGAGGCTGAGAGAGAATAAACAGGGTGACTTCCTGGGCACTTGCTCTCATCCAAACTGCCACCTCATGAGGAAGTGATGAATGCAATGGAGCATATGGTTCAGTTCTTAGAGATTAGGAGAGGTAGTTTAAGGCTCCTGCGGTTTTGTGCTGGTTCTGCTACAAACCTCCTCTGTCACTAAGAGCAATTTGCCTACCTGCTTAGTGCCTCAGCCCCCCCTAGCTGAAAATAGGGATACACTTTCTGTGTGACGATCAAAGTGTTCGTGTTTGTAACGTGAGCTGATCGCCAGAGATGAAAGAAGTAATCTAAAGTGAAAATTGCCATGATAACTCTGTGCTGAGCCTAATAGAGTCAAGCAGGACACTTTGGGAGCCAGAGACTAGACTTGATCATCCCTTGCCCAGAGGCAAATGTTAAGTGAGCCATGTCACTATGCTATCCAGACAACTGCAGGTCTGCAGGAGGAAGCAAAGAAGAGCCAGAGCCACACTGACTGGTACAAACATGCTTATAGTGTCCAGCTGAGAATGAGTAACAGCTGCTTGCTCATCATCCTGATTTCTGTCACTACTAGTGTTTCTGAATGCTGAAGTGTCCCAATGCTGTGACTCAGGGCTGTGAGTCATGGGGCTGTATGTCTCCACCGCATGGAATCACTCACTTGCTCTCTGATGAGATTGCAGAAATCACAGATCATCTTGGGTCTCTTACAGTGGTAAGTCTTAAAAATATAGACAGATATTTACAAACACATCCAGAACAAAGTCATTCTGCCTCAAATACTGTCTACAAGGGATTTGTAGTAAAGCTCGATTTCACATACACATCCCACCCAATAAATCTAGGAAAAGTATAAGTCTTTTTTCCCTTCTGTGGACATTTAAGTCCTACATCCCCAAAGCTCTAGCAAATCTGGGCTAAACAGGATGGAGTGCAGGTAGCACTCAACCTTTTGCTTCCCCTGCTTTTGCCAGTCACATTTCTAGACCTGAAATTCTGACATTGTGGCAACACAATCCTTTCTTGCATTGTATCTGCCTGTCCAGGCTCTCCAACATTCCTGGTAAGGGAGCTTTGATCTAATGGCATTCTCCTAACCTCAGTGCCTGACAGCCTAGTTGCGTGCAGGGCTGCAGTGGGAGCCCTGTCTGAGCTGGCTATCAAGATCTCAGAGAAGACACCAGAAATTCCCAAGGTATCATCAGATCTGTGCTGACCACATACAACACAGCAGACAACTTTCTCATCTCGACTGCAACACCAACCAGCTGCACATTCTGGAGCTCACCTCCAGTTTCCATAAATTCTCTGTTGATACAGGTGCAGCTGAAATGGCCACCACTTCCTCCTGAGACGAGGGAGCAGGGGCTCACCTCTGCGCTGACCTCACCGGCTGGGAACCTCCTGCGCTGTCCACCCCTACAGCACCTAATCAGTGAAGCGGGGTCCCCACACTGACAAGAGTGGGATTGCTGACACTCCTCTAGTGGCAGCACAGTTTATGTTGGCAAAAGAGTGTTTCTGTTGGCATATGCCTCTTCCCAGAATTGATTAGGTCATGCCTGTTTTTGCAAAAATCTCTGCAGCAAGGTGTTTTACTGGTGTAAAGATGTGTAAAGAATCACTCTGTTTGCTCACAGCCAGTCTGAATCCTCCCTATTTAAAGTAGATAAAAGTATTGGCAATCTTCCCAAGTGGGCTTCTGTGTGCTGAGACAGGGTGAGCGCACTTGTATGTCTGAACTAATGCAGACAACCAACGAGATCCATACTAGGAAAGTAAACACAATGCTCTGAGCACAGGGACTCCCAAGTGATAGGAAGTGACTTCAGCACACCAATTCCTCTATTCCCGTAACTCTCTGTGGGTTTGCCAACAATCCTTATCGTCCTTGCTGAGAAAGGAGAGCTTTGCTAACTGATTACATCCTCGTTTCCTTACTGTGGTCAGTCAGTTGCTGCATGCCAGAAACAGCTGGTACGATTGATAGATAAGCTCAGTCTTGATGGATCTGTCTGCTGTAACCACATCCATCCCTGCAGTGATGAGACAGGCAGTTCTAAAAAGGAGTGAAACAACACACAGCAGCTCTGTTACCAGTACTAGTTTTGTAGAAACACTGATCCGGGGAATATCGACTTTTCGCATATTTCCTACAAAATACTGTAGGTCACCATGAAGGGAGGATGGTCCCAACCCTCCCCATCAGGCCCCCAAAGCAGGACATCCCACAGCCCAACAACCCCTGCAGAAAAGGCAGTTCAAATGCTGGAGCAAGAAGATGCAGGCCGCAAGGCCCCAGGCTGTCAGGCCCCCTGAGATACCATCTCTAAATGAGGATGCCACGGGGTCGGGTCTAACACCACCACCTGAGACTACCCAAAAAATGTGCAAGACTGGGCTCTTTGAGGACAAGCATGAATGCATTTGGAATTTTACCCCATTTTGATCAAAGCTCTTTGCACTTTGAATTCAGCATTTTTGGATAGCCTGAAGATATTCTTCAAATGCAATAGCACAGTTAAATAATAAAATGCCTCAGGATTGCCTCTACTCCAAGCACACTGCACTTTTTTAAGCAGCACATCATGACAAAAGTCATCTCAGGCCAAATTTCTCTTCAGTGAAGAGTGTCATCAGAAATGGAGTTAGCTCAGTTTGTTAAGTGAGTAGAAGATGGCCAATTTTATTTTGGCTTTTGTCTTTTTTTTTTTTCTGTTCTAGTTCTTGGAATCTGGTTGTAGAAGGAGCCCTTCCCTTCACTGTGAGCTCAAGCTTTGAAGTGGGCAGAAACGTTCAAACAGCATCTTCTTTGACCTTTCTGGTACTGAGATACTTGTTGTTCCTTTTTTTGTAAGTTTCTGAGAAGCTCCCACAAGCCTCTGTCCCCCCGTCTCCTGAACTGCATCTGCAGCATCCAACAACAGTCCCTCTGGAGGGCAGCGTGGCTCTCACAGTGACGACACCACACTCTTAATTTGTTCCAGCCTGTTTCACACTGACATTTTAGCACTGACGTCATCAGCTGCTGAAATTTCATTGCTGCTGCTAAGAATAACAGCCCTCTTCATCCCCCACCTTACACCAAATAATTATTTTAATACTGTAGGGATCTAAGCTTATCTTTTATGACACAAATCAGGTTATGGTGGTTAAAAGAAGTAGTAAGAGCAAAGCATTGCAGATGCTTTTATGTTCTGTCAGCCTAGGACAGAAAAAAAAACCAACACAAAAATAAAAAGTGTATTGCTAAATTGTAGGAGTGCTATAAAAAATGAACAGGAAAAGTTCAGACTGATATGTTTTAAAGCTTCTTTGCCAGACAGTCCTAGGCATTGTAAATTGCTTAAATAGCCTTGGCTACAGTTAGCCCCAGAAGTGCTTTACAATGCCCCTTCCAAATTCTCCAAGGCTTTGTACCTTGAATATTTGCTTATACTGGTGCAGTGTGAGCATAAAGTACTGCTAAATCAGAATTTCCCATTGACTTTGGGGCCTGAACCAAATCCCATTGATTTCTGTGGGAGAATTTCTATTAACTTGAATGGGCATTGAATCAAACCTAAATTGGCAGTGCTCTGCACCCATTTGGCACAGTGTGGTTCTCTGCATAAGGTAGAGAATCAAGTCCAAAGACACTTAGAAATGCTTTAATTAGGAGCATTATTGAGGAGAGGAAGCTTTTCCATCATTAAGCTGATAAACTGATTTTGTTCTATACTTTTAATAGCAAAGGGTCAGATTTTCAAAGGCACTTGGTCTAAAGATGAAGCTGAATGCTTACAGGATTTCCAATGTTTCAAGGCAAATCAGATGCTGAGAAGCCATTCAAATCAACAGGTCTCTACACTTACTTATATGCTTTCAGAAATCCTAGTAGCCACCAATTGGCCTCTCTTTTAGGCTTACAAGTCTAATCAGAAATTATGAGATGACCTTTACCTGCAGCCAGCAGCCAGGTCTGTTCACCAGTTACTGGTCAGGCCTGGGCCCTCACAGGCACAGTGAGCAGCAGCTGCAGTAACTACACCAAATATTGCCTATAGGTACCTGCCCCCGATGCCCCCATTCCTCACAGAAGGAGAATGGCACCTCTGGCAGGCACAGCAAGTCACCCACAGTCCCTTCTGGGCAGGGGTGACAAAGGCCTCTATAAACCAGACACACAGAGGTCCTGGAAATGTCATTTTCAACCCCTGCTGGGGAAGTCAGTGGCTAGCACAGCTTCCGCTCCAGAAGCAGACCTGAACCTAGACAGACCAACATCCGCTCAAGGAGAAAATTGTCACAACTGCTTTGTTACTGCTTCCCCATCAACCCTGAGGTCCAGCATCATTTCCTGTGTTGCTGCTGACCCTCTCAGGCATCCTCCCTTACTGCTTGATCTTTAGCAACTCCTGCCTTCATTATCTCTGCATCTCTCTTTATTGAAGAATAACGGAAGTTTTAGGAGCTGGCATTTTTGATGGGTCCTTTGATTACTCCGTTGGAGTTATTTTGTCTGGCTATTATTTTTAATTTAGACTTGAGTGTGTGGCATAGTCTTTTTCTGGATAGTACAGGGAGATTCATCATAAGACATGAAAGAAAGACATCCCTGCTTGAAAATGCTGGAGGCTGCAAGAGAGAGAAGACGAGAGCAGCATTCTCACACTAAGTGAGAATCCGTGTGAGAAGTGTGAGAAGTGTGAGCACTTCCCATGACGTGCTGCCGGGAAAGAGACCCAGAAAAGGTTGATGCTAGAGGGGAAAGCAAAAAAGAAAGTGAAAGTGGTGTCAAAGCCGAGCCTCGAACGCGAAGTTCAGAAGCTGGGATTGTCTGCTCCGACCCCTGGCAGCTATTCTTGTTCGGCCTGAATCGGTCATCAAGGTCACATGCCGACGGGCCGACACGAGCGTATCTCTGAGCTGACGTGCCTCTTCCGGCAGACGTCAGGATGGGCTTGGCTGGAAGCCTGAGGGATAGCTGCGGACACCTGATTTCCTTAGCCCCCGTGCTAACCTCTTCCTCTCTTCCTCCCCATGACTAATTTCCCTCCACCCCCTCCCATGCACACCCCCAGATCCTCACCCCGAGCATTTTTATGCACAAAAGACACTTGTTAAATTATGCCACCTGCTACTGGGATAAGTAGCAGGTAAAGAGATAGGAATGTACTGAGGAGCGTGACTCCTATAAACCAAGGAAACAAAGAAAAATTTCTCCCCTGCACTGGCAGGCACAGAAGCAGCTCTCAAACTGCCTCCTTCTGATAAGAGCCTCTCTTTTGAGTTGGGGTGCTCTTAAAAAACCACATTTAAGTTGCTAAAAAAGTTGCTCACTAAAAAGAGTAAGGTCTCAAATATGCTCATGTCTGTCTGGGGAGTCAGTGGGGCAGGGCATACCTGAGCTGGTTCAGCTCCAGGAGGGTAAGCCATGACTTGGAGCCATGCACTGAAAGCAAAGCTGTGCCCAGCAGCATTCCTGCATGTGAGTGGGAATGGTGCTGCCCCACCATACACTTTTTGCTTTCTTTGGCTGACATCTACAAAACTGGTCCCAGGTTTGGGCTGTGGCTCTGGTTCTGTTCTGCATCACTTTTACTGTGATGCTGCTCCATCAAGTACCAGTTTTGAGTCTAAGCTTCCCCCAGGCAAGCAAGAGGGGGAATGGGCCTACAGGGTTTTTTGTTGCTTACACCAGAAAGAATAATCTAATTAAAAATCATTGGAAACCACATGCATTTGCAGAAATGGCTCTGCTTCAGAGAAATCTCTCGAGGCAAGTAAGTGAGTAATTCTTCAAGGGTTTATGAAAATAGCCTGTATAGTTACACTTGCTGGGATAAAATTATAAGTGTTTTCAATCCTCATACTTCGGGGCAGTAAGTTGATCCTCAGCTGGGGGCCAGGGAGGAATTTCCTCCCAGAGGATATTATTGTTCTGAGATGTATCCCATGGGAGATTCACATCCTTCAGAGTATCTGGCATTAGGCACTGAAACAAACCAAAAANAAAAAAAAAAAAAAAAAAAAAAAAAAAAAGCTTCTCGCAGCACACCTCGGGGCCCGGGCCGCCCCCGTGGTTACACAAGCTGCCCCGTCCGGTGTTGTAAGGGTCCCCGGAGGTCCGGGAAGGGCGCGGGGCGGCCCCGCTCCTTCTGGGAAGCGCCGTGACTCACCCGCCGTGCCTGGCCCCCGCTGGAGCGCCTCCCGCCCCGCCCCTCGCGCGGGGACGGCCAATCACCGCCGCCCTATTTACATGAGAGCCCGGGGGCCTCTGGGATAGCGGCGTGGGGCGCCTTAACCCCCCCTCCTCCCGCCCCCGCCGCGTCCGCTGCTCCATGCGGGTCGCTTCGACATTGGGAAAAGGCGGGGGGCCATGCCTGCGGGAAAACGCTCCTCGCCATTACTGCAGGGTGAAAGAATCGGGGGAATTCAAATACAGTGCCATGAAGACGTTACAAATTGCCCGGATGACCCTCAGTGGTCTGGG
>VZDJ01007749.1:16723642-16791314 GCA_008694505.1 Cyanoderma ruficeps
AGCGACGGAGTGGTTCAATTCCACCTTTCGGGCGGGGCGACACAAGTGCTGCTCCTGTTAGTGCCGATCCTTTTTGTCCCGGGAGACCGCCGGCAATGCCAAGCCCCACCATCCCCAGGGATAAAAGGCAGCGCTCCCCGCGCTATCCCGAAGTGTCATCGCACAGGGCGCGCGTTTCATTTACTCTTCTTCCACCTTATTCCCACGGCGCTGGACTGCTGAAATGGCAGTGTGCCAGGGACAGGCGAAGGACAATTCAGGTTTTAATTGGATTTTTCTGTTCAGCAGATCTTTGTTAAACTGTGTCACATGTCCTACAAGAACAGAAAAGAAGTAAATAACAGAAGTCATTCTCTAGATCTGCTCCATATTGACGATAACCCATCTCCCACCCACACTGCAACAAAGATGCTTCACTTCAGCAGTAAGCACGGGTGCTAATAATGTCACCCAGCCCCACGAAAAATAAAGGTTAGCGTCAAGCTAAAAAACATATTCTTCCAGCAGAAGGCGTTTATTTTGTGATATCCTGTTGCAACAACTCTCTAGTCGATGATTTGTGGAGCCTCTAGTTAAGATGAGACCCCAGCCACCCCCACCACAGGGGACAGCAAGGATTGGAAGGGCATTTTCACATTATCTCCTGGCCCCACGAGCAGGAAGGGCGATTCTGCCTGGTGAATTACGGAATACTGAGTGAATTATCAGATCTCCAGTGTTCCTGGTTGCTTTTTTGAAGGGTGCAGTGCCATCCGGAGTTAAGTAGGTAAGCACCCCTGAGGATCTAAGGCGGAATGACTGTGCTTCCTTTACATGGAATGAGTCACTCCAGCTGAAGGCCTGGGAGGAGAAGGGAAGGGCACTGGGAGCCCTGAGACCATTGCTGATGGCTGCTACTGCTTTGAGCCTGTTGAGGAGAAGCATCCTCGATGCCAGCAAGGCATGTTGGTCCAGGAATACACGGTCCTGTTATGGGAAATCTGGGGGGAAAAACCCCTCTGAAGCTCCCACAGTGTGTGCCAACTTCTCCGTGGCCTTGCAGATGTGCGTGCACAGCTGGGAGCGCCCCGAGTCCCAGATGGCCAACTCTGTGCTCCACACTGCTCTGCCTGCCAGCCAGCCTGCTCTGTCCATAATGAACTTTCTATGTGGAATTTCTCTGCGGCCTCAGAAATTGGTATCTGCTCTGCAGTTTGCCTGGGGGGGGTTGTTTTAGGGGTGAGGGGGAGAGTTGGAAAGGCCTTTGCCCAATAGTGGGCAGCTGAGAATGTTAGCGCTCTCTGTCAGTTACCAAGCAGAACATAATACGGCTCTTTCATGTGGTGTTTATAACTGAACATGCTGTTTTGTGTCAGCCTGATTTTTTTTTTCTTTCCAAGAAGTAGTTTTGGATTAAATTATGACAATTACATTCTTATATTCACACACACACGCCCCCGCCAGCCCCCACCCTTGCCCTGCGTGCACACAAACACAAACGGGAATTATGTGCTCTGAGCGTGATTTGAACTATACAGCCTGGGATCTGTGCCTGGCATTCCGTTCACTTTTTTTCCCTCCGCAACAAAAAGGCCACATTTACTCTGTACTCTTTCACTGCCTCAGGAAAAAAGTAGGATGGTCAGATTGCTAGTGTGGTGATTTGTCTCTTATGGAGCTGATGGGCATGAGACTTCCAGGCATGAGAGAGGAGGCTGGGGAGCCTTGTCTGGTAAGAAGCACACAGACCTGGCTTTGTGAAATCCTCAGTGAACCCCTACTTCGAGCCTAGTCTGGCTCCTGCACCTGGGCAGTGCCTCGTCTGGTGGGTAATGCAGGTACACGGCAGGAAGTGATCCTGTCTTTTTGGGCTGTGCCCTGCAGGGCTGCACCTCTAGCTGAACGCAGCGAAACACGGGTGTTCATTAGGACAAGAGACATGGCAAGGCAGTTCTTGCAGCCTTTTAGCTGACACAGTGGGTGGGACAAGGCCTTAGGAAAGAGGCCACCCTATATTTCAGTGCAGTTTTTTCAGCAGTGGTTGGAGGAGAACACCAGTGTGGAGACCCATGTATATGATCTGTCCGTAGGAGGGACATTTTGTACAATGCCATCCATGTCTCATCTGAGTCAGCTTTGTGTGGAGTCACTATTAGTCAGGCAAAGCTTCCAGTGTTTGAACCTGAATGTCACTTTCTTCCCTGACAAAGGGCCAAATTAAGAGGAGCCAAAGCCCTCACTACTGGTTCGAAGGCAATCCAGGGGTTACTCAGAGCCAAAAAGCACGAGAGCCTGGCTCCTTAATCAAATGTAATCTGCCTCCTGTTGTTTTCCCCATGGAGTCACAGCACGGTGAGGAGGATGTGCTGGTGACAGATGGCTGACGCGACTTGCTAAGCGTTCGGGTGACTGGGCTGTGACTCAGCAAGTGTTTGGTTACAAGAGACTGGGAGCATGTGCTTTTGCACTGGTAACGGTGGTCCTAGCTGGATCTCCTCCTGGGAGGATCAGGCACGGGCTGGCGTGTGAAGCCTCTGACTGCCATCTTCCATGGGAGGAAAGCAGGCACACGTGGCCTATTAGAACAGAAAGTCAGGCTCCTAAATTACTGTTTACACTTGCAATGGATGTCTGAGTGTGTATAAATATATGACCTGCCAGCGGTGCTTAGATGTCCTACTGGCCTTCAGAAAGGAATCATCCTGGCCCAGAAAAATTACCAGCTTGCTCAGAGGGAGTAGGACTCGGAATTGCAGTTGAGTCACTAGAGGGGGACAAAGATCTAGCCTGAGCATGCATCCATCTACCACTTCCCCCAACTGCAGCCCTGGGAGACACCTTGGAGAGGCAGCTGCAGAGATGGCCCTGGTCCTTCTCAGGTTTGAAGGTGCCCAATTGCAGGAACAGTTTTCCAGAGGCTGACTATGTAGGTGGGGGCCAGCAACACTTTGTGGAAATGAAGCCACTTCTTCTCCCCTAGAAGCATGATGGCACACGTATGTGCATGAGTAGGTTAGCAGCCTTTATGTTGGCTCTTCCAGCATTTCTCCCTACCTAGAGTCAGTTGGTCCATAGATGGCCTGGGCTTTCAAAGGCTAAATTCCAGGCATTGCACAGCACAAGACAGTGTCACCTGAGCAGAGGACACAGACAATCATGTATGGTTACAGGCACATGCCATTTTTCTCCTTTCTCCTCTTTTATGAATGGAGGGCAGCTGAATTCTCAGGTCTGGATAGGCGCCAGGTGTTGTTGTTGTCTCTGTGATTTAAAGACGTCATGGAAATATTGGAGGACTTGAGCAGAGTGTACCTGTGTGCATCCCACACGTGCACAGAGAGCCCAAGTGACCGTGGCAGACAACAGGGCACTGCTTGCAAGTGACATATTGACCTGGAGTGCTTAAAAACTATCCCACACAGTGTCCTGGGGAAATGGAGAGCGTAATGACTCACACAAATGGATCGTGATACGCAGCCCTCAGCCCGGCCAGGCTGTGTGTGGAACCAAGACACTCCCGTTTTCTCCCCTCCAGCATAGTTCCCTGACCAAATCCAGGACTGAGCCATTTGGCTCTGACTGGAGCTGGTCAGAACATGTTTTTCTTTTCTTCTCTTTTCTCCTCCGTCACCCTTTGGAAAATGTTGACATTTCAGCAAAGGGCTGAAAACCCAAACCCTGAATATTTTCCATTGGAAAATGCTGGGGGAAAGGGAGAGGAATAATCCCCAAACTGCCAAGAATCAAATCTCTTTTGCTTTTAAGGCTTTTGGGTTTCTGCAAGGGAGGCATATTTGGAGGTCAGTGAACACTTTTTCTGAAAATATCTGTTCTCTCAAAACCAAATTTTTCACAAGAAGTGTTCCAACTGGCATCATTTTCACTGGTGATGGTTTGGACACTTTCTACATCTAATTTTGGAAAGGACCTGAAGAAAATTTAATGCATTTTATTGGAATAGAAGGCACAAATGACACTCCCACAGCACAATTGATACTGAGAATTCGTATTCTTAGTATCATAAGACTATACCCTGATATTGTGTCTTTTTAAAGAGTGCTGTTCACATGAACATAAGCAAGTTTGGAACCTGGTCTCTGGAAATCCCACGCTCCCAGAGCTCTAGCTGACTTGCCTCAGACCTCAGAGCACATTCCTGAAGGGAACCTACCTTTCACAAGGTCACATCAAAGGCTTCAAAGGAAGCAATATGCACTGAAAGGTGTGTTACCTGGAACTGTCCCTTGAGTAACTGATAGCACAGAACACTTACAAAGCATTTTGTTCTGATGTCTTCAGCTGATTTTCATTTCTGTCTTAATTGTAATGTAGACCTGAAACATGTTTCATATTGGTTTTGCATATTATTCTGCTTTCCTGTAAGTTAAAAATAAAATAGAAAAGGGACAATGTTAGCATAACAGAATACACATATTTGTAGGAGATGAATTATGCCCTAAAACCTTAACTAAATGTGGCTAATAGCAGGTTAGAGTTTATAAAAGGAAAGGTCTTAAAATGGGAACACATTGGTCATAAATAAATTGAGGCTGCAGACTTGCAGAAACTTTCAAAACAACAGCAGAGTGAAGTTCAGGATAACCTCCAAAGAAAAGCAATGGGAACAAAAAGCTCAGCTGTTTGAAGACAGATCTCTATCTGTTGTGGGATATCACAACAGCAAAGGAATAGATTTGATCACACAGACAACCCTTTTAATTTGTCATGACCTTTACCCCATTATTTTCCATGGTGAAGCTTCTCAGTTACTATTTACATTCTCTCTGGTATGATTTAGCAATTGCACTGCTGCACTTCATTCTGATTTAGTACAGCTCCCCGTCTCCTGTCACTCCCAGGTTTTTCTGAACTAACCACCTGCCTTTGAATCCAGTCAGCACCAAAAAGGGGGCATATTTGACTTCATCACATCTCTGGTTTTCATTCTTTTCAGTTTAGGAACATGTCACTGTAATTGTTAAAGCTCATAAAGCAGTGCGTTTAGAAAGATAATGATGCGAAATCTGTTTTAGACCTCACCTTTGTTGGTTGGGGACAACTAAACTGCATATTGATAAAAAGAACAAGTTTGTTCCTTTTATCAGATAATGTCTCTGATAACTTAGTGGCAAGAAATACAGAGGACCTGCATTGGTGCTGTACATGCTTTGTCATAATTTTTCAAGATAAGTAAGCAACTTTTCACTTACAGAACCATACTCTTGAATTAATAATGTCAAAAGATCAAGAGTTTTAACCCCTGGCCTTGGAAACACATCTGCATGCAAGAAGCCATGGCAGAATCCTGAGGAAGTGTCATCTGGAGCTGTAGAGCTGTAACTAGCCATTGGAAAGCCCTACACACATAGCTGAGATGTAGCTATGAGCTGTCCTTGCTCCCGTAAGTACTACAGGGGCAGATGCAGAAACAAGGAGATCCCAAGTAAGAAGATAAAGAGTCAAATGAATCACCCTGTCACTGTGTGAAATGTAATGATTGGGAGAGCAAACAGATTAAGCCAGGGCTTATGACTGTTAACATTCACAGAAACATGTTCCACAAATTCAGCTTTCAGAGAAAAATTAGATTCTAGCTTCCTTCTGGTAATTTAAAGAGGCAACAATCTGTTCATATGACCTTCAGATGGGGCTGGTACAGGGACTGAATCCTACAGTAAAAACTGAAGAATAGCCTTTTGGGGCAAAGCAATGGTCCTCCCCACGCAGCACTCTGCTCCCAAGTAAGGCAGGGTCTGGGAGCACACACCCAGACATTTCCCTCTCCCATCTGTTTTCTCAGCATTCACCTTTGTCAGACTGGGGTGTTAGATTACACATTTTGCCTGTTCCTTTTAGTGTCATTTTATGGACCTGTTGCCTGCAAATTTGTCCTATCCCATTTTGAGCCCACTGATGCTCTCTGCCTCTGCAGCCTTTTGGGCCAGCAACTTCCAGAAGTTCTCTACCTAATGTGATGTAATTTCTTTAAATTGTTTTAAATTCATCTCCTACCGATTTCATTGAGTGCTCCCTGTTCTGCTGTTGATGGATTTGGCTGCTAATGGCTCTGTGTTCATCGCTGCCATCCTGATTTAGTGAATCCAGTCCTTAGCCACCAGAAAAAAATAGGGAAGCACTGCGATACTGGTTGCTCAGCTCACTTCAGTCCCTGACACTTGTTGACCTGCCCAGAGTGGTTTTGTGCCTGGAGCACTCTGGCTCTTAACAAACTCAGGGGAGAAAAATGATGGCAAAGCAAATGGAGTGCAACTTCCTCCCAGGGCTGTGCTTCCCCCGCAGCTGCTCACCGGTGACGCAACAGGTCCCCTTTGCGGTTAGAGCTGGATGCTGACAGCCCCGTCCTTCTCCTGGGGCTCTGCAGTTCCGGGCCCAGCAGGGGGCTGCAAAGCAGCAAGCAGCATTTCAGGGAGGGTAGGCTGGCAGCCCTGGCGGGGGTGTCCGGGGCATCTTCCAAAGTGGCTTTAATTAATGAGCACATGTGCGGCGAGGAGAGTTACAGCATCCCACTCAAATTGTTGACTTGGAGCCGCTTCTGGAGACAGCCGTATTCTGCTCATTAGGAAAGAGCTTTTTTGCAATGCCCTTGGATTGGACAGCTCTTGGATTGCACCATGAGATCAAGTCCACGTACGGGCTGCCTGCCTTTCAGCTGCCAGCTCCAAGAGGGTTGTTTTTCTTGTCTTCTCATTCTCAAGGAGTGCTCAGCCAGATGGCCTGTTTTCGAATGCACTGTGCGTTGGTTGGATGTGTGTTTGGAGAGTCTGCCAGCTTCATGAGAAGGAAGAAAGAGCAAAAGAAAGGGAAAAAAGCACCATTTGGTATCTATCTCTGGGACCCAGCCAGAGTTGAGGCTCTGTTTGAAGAAGGGGGGAGTCTTAAGAAGGAAACTCTAGACAAAATTGAAAGCTGGAAAAACTTTCAAGCTTGACAGACTGGGAGACTGAAGTTCTGTACAACATCCATCCACTACCTGGCTCCATTGCAAACGTGTAACAGACTTCCTCAAAAACAACAGTTAAAGCAAGCACAAGCACCAAGTGTCTGTCTCTCTGCTCTCCCAGCGTACCTCACCTGTGGGCTGGGATGCAGAGTGGTGATGCAGCCTGTGGGTTTTGGTGATTTTGCTCTCAGTTCACCAAAATCAGAAATTACAGCACGCAGCCTGAACACATCAGCTCAGGAAGAGGAGCTGCAATGGAGTGGTACAAAATACCCATCACTGTGGCCCAACACTTGAAGAAGCTAGCCTTAGTTAGTAAATTAAGCCAGGCCAATGTCATTTTCTTGCACCCCCTGATGTTCATTTCCCAGAAAGACCTTCTATTGGTTTGGTACAGCTAATAAATACAGGCCAAAACAGAGCAACGGCTTTTTCCAGCACTCATTGGCAAATAATTTGAACCTGACAAGAAAAATCTGTTGTTGAAGGAAAGGGGGAAGTTTTGAAGTTTGGGTGGATTGTGCTTGGCTTTGTTTTCTTAACTAGATGTCATGTTGTGGTAACCACATATTGTTCCAAGCAGCAGGAGGAGGTCTTGCTGGCAGAGCTGGAGAAAGCCACATTTGTAGCCATCCCCGCTGGCTGACATGCCCCTGTGTCTTACAAGCAGGCTTGTCTGCTTGCTTACTGAAACCATGGCACAAAGAAGATTGCAGGAGCACGTGTGTCTGTTGAGGTGGGTGTGGTAGCTGCAAACCTGACTTCTGTGCTGATTGCACCAAATTATTTTCATTGAAGCGATCAGAATTCATGGGTCCTGGGTGTGCAGTGTGTCCCTGGCAACACTGACCGGGCTGTGTTGCAGACACTCGGCCAACAGCCAGGGCAAAAGGGGATCTTCTCACTCCTGCTGTGGGACACATCTCAGGCCAAGCCTGCTGGTGTCTACAGCATGTCAAAGCCTCCGTGGCTTCTCAGGAGTTCCTGGCTGTCACTGCTCCAGGTCCAAGAGGTACTTCACAGCAGTCACAAGGGCAGCATTTGCAGGCCCCACCATGTAAAGAGCAGGACCTTTCCCCACACACAGGGAAACATCCTCAGCTGTTGGCAAAGCAATGTCTCTGACCTAGAGGTGCAGATGCCATCCTGGAAGGGAAGGAGGTTTAGCTGGTTCAACACAGTACTTATATCACACAAGTACATTCTTGCATGGGTAGGAAGGCTGCACAAAGAGGTTGCCTCCCTTTGTACTCCAACACGACTCCATTTTGGTAAATAACCTTGGCATAAAAATTCGGGTTGCAGTACCTACATTCACAGTTAAGATCATCACAAGATAATGGATTTTCTATGTGCCAGAAAACAAGGTGCTAACGTCTAGCAGTAAATTCAACCATTCTCCTCAGGGCTTTAGAGGGCTCGTTACACCACTCTATTGCCTAATTGTCACCAATGCTGTGTTATGGAGCTGATGAAGGAATTGCACAGAAAATTCAGGGGACTAGGAGTCACTGGATTTGGCTTTACCACAGTTAGGCTAGTTGGCTAGTTATTGCACCTCTTGGCAAATGGAAATAATGATTACCACTACATTCACATGATTACTGTTGGAAGGAGGTAGCTCCCAAACAAAGGTCATTGGTGCACTCTGGGTGGGAGATCAGCCAGAAAAAACATCCAGCCATCCACTCCCCCAAGCTGCACTGGCTGTGTCAGACACAAACAGCAGCCTCTGCATTTTTCACGTATGGTAGTTTTCCCCTGCTTTATTTCATTGCTCTAGTGCTGCCTGATTCATGGACGTGTGCATCTCCAGCACGCTGCCCAACATGACATGAGTTGACAGGCCAGTCTGAAAAAACAATTCCCTGTAAGTTATCTGGCCTAAGGTACCATTACATACCTAGCATTGTCCAAGGAGGGGAAGCTAGAAGAATTGCCCCAACATGGGATTTTAGAAATTTATCTACTGTACAGAGAGGTGAGGCCTGCCTTTTGGCACCAGTCCTGGCTGCTCTGCCACCTGCCTTTGTGTAGAACTTTCTTAGCCACTCAGTACCTGGATGAGAGATCTCTGACAGGGGAACCAGAGGTTCAGAATGTCTCCTCTCCAGCTAAGGATAGGTCAGTACACGCCTCAGCATGACATAAGTAACACTGCACTGTCCATTATGAACAAGGGTCTTGAGTGTGGCTGCACTCGAGTTCAGCAGCACCCACTGAGGTGCTGCAGAGGATGGCTCCTATTTTGCATCTGAGCAGCTCATTTAGGCAACCTCCTCCTTCAACAGCTGAAGGTTTTCACACAAGTGAACTCCCCAACCCAGTTAAAAAGTGGCCATGTCTCCCCTTCCTCCTTTCGTGGCCTCACTCTGCACCCAGAAGGTCTCAGAGCATATTCTTAACTTGATTAAGAAAAGCATATTTCTAGCAAGAAGAAATGATGGTGAGCACACACAGCTTCCATTTCTCAGCTGTGGGGGAAAATTCCCTGTGCTAGAACTCCAAACAACAGGAGATGAGATGATGGACACAGGACAGAGCTGAACATCAGTAGCAAAGAGGTGATGATTGAAGCTCAAGATCTGGCTTAAAGCCTTACACAGAGTGGACAGTGCCTGAGATCCATGCTGCCTAGGTTGACAAGCCTACACAGGCTTGGAGTACATGAAGTACATGGAGTCAATCCTGTTCTCATAGAGTGTCTCACTCACATCCATTCTCTCACTCCATGAGCTTCCCATGGTTTTATTGGTGGTCCGTATCTTCTCTACACCATATGTTTGACATTACTAGGGAATGCAGAGGTTAAAAAGATTGGAACTCCTTTTGGAGTTACGGGAAGGAAAAACTTTAGAGAATGACTTATGGTTAGAAGTAGCTCATCATTCAAATGCAGAGACCCATTTGACTCATAGCTGGAGTTGGATGTAAGGACAAGGATGGTTGCTTTAAAAATTCCCAGTCAAAGGTAAAACAGAAAACCATAAAGTGGAAAACAACAGAGCACATGGTTAAGAAGTTGAATTCTAAGACACAAATTCAGTTCACTCCCATGCTGACTAATTTCTAAATGATTACTACACAGTACTTCACAAGCCTGTTTTCAAAAAGGGACTGCACATGACACACATACAGGTAAATACAATATATGCAGCTCTTATTCATATATGATTTCTTGGCAGGCATCTTACCATGAATTTAGCAAGGCTTTAGGCTGTCTACCACAACATTCTTGTATCCAAGTGTGGATGTTATGGTCTGGGTGGGTAGACTAACAGACTAGTTTAGATGGTCAGACTTGGAGAGGAGCAAATAGATGTCATGTTCTACTTGGAGGCTGGGAACAAGCTGGGTACTGTAGGGGTCTTTCCTGGAGCCTATCCTGTTTAAGCATCTTTAGCAGCTGTATAAATGAAATGATGGAGTGCTTGCTCATCAAACTTGTAGACAACATCAAAGTATCAGAGGGCAGTTGATATGCTGGAGTGCAGAGCTGTCATTCAGAGGGCCCTGGACAGCATGAAGTAGTGGGCTGAGAGGGACCTTATGAAATTCAACAAGGATAAATGCAAAACCCTGAACTTAAGAAGGAAGATCCCCTGCAGAAGTACAGGCTAGGACTGATGGGGAGAGGAGCAGCTCTCCAGAAAAGGAGCCCAGTCTCTGCCTGGGTATCCAGGCAGAGAGCAAGCTGGGCATGAGCCAGGAGTGTGCCTTGGCAGCAAAAGAAGTCAGAAGCTGAAGAGCCAGGAGGATGACAGATGTGTTTATTCAGCTTCCCTGGTTACTCGGATGGCACTGGAGTACCAGACCCAGTGTTGGATCCCCAGTGCAAGAAACACATGGACACACTGGAGCAAGTTCAGGAGACACCACCAAGAGGTTTGAGGACGAGCCCTTTGAGAAGAGGCTGAGGGAACTGGGCTTGTTTGGCCTCAGAAGAGATGGCTTTGTAAGAGGCAACCAGCAGCCTAACAGCTTCTACTTGGAAATTATCAAGAAGATGGAGCCAGGCTTTTCTCCTTAGGGAGGATGAGAAATAATGGATCTTAACTAAAATGAAAGATGTTTAGGCTGGATTTAAGGAAAGGCATTTTCACCATGAGAATAGCCAAATACTGCCCAAAGAGGTTGGGCAGCCACCATCCTGGAAGGCTTTCAGTACCCCAGTGTCCAAAGTCCTGAGCAACCTATCCTCATCCTTTATTTGACCCTCTCCTTCTTTGAACCACAGGCTAATCTGAAGACCTCCCAAAGTCCCTTTCAACCAGAGCAACCTGAGTATTTGTAAGGTTTTGTAAGGCATTGGGGAGCCTGAGCATTATGCACTTAAGAAGCAGACAAAATACTATGTGAGCTGATTGGCCAATCACTCTGCAAGCAGAAACTACTCGAACAAAAGCCACAGCAAATTTGCAAACTATTCAAACAAAAGTCACAGAATTTGCAAAAATCTTTGTTTGCATAAAACAATTGATTGAAAATTTTAGGCCAGCAAGTAGCTGAGCAAAAGCTTTTCTGCCTATTCTTCACAGCCTGAGAAGAAATGAAATGAAATTTCAGTGAACTTATGACCAGTTAAACACCAGTTTTCCTTAATGCCCAGTAATCTATTAGGAGATTCAAAATTCTGTTTTCTCTTTGAGGGCTGTCTTCAACATATGAAAAAGAATGAGAATGCCAAATACTGAAGCAGCTAGAAATATTTATTAGATTATTACTATGGCATCTTCCAACAGAAAACTCAGATTGCTTCACTGCTGTTAATTAATTAAGCCTAGAAACACTTATGCCAGGAAGTTTGATATCACCACCCCTTTTTACAGATGGGAGGAAAACAAGATGTAACATTCATTCAGGGCTACTCAGTGAAGGAGGGGCAGAACCATATATAAAACCTGGGAATCCTGGCTCAGAGTCTCCTCTTGTAATCTCTAAACAAAGCTTCTTTCCTGTAAAATTTCATCTAAACTCTTCATAGAATAATTAGAGCCAATTTATTTCTTCATTCGTTAACAATGAAATCTGACAGGCTTTGTACTCAGGATGCTGAAGCTCAGTTAGGGGAGCAGGGCTCTTCTCCATGAGGGGAGGCCTGGAATGTCAGTCTTTAGGTGGCTTAGTAGGGGCATGGTTCCAGCTGCCAGGTACTTGAACTCCTGCCCAAATCCCTGTGGCAAAGCTTTAGGGAAGAACTGGAATGCAAATGTTATCCACCATAAATGTTAGGGGAGGATTACACAAATAGCAGCTGTTTTTGCAATGATAAAACTTTGCTCTCAGTGGCACTTAAGAAGTATGAAAGAACATTTACCTGCCTTGGTATTAGGTAGGTTTCTCTTTTCCTTTGGTTTCATTTATCAAGTGAACATACTGAAAAAGCTCTGAGACACAGAGAGATTCATGGCAGTACTTCAGATGTGCCCTTCAATTCTACCTTCTTCAGTTCCATCAGATCTGGAGGACACAAAGTTCCTCAGGGCTTGCAGTTCACTTGCAGCTCACTAGCAGTGACTTGCATTACCTTCAGATGTGCAATAAGGTCATGAGTCACGGACGTCACCACCTTCCCTATCCAGGGCAAATGGCTCACCATCCTCTCTGTCATCACTCCCAAGGTTTCCTCAGAGGTCAAGAAAATGACACATGAAGAACTACAGCAGTGCTGACCATACAATATTTTGAAACTCTGAGGGTTGCTCAGCAGCTCTTAACCACAGGCCACTACATTTGAAGCTGGAGCATCCCATACTAGGGGGTACATGTAAGCATGTGCCCTACTTGCTCAGCATCACATGGAGGAGGCTCTGGTAGAAGAGGGCAGACTCAAAATTTCCACATTAAAAAGCCTGTACTTTTGCTGCTTTGCTGTATTTTCCTTGTGCAAAGCAAAAGAAGAAAGACTGTTCTCACAGAGTTTCATGGGAAGTTCTGCAGGCCCTCTGCCTTGCTTGTCTTTGGCTTTTGGCAGGGTAGAGGGCACTGATCATAAAGCCCAGAGACCTGAAGAGGTGAGGGAGGGACTATCTTTTACAAGAAATCCTTGTGGAGTGTGGAAGCTCATCTTCCCCGTGTCTTCAGTGTCATCTGCCCCACCTCTCCCAAGGCTCCAAGCTCAGGTCCAGTAGGTGGCATGTTTGGATGGACTTTGATCATCTGGAAACGGTTTGCTATTTGCTGTCCCCTTGTTCCAAGCTTCATTTATGGCTACAGCTGGTTAACAAATTGCTTGTGTTTTGGCCCTACATGTCTGCTATGGCCTTTCCCTTTCCCTCTTGGGCATTTTCAGTCACCAGGACAGTGTGTATCACCTCCTGTAGTGGATAATGTTGACAGGAAAGCCCATTGTCTTAGCATCTGGGGACAATTCACCTAGGCTCCCTTGGTCCAGCCTTATCTTGGTGACCTATGAAGCAGAAGTTCATACAAACCTTTTCCTACAGGCATGAAAATGTTCCAGCCAAGGTCTGGGGAGTGTGAGGAGGGTGAAAACAGGGAGCAGAGAGAAGGAAGGAACACAGAAGAGCACTTACATCTATCAAAGCAAAACTAAAAGGTCTGGAGAGCAAAGGAGGTTGGCTTTGGCTAAGGATCAAAGCCTGAAGGTGGCTGTGGCTTTCTGATCTTCTAGCTGAAAGTAGCAGAGGCTTTTTTCTCGTGATACTGATGGCACAGAGAGCTGCTTGCAGGAGTCCATAACTTCAGGAAGAGAGACACAAGGATGTGAGCTTTCCCATCACCTGATTTTCATCTGGAGGGGACAGGGTTGGTGGTATTTGAGTATCATGTAGCAGGGAAGAGAGCTGAGGCTTCAGTACCTCAATGACCAAGAGCAAACACAACCACAATTGCCTATCTGTTTGACGCAGGCTGCAGGATAGGGAAGGGGCTATTTCTTCACCAAGCTGTGTGTTCAGTGGAAGCATGAGCTGGCAATGAAAGAGAGCTCAGCTGAAGCCTAGAACATGAAATTGAACAAGTGGCTTTCTAACGAAAAGCTAAAGGGGAAATTCCAGTCAGCTTCATTGCAGCAAATGATGGCAAGCCAAAGAGAAGGGAACCAGGTTAATTTGAAATCAAGAAGGACTTGATACTCTGTTAAAATGTGTGTGTTTGTTACACAGATACAGTTTTCTTGTGATCATTTACCTTTTTCAAATGTGGATGAGAATTGCTGAGGACACTCTGAAGAGAGGACATCCTTCTACAGGGCTGAAGCTCTGCCCAGAAGTCACACCAGCCTTGTCTGTTGCTTGTTCACAAATAACCCAACATGTCAATCACTATCCACAGAGCCTGGTAATTAAGACAAATCACTGGGATGGGGAGGTTAGAAAGCACTATATACAGTAACTAGCATCAGCTGGAGCAGAGATTTGAATTTCTTGGGGTGATACACATCCCCTACTTTCAGGAGGTCCACAGTTCAGGAGTACAGTTGATGTATACTAACGCCTCTCAGAATTTCTTGCATAAGAAAAGATTCTGGCAATGTGCTGGAAACAAGGAAAAGAGCTGAACTAACCCAAGAGTAGCTGGGTTTTATGTCCCTTTCCATCCTGAGACATGGGAGCATTTCTACAAGTTAGCATGCTGGTGTCTCCCTGCGGCACAGCTGGGATCAATGACAGATGGCACAGGGGCTTGTCCAGAACAAGGACTAACATGCATGAAAATGTCTTCCATGGCCAGTGGAGCTGTAGGAAAAGAGACCTCTGCAGCTGTCCACGCTAACCACTCACAAATAATACAACCAACCAATAGGAAGGTTACTGTACAGTCATCAGGCAAATATTATTCAACCATCTGAAGAGCAGCTTGACTAATGAAAAGGTTATTTGTGAAAAATTTCAGAAGGATGATAACACATTGGAAAAAGTGCAGATAAGTGATACTGGGCTGATTAAGAAACCATTAAGCATGCCTTAGAGTGAAAGACTCCAGGAGCTTAATCTGCTCAAACAGAGATCATGTGAAGGGTTGACTAGATCACAATCTCTCAATGCTGACATAAAACCAGAGGTTTGATAACTGAAACTAAATTAATTCTGACTAGGGAAGAAAACCTGATATTTTAGAAATGAGAGTAATTAATCAGTTTATGTAAGGCTTCTGGTAGATTTCTCCATTCATTAGCAATATTTAGAAAAAAAAAATTCTCCTGAAAGTTACTCTGTATTTCCAAGAAAAAGCAATTCAGTGTGATACTGCAGCTTATAGTATGCATGAGCTCAGACTAATGATATCAGTGGTCCCTTCCTACTTTGCAATCTCTAAACCAATGAGCAAGTTACTCAAAACTGACAGCAGAATTGTATGTAGACTCATTGCATCATTTAGGTTGGAAGAGACCTCAAAGAAGGTAAGCTGCTGAACAGACAGATACACCATTTGTCAATGTTATTCACCAGGCTCTAATTACGATGTTTGCAATGACTGAGGAGATCAATGGAAAGACTCCTAAGAGACAACATCAACCTGAGTAAAACACTATTTACAAGACACACCTTCACTCCCTTTGTTCTTCAAGCAGAAAAATCCTCTTTGCAGATGCCTTTTGCCCCTTGCCATACCTGTCTTTCTGTGCCTTCTACCCGTGAAAGGGACTAAGCACTAACTCAGGCTGGATTTGTGAGGTTTAACCCACTAATGATTGCACAGTGCTTCAGGAGTCTCATCTGGGAGATTCAGTCTATGCTTGTGTGATCCCACTCACTTATTCTCTTAGACAAATGGGGGCAGGCACTTGCCTGCTTGTATCTGGCAACTACTGCAATAACGGCTTCAAAAATAGATTTTGGCAGAGAATTTAAAAAAAAAATAAAAGTGTCCTGACTTTAAAGGCTAGAACAAGTATTAGAAAAGGCTGCTTGATCTGGTAATTCACAGGGAGATAGAAAGTTCCTTCAGTGATGACTGTATATCATTTGTTGTATGGAGTCACTGCCTGAAACATTCCCAGTTCCATGTAGCTAAAAAAATTAAAATGCTGCTCTTCTTGTGACCAAATGTGAAGTCACTCTTTAGATCATGGGATAATGTCATAAGGGTTTGGTCTGACTCATTTTAAGAAAGAAGATTTTCAAATCAGTGAACAAGGCAGTTCAGCATGTCAGTTCAGTCTCCACCCTGTCAGTGGATTTCACATCTAAAATCACAACAAAAGCTGCTAGAAGGGAAACAGGCCCACTGCTCAGCTGCCTTTCTTTGTGTATCTACTTGAAGCCCATCTTGCAGAGAGCTCTTAGCCTCTAGACTAAACACTGTTTGGAGCTGAAATAAATAGGAATGAACAATGGTTAGGACACTCAAGTCAGATGGTAGTGTGATGATGTGGTTGTACTGGAAAAGAAGAGAGAGTGAAGAGACAGAAGTCCATCTGTGTTCATTCTGCTGGCAGGGGGTTTGCTTTGCTGAAGTACAATCACTTCTCTCCTTCGCAAAGACCACCACCATGAGAAGATAAAAGTGTCCTTATCTCAGAGCTGCCAAGAGATACAGGGAACTGTAACTGTCCTTACCTCTGAGATGCCAAGAGGGGCACAGAAAATGAATGGCGTGAGACCACACCAGAGGACTGCCTGATGTAAGGCACTTAACTGGAAGACCTAAACCTCAGTTCTCATGCCAGCCTACTGGCAATGGAAGGATATGATTTCTCCTGCTCTCTGGAGTGGTACATTACCCTACCTGACTACAGCAGTGGATGGGGCTTCAAATATCTATGGTTGGATGGTATCACCTCAGCCCAACCTCTTTATGCTTTGCTTTAGCTAAAACTTCCTCCACGGAACTCATTGAAATCAGTGGGAAACCTCTCAAGGATGCCAGTGAGCTCAGCAGAAAGCCGTGCACCTGAAGATACAGGGCTTGGGGGTTATGGCTTTGTTTTGGGAGTTTTACTCTAGATTTTCAAAACAGTTCAGCTGCTGGTACCAAACAATTGCCAGGACTATTTCATTCCTTCTATCCCTCCATGGAGGAGAGTTAGGAGCTGGGGAGGTGTAGCATGTTCCCACTGACAACTCTGAGCCATGCATATGGGGCAATCACACGTTTCCAAAGGGGTTGGAGTCCTGAGAGCAAATGCAGTTGAAGATGGTCTCTATGTGTGTGCTGTCCCACTGTCTTGGATTTCTGGATAGCGGTAGTCATACTGGAAAATTATTAATGTTTTCTGGAGAATCCCAGGCACTCCAGCCTAATTTCTGTTGACCATTCCATGAGTTACAGGCTCCTTCTGGAACAGAGATAACCTCACAGGAAGCAATGTCAATGAACACAGCAGAGCAGGCAGCTACTCCATCCTCCCTGTTGACCAGGGACTGCAGCAGAGTTATGGAAGGTTACAAACCCTGAGCATCCTGGACCACACTGCCAATTGCAAGTTGTTCCCTCTCTTGAAAAAAAAAGTCAGATTCAAACAAATGCTCCTTTGCTCCTTTGCTGTATTTCACACTATTTGACCTTTCTGCTCAGCATTTCTAAGAATGAAAAAATAAAGCCAAGATTGACAAGTGGTACATCTCCTGAAAGGGTTAAATGATAAATTGCATTTGACTGAATGAACCTTGAGGGAACTCAGTGTCTCCAAATCTTGGGCTTTCATTGGAAGGGGTATAGCTGCATGTGAATGAATGTAATAGGGAGACACGAATTCCCCTAAGCTTCTAAGTTTACACCCAAGCATTTACAGCAGCTGGAGATGTGGCTGAAGAATGGGATAGGACTCTGGTCAAGGTACCAGTTAGTCACTGGTCTCAGTGGGCTGCTCTGAAGACAATGTGGTGCTGGGTGCTGACCTCACATAAAAAGAATGAAAAAGAAAACACCAAAAAAACGCTACAGGGGATATTTTCTATAGGCAGAACTAGGAAAAAAATGGAAAACATCCTTTTTTTGGATGAAAGTCGGAAATCTGCCAACTTTTCTATGTAAATTAATTGATTTTTTAATGTGAAAAACCCCCAACCCAGTGAAAAATGTTTACTCTTTTCCTCATGCTTCCTTTCTCCTCTTCCACTTTTCTGCATGGCATTATTGAAAAGGGGTCTAGAGGAAAACAGACAATAATTCTGAAGAGAGTTAAATGTTCCTTAAGGTAAAATTTTTGAACAAAGGACTATGAGCACTTCCACTTCTGGACATTTGACATATTGAGCTCCCCTCTCCATAATTTCTGTGTTCTTCAGGGAAATCCATTTGTCCCTGGGATAAGTGCTTCAATTATTAATCTAGGTATATAATCAGGGCAGAATACAGCCACTATGTGAAGCATGACTGCTCTCTCATCATATGAGTGAGTGGGGAATATTCACAGAAAATGTAGGAAAGGTGTGGCCTTTTCATGTTCCTGAGTAACTCAGCTCCTGATTAAATTCCCTAAATGTGAGTTGTACAGCAGGAGGCCTCCTGTGGGACAGGTAAGTTGGTACAGGCTTTCATTCTTCCCACTTTTCAATTATTACTTCATGAAAAATAGTTATAAAATGTCTGGAATGGATGCTGAGCTACATATAGAAGGGAACTGTTTGCCAGTGTCAGATGCTTCCATAACAAGCATGTCACCATGCCTTTCTCAGCTGGTGAGCAGTAGTTTGCAAAGTCTGGGTGAGCATGGAGTGGTTTTACCAGATGTGAGTGAGATCCTGTGGAAAAGCGGTCGTATGGTGTTTGAGGTTTCTCTTTGTAACTGGCTCCAGCAATCAAACACACCTCCTCCCAAGCTGTTGTTTCCTGCTCTGTACGTAAATCTTCCATCTACTTAGCTGGAATTTTGGGTTTTGCTATGAAAGACCTTCTAGATATGAGACATGACTGCCTAGAGAAGGCAGGCTGATAATCTTGGTTGTAGAATTATATTTTTCAGTGTTAGCTTTCTGGGTTTACCCTTTAAAGATATGACAGTTGTATATAAGTGGAAGTAATTTAGCCCTGGAGGGGTGAAATTCTTTTTTAAGCTCTTCATGTAATCTTAGTTTGTTATTGCAAAAAGATCTCTAACCAGAAGCAACTGGGTCCAATCCGATGCTGAATTAAAAATAACTAGAAATCCTGGGGCAGTCCTCTGCAGTGCCAGAGCGGTTGCCAGATGCAGTTGGCGTCAGATGTACGTCTAACTCGAGTGCATTTCCCAGTATTTCACCCACAGGTATTGCAGGCAGGAGGGCAGCTGGAGGGGTGTCCTGCTGGCTGTCCTGTAAGTGGAGGCTCACCAAAGCCATCCTACTGATGCTGAGGGTTCAGTGAGGTGCCACCCCACAACACTGCCTGTTGTACAAATACAGAGTAGAAGACAGTTCCTGCCTAGAAGAGGTGAAAGGCTGCAACTGGCAGCAGAAAAGTGCAATGATTGCCTCTGGTTGTTCAGCAGCTCAGAAAACTCTTGAAATTGATTTGGCTCTGCAGACACACTGAAAACAAATTTAATCCCATTACAGTAAATTCTTCTGGGTTACTGCTAGCATGAAATGCCATGACCATGATTTTACATGCAAGCACGAGGTCACTACAGACACTAGTGGTTTATGTGAACTCTTCAGTGGCAGCAACAGGATTTCAAAATGATGCAAGAGTACTTTTTGTGCTGAGGAGGAGATGAGATCTTCAGTTACCCAGAACTAGGTCATCAGAAGCTAATGCAGGGCAGGGCTGGGAATATCAGTCCACCAGTCATATCCCAGTATGGACTGGGTCATGTGAGCAGGCAGAATATTTGGACAGGATTTTTTCTAAGGTCAGATGCTATGGGCCATGTCTTCATCATATTTACATATCTGATTTTTAGGCAACTATGCCCCTTGGACACATACTGAAACTAGATAGCAAGGCAGCCTTAAAGATCTGGGCTAGAGTTATGGGACTAGTTACATTTAGGGAGCAACACCTAGTCTCTTACTGATCTACACAATTGAGAACAGCAGCTTTCCCTGTAACTGTGAGGTTAGAGTCCATGTTGTGAGAGTTGGAGAAAAAAGGAAGGTAAATAGTTTTTCTAATTCCTTTGGTTAGGATAACTTTTGGGGAAAATATGTGATTCAGTCTAGCTTTGTTTTGTGGGCAGTTCAAGAATATCTTGGTCTATATAATGATGTGTGGGAATAGCTTGTTCTTTTTCAGACAATGAATATTTCCAGAAAGATAGTTTGAGCCACATTTATATTATTTGATCTAGTAGTTTGGGATCACTGAAGAACATAACATGGACTAAAAAGTGACTGAAGTGTACATGTATCTTTACTGGTCAACAAAACCCTTGCAACAGGCCATCTATGAATATTGTTACAGTTTTTATCTTCTTAACCTAGTGGACTGCCTCCCCTCTTTAAGAGGCAGAGTATTTCTTTATATTTGGGGATGACAAGGCAAGGCCAAATGGTCAGTGCTTATGAAATAGAAAGAGGAAACAGTTTCTTTGCAGAGATTGTGCAAAAGTCAAGACACAGACATTGTGCGTCATTAGGGCTTTCAAATTGCTTGTATGTTTTTCAGTAAAATGGGTCTAGGGAGACTACAGCAGAAGAAAAGGATTTAGGGAACTAGCCAGAGACAGTTATGCAAGAGCCCAAGTCTTCAAACAGATTTCTACATACATTCCTGCTGAACCTCATTTCTAGTACTTGCTCCTTTGTGATGATTCCTGTGTTTCTAAGTATTCATCCCAGGTCTAGCTTGAACCTGAGCTAAGCAGACAGAAATGAATGGAACACTGCCCTGCTTCACTCTGTTTTTCTGCTATCCCATCAGGTGTAAACGAGTGACTGCCTTCAGAAGCACAAAAGCGTGGAAAAGGGAGCGATGATGCATTCAGTGCTCACAGCTATGAAGCCCTGGGGCCTCCTCAGCCCAATGTTCATAAATCAATCATCCATCAAACCACAAGACACTGCAAATTTATGTCCCTCTCCTACTTCCCAGCTCTCTGCCCTTCACAAAATCCACAATATTCCTACTTGAAATTCATTCCTCAGAGACACACTATTTTCAGACACAGACAGACAGACAGACAGATCAGTTAGTGAGGTACACTTCATAAGTAATCCACTAAAGAGTCTTCTGGAATAAAGGAGGGAACTGCTGTGGGTGTATTGTTCCAGTCTCATCATTTCCCAAAACACTGAATGAAACAATAACTTGTTTATAATACTGCATGACATCAAGGCAATGCTACATAGCTGCCCTTGAGAAACAGCTTTGAACCCTGTGACCTTCCTTCAAGTGAGAAAGTCTTTAGGGAGGCCATGGGATGCAGAAAGCTGTATCCTTCTTCTGGCTCTCTAGATCCACTTGTACCCTTGAACCACCTGTTTTCTTTTCCCTTACAGTTGCTAACTCTGGTTTGAAGCTAAAGATATCCCCTTGCCAAGGAGCCATGTGAGTGATACACCAATTCATTCCAGAGTAGATTTTTGACATAAAATGAACCAAGTCCAGGCTTGACCCATTCCCCTCCAATAAGGTACAGGAGGAAAAAAATTCATTCCCTCTCTGTGTCACACCATGTTCACATTACATAATTATCCTCTCCCTTTGCCTTTTACCTACCCTGCTTAAAAGTACTTGGCCTTGCAGGTTCACAGCTTTGATTTTGATACATTCCTTCTTTTCCCTAATCCACAGCTAAGTCCTTTGTGTTACACAGCAAATAACTGCACCTTCCTTTGAAAGTGCACTAGGTACACTGCCAATTGAATTCAATGTTTCTAAGCAATAACAGAACATCTGCTGACCAGTTAAGCTCTTATATTTTCTTCTTTTACAGTGTGGTAAAAACAAAAGCAATTCACACTTTAGAAGGGAAAAAAAAAAGCGCGCCAAAACAAATGAGAACTGATCCTGCTCTCCTGAGAGAAGGTTTACTTTAGAGATGTAAGCTAATGCCTCTCCTATCTGTTCTTTCCCCTGGGAAGCTTCTTCCAAAGAAAGGAATAATATCTTCAGCATCAGTGCGGGTGTCTTATGTCTGGGGGACTAATCACTTCCAGGACTGAGCCCTGATGACTTAAGCTGCTCTGTGCACAGAACTACATGCATGGAAGGCAAAAACATTGTTCTGCTGCCCCAAAAAGGGAAGAAGATTTCAAGGCTTGCTAAAAACAACCTCTGATCAGCTGTACACATCTAGACACTGTTGTCTTTGGTGTCCCAGATGGTCCCAGCTGTTGGCATAAGCACTGACAATGGCATTCATCCCTTTTGCACACAAGTCCTATGCAAGCCCAATTTTTCAGCTGCCTGCTGATGGGAAGTGAAATTCACACAGAGAAAAGCCGTCCTTGAGGCCCACAGGATCCCAAAGCTTTGGAAAAAATGGGGAGGATTAGTTGTAGGATCACTTCCGGCTACTATCTAATTTTATCTGTGTGTCACTGATACCGAACGTCATTCTTTTTATCATGAGAACCCCTGGACAAACAGGGCTAAAAATAAAAAGCAGGAGATCGGAGCTGGCACAAACTGTGCTACATGGACTCCAATTTGTATAGCAGGAACTATAATCACTCTGAGACGTGCCCAAGCCCTCGGGCATCCCACGGGATTTCAGTCACTTGTTTACAAGGTGTTTTGATTTGCAGCTGTTTGACTACAGTGGCGTTTCAAGAGGGGGCGGCTTGAAAGGATGTTGTTACTTTGGATGCTGGGATTGGGAAATTGGTATTGAAAAATCACACACGAAACAGGCGAGTGCTGTCTTTGTTCTTCCCCCCCTACATATGAATGACGTCAGTGCAGGGGAAAGGAGCTCCAGAACAGATCCAGAGACCAATGCTCTGGAAGGAATAAGCAGGGTACAGGTAAATCCCTGAAAACAGAGCTGTGCCCTAATCACACCAGAGTGCCCCACATCTGATCTAGGGGGACTAAGTTCTGGAGGTAAGAAGGGAACCATCTAAGCCCATTGCTTTTCCACCTTTTCTAAGATTATCACACCTAAGAATTAGGCTAAAGGCCATTTTTGCTCACTTCAAACAGACCAGCAGCTGAAATGGATTTAGTCACTGGCTCAAAGTGATTTAGCACTTCAGATGGCTCTTTCCATAGTTCCTGCTCTCCTGACCTAAACAGTTCCTCTTTCAGAACAGCATTAAGCTAATGCACACTTTCTTCTGGCCCTATTGGGATAATGGATTCAGATATGCAGAAAGAATGTAAAAATCCATCTGTTATCCGGGATGAGTGATCTGCACAATAGTGCCCGTGAGTGTTTGTTTAACGCTGCGGACAGCAGAACGCTGCTAAGTGGTACCACGCTGAGGAAGGGGAGGCAAGAAGGAAGGGGAAACTAGCCTGGCTGTTTAAAAGCTATGTCCACCAATCTGTCTGCATTTTTTTTGGCTTAGTTAACTGTTTGTCTGTTTTTTGTGGGAAACCAGGAAGGACACGTGGAGCTTTTCCCAGGCTTTAGTGTTATTCTCTTGTTTCCAGCCTTGGATTTTGTATGCGTTAATTACAGTAACTCACATAGAAAATCTAGTGCCAAGAGGATACTAACCTTGCAAACATTTCATCTGCTGCCCCCCTGTCCCCTTCTGTGACTTTTTCGAGCGATGACTGACTGGAGGCGCCGCGCGCATTTGAAGAAGCCTCACCCTCACCAACCTCAGACAGCAGCCCTTTGCCTGCTCAGTGCGTGCCAGAAACCTGGCTGCACTTTCTTGGCAGGGAGCAGCCATCTCCTCACTTCCTGGAGGTGAAGGAGGGCTCAGCCTAGAATACAAAGCATAAAATGGGAAAGAATCAGTTAGATTATACCATGACAAATTGTTGTTTTTCTAGCGAGATAAAAATCCACCCCATGTTTGATTCTGAGTGACATTGATCAGTTTGGCATCAGCAACTTCTCTGCTGGAGTCATGAGTGACTACTCTTTAAGCAAGTACCAGAATTATCTAGGCTGGCATTACAGTTCATCACACTCCTTGCTTTCTTTAGGCAAAGTTGAAGGAAAAATCTGCATTTGCACACTACACATGCCATCAAAGATCTCAAAGAACATGACTTATCCTAGCCCACATGCCAAATCTGAATCAGAGCCAGGGTCAGAAATTCTCACTCTCTCTCCTTTCCTCCAGCCAGGATAGCTTTTCCTCAAGGTCAGCTATGACTGTTGCCATCAGGGGCATGTGACACTGTCAACACCTTGCCACACATACCAGTTTCAGGCTCCCTGGGTTTTACCCATAGCTATTGAAAACTGTCTACAGAAGAGGCTGCTAAAAAGAAAGTTGAAGACTGTCGAAGTCTATTCTAATCCACAGTGTCTATATTTATGCAGCCCTTGTCACAGCAAAGCAGAGAAAATGTCACTGGAACAGTTTTCTTTTTTTGCCAACAGGCAAGAGGTTTAAAAAGAGGCAGTAACCTCTATTTGATGATGTGTTTCTACAAATGTTTAACTTGCTATTTCATTTAGAAATCATCTTTAATGTTGATTTATATTCCTGGCAGTGAAGTCAGGAGGTTGGCAATCCCATTTCTTTTCAGTCTGTGCTCTGACTGAGGCAATAACGCAGATCAAAGAGAAGGAGTCTTACAGTACTCACATTTTATCATCCTGAATGTTTTCAAGTTCTCACTCTGATATTCATGGGCAGATTATGTAACTACTAGATTTATACTTCTGAAGGCCACATAGTAAAAACTGAAATGTTGTATCATTAAGAGGAAGTATCTGGAAATAACTGAATTTAATAAAGGAACAACATATCACAAGTAAACACTTGACACAAGCAGCAGTGTTTTCCTGGAGATGTCATTTTGCTCCAGTCTTTTATAGGGTCAGCCACTTGTTTTCATGCCATAGAATATAAAATTAACTGCATGTTATTATACATTCTAAGTCTTGTTTTTCATCTAAATATGTCAAGCTAGCATTTTTATTGCCTTAGTAATTGCTAAATATTCAAGGACTTGAATTCCATCAATAACAGTTTACCTAACTGATGGAAGCAGAGTAAGCCACAGACCTTCTGTGAATTTTTCAGAGGGTAATATATTACACTTCATTATCTAACTGGTTAAAGGAATATGAAGACTTGCTTTGGTGCCTACCTTGAGCCTCCCTGCCCATGGCTTTTGTACAGTATCTCAGGAACACTGACAGGTTTAGTTGCCTAATGATTTGGGGACTTTGACGGTATAGCAACACCCCTTTTTTATAAAAAAGAGAACAAAGGCAGGCAGAGGTTAGAAGATCATAACATCATCAGGGTAGGAAGAGACCTTTAAGATTATCTAGTCCATCAACCCAGCACTATCATTGTAACCCCTAAATCACTAAATCTTCCTCCTGCACCACATCCAGACACTTCTTAAACACCTCCAGGGATGGTGACTCCAGCATCTCCCTAGGCAACCTATTCCAATGCCTAAAATGCACTGAAGGATGAGAGAATAGATTGAGAGCAGCCTTGAGGAGAAGGACTTGGGGGTCTTAGTTGAAAAGAAGTGTGTGACACAGCCATGTGCAAGTTGGTTGGGGCTCTGAGCAGCCTGGTCTAGTGGGAGATGTCCCTGCCCATGGTAGGGAGTTGGGACGAGATGACCTTTAAGGTCCCTTCCGGCCCAAACCGCTGTTTGATTCCATGAAGTGGGACAGAACCTGGATGTGCTGCCAGCTAGAGGGCACAGGCTGCGGGGCCATCATGGCCAGGCATGTCCCCCTCTGCACTGGCCCCACTGCCAGGAGCCAGTCAGGCACATGGACAGGCTGCCGGCACATGCCGGGATACGCCTGCATGGGGAGATCACAGAATCACAGAACTGTCAGGGTTTGAAGGGACCGCTGGAGACCATTTAGTCCAACCCCTGCCAAGGCACGGTCACCTAGAGCAGATCACTCAGAACACATCCCACATCCAGGAAGATTTTGAATCTCTCCAGAGGGAGATGCCGCAACATCCCTGGGCAGCCGGTTCTAGTCCTCTGACACTCAATGTAAAGAAATTCTTCCTCACGTTGAGGTGGAACTTCTTTTGTTTTAGTTCATGGCCACTGCACCTTGTCCTGTTGCTGGTCACCATCCTCTTGGCACCAGCCTCTGAGATATTTATATGCACTAGTGAGACCCCCACTCACTTTTCTCTTCTCTAGATTAAATGGGCCCAGCTCCCACAGCCTTTATTCATAAGAGAGATGGCCTTTAATCATCTGTTGTCCTCCACTAGGTACTGTCCAACAGCTCCACGTCTCTTTAGTACGGAGGAGCATAGAACCTGACACAGCACTCCACATGCGGCCTCACCAGGGCTGAGCGGAGGGGCAAGACCACCTCCCTCGACCTGTTGGCCACAGATCGAGCTGGATGCAGCCCAGGACACTACTGGCCCTCCTGCCCGGCAAAACGGCATCGCAGATTTCCCAGGCGCGTCTGCCTGGCGCTGGCAGGGGCAGGGGAGCGCTGCCGGGCCCGCCCCCGGGCGGTGCGGCCCTGCCGGCCCGGCCCCGCGCCCCGGACGCGGTTGTGGCGGCGGAAGGGGCGGGGCGGCTGCGGGCCCGGCGCGATGTTCCTGACGGCGGCGGCCCGTGAGTGGCGCGGGCGCGGCGGGGCCGGGCGGCGGCGGCGGCGGCCGTGGAGGGGCTGTGGGGCGGCTGTGGGGGCGAGCGGGCGCCCCGGTGGCGGCGGCGCCGCGACCTCCCCGGCCCTTCCCCTCCGTCGGCCGCGGGGCCTCCCGGCGTGCCCCGGAGGAAGCTCAGGGTGACCTAAACAGAACTTCACAGACACAATATAGATTAGCTTTAAAAAAAAAAAAAATTAAGTGGGGGCTTGAATTTGTGCTGAAGATTTATGATTACTTTATATTCAGTGAGATGACAAAAATAGTTCAGCCTGTTTCATGCTATGCTGTGGGTTAGATCAGCGAACCCAAAACCAGCCTGGTGGGAAGGTCGGGCTCCGCTGAGAAGGGCTCCCTGCTCTGCACTGTGGCCATGCAAACCCTTGTGTTGGCACCATAGCAGAAACCGAGGCCGGAGTGGGTGGGAACAAGTCCGGGAGACTGGGACTGCAGTTTCCACCAGCAGTGTTCCTCACACGTGTCTTAACTTCACATTCACCCAGAGAATTCATACTCGGCACTGAAGCTGAAAACTTAATGAGAACATCTGGAGGGTGCAGCAAGTGCTGCCTGTCATGCTGGGCACTGCATTTGCACAGGCACTTACAAAGGTGACATGATGGCAGAAAGAGCAGGGAACTGACAGCACGTGGAAGAATGAGTGGTGCTTTATCGTGATACTAAAACTCTTCACACTGGGGCAAAGTCAGGCCATGGAAAACACTTAATCTTTATATGTTGCATATAAAGGAAACCAGATAAAATGGTAACTGTTTCTTCTGTTTTTCTCTTCTTCATGCTGCCAAAAAAAAACCCCAAAAAACACCAACCCAGTGGCCAAGAGCAAATCTAAGTAAGTGATGGTTTTCCTCACCAGTTTTTGATTTCTGGTATGTTGTATCTTTGCAAAGTGCTAAGCTTCTCTAGGTTTTTTTAATATACCTGAGAGAAGTGCAGTCCTTGAATCTAGCTGCCTCCTCTCAGCCATTCTGTGTGTGTGTCTTCTCACAGGTAAGTACAGGATGGTGTGAAACTCTCCCATGGGTTCTGAACTTGCAGCAGAGGCAGGTTGTGTCCTATGGGCTACTGCATTAAGCTCAGCAGTAATCCCTGAAGCACCCTGCACAGGGGGAAGCACACCTCTGTGCTCTGTGATTAAAGAGGCTGTAATTTATCCAAGTATTTTTCCTGTTGTTCACCTGTCATACGCTTTTAGCTGAGGAGAGTAAACTAAGGTGCAGCATGGGTCTTTGTTGTCTGTGGTGTGGCATTTGGGCAGGTGCCATGAAGCTTTCCCACAGCTAGAGTGCAGAACACTTCCTAGGCTTAGCATATTCCTGAGTTTATATGGGAGGGATGGATGGGGTGTAGTCAGTGCTCTGAGCATCTTAGTTTGCTCTGTAGTCCAGCTCAGCAGAGATGTTAGTGGGCTCTGGAAGAAAATTAGTCACAGTCCTCTGACCTGTAAAGAAAGCTGGTAATGTGTTAAGGGTTGGAAAGGAAGGAATATGCACTTTGAGCACACCCATACCCTTACAATATGGGCACAAGGAAACAAGATTGTGTGGAGAAACTGACTTGGATCCAAAATGCTGTTTGTAAGAAAATTAGCTAGAGAAATCCAAGAGGCTAAACTGGTACATTTATGTGAACACATTCCTGCCTTCCCATTCCCAGAAGTTGTATTCTGTGTGAGTGTATTACACTTGGTACCACACAGGCTTGGGATCTTTGGCCTTTGGTACATTTCATGTAATTTGTTTTTCTTAAGAATTTGCCCCCAGCAGAGCCAATACCAACCACATGCCACATTTGAGCAGATTCTTCTGGTACAGCATTTCTGCACAATTGTCAGGCTTTTAAGTTAAGAAAGCACTTCCTAAGTATGTGCCTGACAGAGAGCAGTTTGACATCTCATTGTTCTTCTGTTATCTGTTCATAAAAACAAATACAGCAAACCAGGAGGTTTCTGCAAGGTGATAAAGTAGCTTTTTAAAATGGTGTGACTAATGTTAACGTAGGGATTTCTACCACACAGTCACTTTTATTTTTTTATCCCAATGTTTCTTTCTGTTCTTTTACAGGCCCACATGCACTCCAAGAGTATGCTCTTATATTATTTATCCTTCTCCACTCCCCTTGGGTTTCTTCCTGTGCCCCAACAGCTTTCTAGTGTTGTTTTCTGGCTCAGCCCCTTGTTACATTTCTTAACAGGGGAGTCATTTTTTTGAGCAAGGTGTATTGTTTGGAATGGGCTTAGCCTCAGATGTGTGATGCACAAGAATTACAAGGCCTGGTCATGCTGATGCCACTGATTCCCCCAGAGAGGGGAAACGGCACAGAGGCTTTGAGGAAGTGAGTGAGCTATAGGGAAAGGAGTCTTTGTGGTTACTGAAGCTTCATAGTACACCTGCAGTAGTGTACAGGACAGGACAACAAGCAGGGATAATCGCAAGAGTACGCTCGCCCAGTTGTCTGCAGGAATCCAGTGTCTTTATTTTGAACTCAGTAGTAAATGAGATTGCAAAGCTGAAAAGGAAGACCTTAAGGAAGTACCAGTGTACTTCCAGTACCAGTCAGAGCTGGTCAGAGCTGAACAAGGGAGGGAGAACAAGTTAATTTTGACAGACCATTTTGTGTTAGAAACAGGAAAGTACAGAAAAATGGAAAGTGAACTGAATGCCCACATGCAGAGGTGTATCCATCTCTTCATTGAAATGGAAGAGAAAGATGTAATTTACAGACTGGTTAAAGGGTTTTACATTTTTTGGAACTTCAGAAGATGCTCTCTGTGTGGGAAGTTGCTTGGATCTTGGCATACTTCCAGACTGGGGGTGTGGAGCAGCTTCCTCAGTCTCCTGCTCCCTGGACACCGCAGTTGCTGCCAGCTTGCCCTGTAAACCAAGAGCCCTTCAGTGAGGAAGGGGGTTCCCGTGGCTGAGCTGATATCAAGCTTTATATCTTAGCAGGATGGATGGTGCCAAGGGGTTCTGCTTCTCCTTTTGGAAGCCTCTTGTGCCAGCCTATCTGCTTAGCTTCCTCTCTGCATGAGGAAGTGATAGTCTGATAACAGTGCTATCTACAGTCTGAACATCTTTTAACTACCATCATCCTTCCTCTCTTGCCCTTAGCTTTTAAGCCATAGTGACTCAATTGTATGCTGATTTTCATAATTTCTTTTTTTCTCTCCTGCTTTTATTCCTCCCACCTCACTGTTTTTTGGAGGATCTACTTCTATCTAGGCTTGTATCCTGTTGAGGAATTATTTATTTAAACTTGATGCTGGAGCTTATGTTTTAGTGTTCGTGTTAAAAGTTGAGCAAACATAGTTTTGATACTCCCATCCCTGAAGTTGAAATTAAGTGTCTCATGTGATTGTGCCAAACTGTGTGTGCTGAAAGCTCGTCCATTTGCCCGTGCCCTGGCAGAGGGTGGGGTGGGCCGTCACTGAGTGCCTGTGCACTGACACAGAGACATTCCTTGTGACTTCAGATACATTCTGGTGAGGATGAAGAGCGCTGCGGAGACAGGCTACTGCTTCAACATCAGGAGACTCCGACTGCAGGAAAAACTGGTCTTGCTGAGATACGATCCCATCGGTAAGGGTTCGGGGAAGAAGTCAGCCTGTTCTGTGTGAGCTCCTCTGACTCTGGGGGGGAAAAGATTTGAATGCAACAGGATTTTTCCCATCTAAGCAGGATATGTCATAACATGTTTCATACTCAAATGACTGTAGGGTTGCTGTTCTTCATGACATTCCAGTGGGAAGTAAATGTTACCCTCATTTTACAGATTGTGGTAGTGAAACAAAGTAATGACTTGCCTGACACATCAGAGACTTTGATGACAGCCATGCCACATGTCACTGGCGAAGTCAAGTGACACAGGAGTTCTTTCATGCTGTTTCTTTGTGTGGTTTGCTAGACTGTGCTACCTCCAACAAGCAGGCACAAAACATGCATCAACAGAAGGGTTCTGCTAAGATACCACGGGAGCTCTAGACCAGAAATTTTAACCACCTCTTACAAAATGGACTTTTTGTTCTAAAGAAATAGGCACAGATTCTTCCAATTCTTCCACAAATGATATAACTCTCCAGATGGCAGTTAGTGGATTCTTTTGTGTTCCCCTGGTCCTCGCAGATTTTTTCATTTTAAGATCTGATTTGTTGGACAGGTTATAGCACCTGCCAAACTGCCTTTTGCTCACCCACCTTTTTGAAAGGTAACTAAGAGTTCAAGATTCTGTTGTTAGCATTAAATAGTTGAATTTAATGTTAAAAAGCTTAATATGGGAAAACTTAGAATTTAAACCAAACCATACTAGAAATAACACAGTGTAGCTAATGCATGAAAGGCTTATTTAAAGGTGTAGAATATAAGAAATTTATTAAGCAGCTCTAAGTAGATAATGCATGGCCAGTAGTTATGTGATTCAAGCATATTTTTTTCTTAAAATATTTTATTCTTGTTAGAGGACTACCTTTTAATTCTCAGAGCCAGCAGTACAGGAGCTTTGAGAGGTGAGAGAAACCACCAGAGAAGCAATATGCTGTTATCAAAGGTGACAGAGGTTGTGGCTTTCCTTTTGAATTCCACACAGAAGGGGAATTGGACATCTCTAGGATTATATCCTTGAATAAGAAAAATAAATTATTGCATTGAAACATTGTGCGGTGATCCTCCAAAAGCTTTGCAACTTGTAGAGAAGTGAAGAAAGAGAAGAACTCAGAACATGTAGTAGGTTGCTGAAGAAAGCTTTGATCTTTGTAGCCTGTAGTAGAACACAAGTGAGAAATTGATGTGAGAAAGTGTTGCATGTGTGAAGGGAAGTAAATTTGAGTCTAGATAACAACTCACATCAGGAATATGTTTGGAAGCCTTTTCACTTGGCATGTGTTTTCACCTTATGTTTTGTACTTCTCAGAAACCTGGGACATCCACAGAATGAAGCTTTTTAGTGAAGTAGTGGCAGGATTGCCCAAGTTTCACTACCTCCCAACTGCAGCAACAGAATCTGTACTATCTGCAGTATTTCTTAAAACGAAACTTTTTTGTGGAAGAAGAGATTTTGTGGTGTGGATTGCTCTTGTGTAGCTTTCAAAGGAATTCATATAATGAAACTAACCAAAGTGTTGATTTTCAGATGGCATTGTAAAGCTTTGCTTTGATTTATTTTGGGGGTTTTTTTTGGTTTTTATTAATGTATTGACTAAGCTTAACTTGCCCCTGGCAGTTTTTTTTATTGCAAACACCTGCATCAGTCATTGTGGTCATGGCCAGTTTGTGTCTCGTTGAGAGATCAGCAGGACAATTGGTTAACTTCTCAGTCAGCTTGTGAGGCCAACTGGATTCAACTCATCATCCGTAGTTGTTTGGGCTCTGGAGTTGAAGAGTAGTAGAAAGCAGAAAGAACCTATTTTTGTCCCTGTACTGAACAGCTGTGACTCAGAATAGTCACACACAGAGCAGCTGTTGAGTGATTTCAGTCACTTGCATCCTGATACTTATTCTCACGGAGGTAAAGTGGACATCTTAGGAGCTAAAAATTACATGTGGCAAAGTGAAAGCACCACTCAACTCCTTCAGGAGTTGGTTAACAACAGTGCTGTGCCAGTCAGTTGCTCCACACTCATTTAAGCAGTGAAGGCAGCCAGGAGAAAAGGAACGTGGGCTGGTTGAATTGAATTTTAACACTTCAGGCTTCTNTTTTTTTTTTTTTCTGTAGCAAAACAACGTGTCCTCTTCACAGAGAAGAGAAAAATCCGTTCTGTGTGAACAATGACTGGACTTGATTTATACAGGAGAAGAGGATGGTCTGGGGGGAGGATGGGGTGAACACTGATTCAGAAATCCAGCAACATGGGCTGAAAAGAGAGGAAATGAACTGGGATCACCGTCTCCTGTGATTTGAAGGCCATTGTGAATAAAACAATGTAGAGAGAGAAAATTCTTAATGTCTGGACATAGATCATCACAGTAACATTTATTTATCTTTTGAGTTATTTTTACAGTGCTCAATTAAAAAAAATTAAATAGAAAATCCCATTGTCTGTGTTTTCTATTGTGAAAGAGGCTGTAATCTTCAAAGGAACTATTGTTTTATAAAGCAATAAAAATTAACATTTTCCACAGCAGGAATTCAATGGCAGGATTGCAAGTTTTTCTAACCTACAAGCCACAGATGCGACAGCAGTGATCATGAGCTGGTGTCATTACTTGGAGGGGTAATATTGCACCAGCTCCTTCTGAGGAAAGGAATGGGAACTAGATGAGTTTTTGGATAAGCTATTACCCTGGTTAAAGACCTGTATTATTTTCAGGCAGATTAGTAGGATGGGTTTTTCTTTCCTGGGTTTTTCTCAAACATGAAGAAAACAGAGAGTGTAGTTCTCTGATGTTCTTGTAAGTTTTTTCTCCCCTTAATTAGCTTGCCTGTATTTAGAGCAATGTAGCTAGAAACATTTTTCAAAGTCTACCTCAATAGCAGTCCTGTTCTATTTGCAGTTTGAGGGACCTTCCTGAGTGTGGGGAAGTACTGAATGCAGTGCCACACCTGAGGCACGTGAGCACAGGCGGCACAGGCTCAATGTACGGGGCTTTGTTGTGAGCCAAACACTGGCCCTGGTGTTTGAGCACTGAAGCTGCAATCTCAAAACTAATGCTCTGCTTCATATGCTGCCATTTCACATCAGAAGTTCTGATAAAATCAAGTAACAATGCTGCCAGGAGCCCAATACACTCCAGGTGTTTTGCTGTAAACTTCATGTAGTTCATTCAGTAGAGCGCACTGTGGGACGGCCACAGGGCTGTGTGGGCCAGAGACCTGCTGTGCTGTGTATGAAAGACCCACCACCCACACCCCATCTTACTGTTGGACAACAGGAACACACAGGATTCCTGAAATAAGATGCAAAGAGACTCTCCTGGCCTTTCCAGTCAGCAGAGGAGAGCCTCAGTGCAGTCAGGAGAATAATGCTGTCTGGTATGAGATAAAATCAGTACAGCCAGCTAGACAATCAATTAGAAAAGGTCCTGAGGCAAGTCCTTCCTGTAAGGATATGAAGATTGTGTCCCCGGTGCCTGGACACTCACTGATGCGACGCAGTTAGACTTCCTGATCATTTCCTCCATGGATAACTTGGGATAGTAGGCCAGGTAGAAGGCCAGTGCTCCCACAAAGCTGTCTCCAGCGCCCTAGAATAAAATAACAAACAAGCTTTAGTGTATTTGCACAGGGAAACAATTCAGATGCCTTTACCGGAAAGACACGAGTTGTAGCACTGATTGCAGGGGTCAGGAAATTGTTCAGGGGGTGAGTTCAATACACTTTTCTATGCCTAGGAAATTTTGCAAAGTTAAACTAATGCCACAATACTATCCTTGTGCCCAGCTGCTGAGTCAAGGTGCACACTATAATATGGCTTAAATCTTAAAGAAAAAGCAAAGCAAGTGTGCCACAGCTCAGCAAGATGCTGTTATAAACACTGCTTTTGAAATTTCCTGTTGTTGGAGTGTCTGATTTTGATTTCTCAACCTGGATGTTTCATTAAAGCTATTTTTCTTTCATTTAACTTCTGTTTTTTATAAAGGTCAGTGGTAGAAAGAGCAGAGAAAAGGGGAAAAAAGCCATGTGGCTTGTGGTGTCCGTAAATTCCTAGTTGCAGAGGGATATGTTTTGACACTTCCAGAACTTAGCTGTTGTTTATTCAAAGGTCCCAGTGTCATTAAAAACTATGATTGTGTCTATCACATAAATCACTCTTATTCCTGGGGCAAGCTTTGCCACCTGTGCTGAGTTTGACCATGGAGGATGAGGACAGTGACATTCACCAGGAGCTCTGCCAGCCATGGCTCTCTTGAGCTACTCATGGTTCCCAAGCCACACCCTGCCTGTCCTGTGGGAGCCCTCGGGAGGCATGGAGTACATCTGTCCCACATGGGCATCAGCCATACCCCAGCTTGCTCTGACCCTGTTGCCCAGATACTGCTGGCTGTGCTCTGGTCAGTGGGGAGTGACAGCTGTTTGCCTCCCAAGTGCTTTTTAACAATAACTGTTGTTTAGCGATGTTCAGTGCCATGAAGTGTCCCCAGCAACTGGCAAAATTTAACTCGATTGAGGGTTGTGTTTAATTTGATTTGCTCCTTTCAGTCCACACTGTTCTTTCCCCCTCCTGTCCTAAAACTGGCTTGATTTCTAAGGCCAGACTAGTACCAGTTCTTGTTGGTACCATAAAACTGGTCCTAAGGTCCTGTTTTTAATCATACTTTTATACTAGTGAAGGCATTAAACTAGACACACTAGTATTATCTCATTTCATTCCAGATCCAGCATATGGACTACCTCCCCTGAGGGATTTTGCCTCTGTAGTTGTAATAAATAGGCCCCAAGAGTCATGAGACAAGAGCAAAGGGCCTGGAAAAACTTGGTCAAAACAGCTCAGCAAAATTTCTAATGGATGTTAAGACTAAGAAGTAATATTCCAATTTGAATACTAGTGTTTCTCAGTCTTAAACTTTTACTTGCCCTGAAATCAGCTGTATATAATATCATGCCAGCAAAACAATGCCACTTCCACAAAAATTTGTTTCTAATGTTGCAAGCAGCTGACAGGGCAGAGCAGTGAGGGCACTGCCAGGTACCCTAATAGGGGTGAGCACAGGATAGGGGCCCTACCCAGGCCTGGCCCTGTCCCTGCCCAGCCCTGCCACAGTGGCTGTTTGCATTGGTGTTTCCAGGCAGAAAACTCCCTGCTTAACTCTTGCTTGGCCTGGGGTTTGAATGTTGTCTTCCATCAGGATACAATGGAGAGCATGGCCTGGCAAATAACAGTTAATAAGCAAAGCTGTACCCCTGCATGCAGCTGTAGCAGCACCTGTTTCAACAGCTCTGTATTCCTGAACATACCAGGGCCAGGTGAAGGGTTTTTATCAATTTCTGTTGGGCCTTTGTCTCCCTTCTGGTTTCCGGAGTGTTTCCACAATGGCAGGTGGAGCAGGAGCAGGTGACTGCTAGTTAAGCATTGCCAGTGTCTTTTGTCTGATGCATAATACAAAAATCTCCATCCCATCTCAGAGTTCGTAATCTAATCACTGCATGATTAATTATTAAAGCTATTTTGGTGCTGTTGTTACAGACAGGAGTAGCATTTCAGCCATGCAGATCTGTTCTGCTGTAGCTCTAGCAGGAAGAACATTTTTTACAGTGATCACTGGGAAATGGAAGTAGCCAAATATTTTAATGAGTAATACTCAGAATATTTGGTGTCCAATGGCAGTAGCATGGAGCAGAACACTGTATTTCTGGTTTTTTCTTTAATAATTGCTGCACTGTTGGCTATAGGAACAAAAAAATATTAACCATGTGTCACCCAGGTCTTAGTCTGCGTGCCAGTGAGATGGAGTGTAAGTTCTCCGTGCAATGTTAATGCGGCTTTCTGCTCATGGGTGATACTCTGAGGTTGTGAGATGGCTGGGGAATCTTCCTTTTAGCATGGCTGAACAATGATAAATGGCTCTGAAAGCAGAAAAGGGAGAAAACAGCAGACTCCCATCCAGAATGGAAAAAGACTGGCCCCTCAGCATTTTTTTGCAAGAGAAAAGATTACAGGGTGATTGGAGAATATACAGAAGGATTTGATGCCCGTAGACTTTTGCTGAAATCCTCACTTCCCATGCATAGACTGAAGAAGTCAGTATCTGCAAAGCCCAGCTACTACAGACCCAAAGGGTATCATAAATTCAGTTGTTGGTAAGTGAACGTTTTGTAAGGAGGGTGTTTTCAACTGAGGAGCTGCTGCACTGAGAACAGTGTCATGCATCAGATTGATTATGTAGATACCCTGCTCAGCCTTCCTTCTGGTCTGTGCAGACATGACTGGTCAAACATGACTAAAAGAGCAATAGCAGAACTGGTTCAGCTGCAAGGTTAACTGCAGTAAGAACTATTTTTGGCTTACAGAAACAGACCTTCCTTGTTTGGTATTGTGAACTAAACTACATTGGGTTTGGTAGATTCAGAAAAGGCTGGCACAGAGCACTAGAAGGAACAGGCTCAGAGTAAAATTAAGATTACACAAACACTGGAATAGCAAATAGATTTACATTTAGCTGTTTCAAAATCTGCTCTAAGAAAAATATTTCTAACCTACTTCACAAAAAAATTCATTTGAAAATGACTAGTGAGGTGCACTGAGAGTGTCCACTGACAAAATATAAATACAAAATATGTAATATTTTACATTCCTCAGCATTTGTCTTCCGGGAATTCTAATACACTGCAGACTTTGAGATAATCCTCATATCCTTGAGTGCCTGGAGACAATTCATTCCATAATTATAAAAGTATAATGTATTTAACCTTTCTGTAAAGCAGGAGATGCTAGTTTGTTTGAAATAAAAGAAAGAATACGGTTAAAAAATTGCTTGATATGGTGTGGCTCATTCTTAAATACAAATGTCATGGTTTTGACTAATTTTTATGGTTTTGAAGCAGTTTTGAAAACCTATTTATATTCTGTGGCACTAGTCTGTAAGGTCCTTGTTTTCCTGTGTGTCTGGAAAAGGGCATTTTTGTTTCTTACAATCCAGCACTGATTGAGATTCTGTGCCTCTAGAGAAGAGAAAACCCATGAAAACACTTCTATTTATACCTTAGCTTTTGTTAGTCCTGATTTGTCAGAAGCTGGTTCACAACTTTAGTATAACTATTTTTATACAATGCTGCCCTGAGAAGCTTTTTAAAGAAAGTGCTTTGTAAGTGGAAACTATATTGTTCAACAGCCTGTAAAGCCTTTTTCAATCCATCATGCACAGACTGTTAGGTTGCATTTCACTTATACAATAAGATGACTTGCTCACCAAAAGAATCTGGAGGCCAAGAGCTACAGTTCACAGAGTGGCAGCAGTTGCACTGCCTTGTTCCAGGGCAATCTTTTGCTCAGCCTTCACCCTCCCAGCCTGTCCTCCTGGACAAGAGCAACAGCAATCACAGAAGAACATGAGAGGGCTCTGGCTCCTGAAATCTGACGTTATTAGTGAACCTCAGAAAACTTTTCTCAGGTGATTTTTAAGAAGTTACAATCCTTGTGCAGTCTGGCTATTAACATGGATTCATTCCATTAAATACATTTAAGAGCATGTTACCAAGGCCCAAAGAAACACCTGAAAAGGGTGCTGTACAGCAGGATAAGAGAAGTGTTTTGCCTGTAATGATGAATTCTTCATATAGTGAATAAATCAAAACAGCAAGCCAAAAGCTGTCAAAAACTGCCTCACAATGTAGAACCAGTAGCACTGCTCACAATGATGCTTACAGCCTCCAAGGAGCATTCACAGAAGTGCACAAATGAACGAAGCCTGAGGATTACGCTGATTCAGGGCAGTCTACGTCCATGGCAATGCACAGATGCCCAGCTCTGTCGAAGGAATTGGGCCTTGGAGAATTCCTGCTGTATTTATAGCACTCCACAACTGTGTGATACTGGATTATGCGAAGGATGTTATCGCTCTGTCACATCTGCTCAGCATTCCTTGCTGTACCTCTGCCTACTCTGTACCCGAACTGCAAATTAGCCCTACGTAACACAAAAATAGCTGTCAGCAAAGGCACTCACTATCCATTGCTCACAAGTGGGAAAAGCCTATGTCTCCCTACAAGAATCCCTGGGCTGTGCTTTGATGAAAGGTTACTAGTGGAACTGGAGAAACATTTACAGCCTTCAGATATATTCAGATAGTCTTGTGCCATTAGGGTCTATGTCTCATCTATGGGATAGTTTCAGCTGAAATGCTCAGGGAATGAAACATCCTTTGATGACAGTGTGTGGTGGGGTGGCCCTGGATGGATACCAGTCGCCCACCAAAGCTGCTCTGCCACTCCCCTGTTCAGTTGAACAAGGGAGAGGAAATGGAACAAAAGGCTTGTGGATTGGAATATGGGCAGGGAGCAATCACCATCACAGGCAAAACAGACCTGACTTAGGGAAATGAACTTATCAGATCAGAGTAGAATAATGAGAAATAAAAGCAAATACTAAAACATCTTCCCCCATCCTCTATTCTTCCCAAGCTTAATTTCACTTCCAATTTCTCTACCTCTTCCTCACACAGCAGCTGAGGATGACAGAAGATGGGGATTGTGGTCAGTTCACCACATTTTCTCTGCTGCCCCTTCCTCCTCAGTGGGAAGATTCCTCACACTTTTCCCCTGCTCCTGCAGGGGGTCCCTGCCACAGGAGACGGTCCTCCATGAAATTCTCCAACATGAGTCTTTACCACAGGCAAGAGTTCTTCACAAACTGCTCCAGACTGGGTCCCTTCCAGGTGGTTCAGTCCTTCAGGAACACACTGCTCCAGTTTGGGTCCCTCATGGGGTCACAAGTTCTGTCAGCACATCTTGTATAGCATGGGCTCCTCTCTCCACAGGTTCTGCCAGGACCCTGCTCCAGCATGGGCTTCCCATGGGTCACAGCCTCCTTTGGGCATTCACCTGCTCTAGTGTGGGTCTCCTCCAGGGCTGCAGGTGGATCTCTGCACCCCAGGGACCTCCATGGGCTGCAGGGGCACAGCAGCCTCACCATGGTCTGCACCACAGGCTGCAGGGGAATCTCAGCTCCAGAACCTGGACCACCTCCTGCTCCTCCTGCACTGACTTTGGTGTCTGCAAAATTGCTTCTATCACATATTACCTCCTGCTCTCCAGCTGTTGTTGCACAGCACTATTTTTACCCTTCTTAAGAGGTAAAACTACATTATCCCAGAGGCACTACCACCATCACTGAAGGGCTCAGCCTTGGCCAGTGCTGGGTCCCTCGTGGAGCATTGGCTCTATGGGACATGGGGGAAGCTTCCAGCAGCTTTCAGAGAAGCCATTCTTGTAGTCCCCCCACTAGCAAAACCTTGCCATGAAAACCCCACTCACAGTGGTTGAATTAGTTATGCAGCTTTTGGTTTTTTATGATTTCCTTCTTCCTGAAAGAGCCCATGTTTATCCTCTATGTGATGGAGAATGATTTATCTGTGGAAATGTTCCTGGCTGTTTTTTGGNTGTTTGTTTCTTTTTACTTCTGCATTTATTTGCCTGTGGAATACCTTTTAAAATTATTTTCTGTGAGGCTAATATTTTCCTCCCCACATATTTCCTCGTGTTTCACTGGAAAGATATTTTGGCAGTTTAAATCAAGACAATCTTTAAATTAAACTAACTCCACTATCTTGAAACTCTCCTGAAATTAGACTAATTTGACTATCTTCAAACGGTTTCCTAAAATCAAGGCCTAACAAGGTGATTACTCCCACAGTGTCTGGGGTTGCTAATCCTGTGTGGAAGCATTGCTGTCTTTGTAGGGCACCCTGCAGATACTGGCTCTGCACAGCTGTGCTTAAAGGAGAAGACCTATTGTTATAAACCCCTAAAACATGCGATATTTGAAAGTTACAAAGAGATTTCCCACTAACACGGTTATTCCTGTATCTTTGTATGGGATTTTGAGCCAGAACAAAGTGGTAGGAAGTCCTTAACTGGGAACTACCAAATTCAGCAGTAAGAACCAAATGAACTCGAATCAAACAGCAGGGCTTGCCTTGCTAGGTCTAAGTTAGGCTTTTGATACTGACTAGATAGCACTGCAAAGCTACTTGAGTTGAAAATAAAGAAGAACTAGGAAAAGCACACTGTACCCCAGAGCTTTAGGGTCTGGATCCCCAACTCTATTACTGTGCTAATCTGTCCTCTGGTAACTGAATGTTCCCCGCCCCCCCCACCCCCTCCCCGCCCAGTGCTGTCTGATGTGGTTTGCACACTCCAGGCAAAGTCATGGGGATCTGTTGAGATGCTGCCCCACCGTAGCTCCTTCCTCCCAGCCATGTGCAGAATGGCTGAGCTCAGCCAGTGTTTAACAACGGCAGGAGGTGTAAGCTAACACATTTTAATTTGCATTCCCTGTAGGTTGACAGTGCACTCTCTATTCCAGTGATTCAGACTGCAGTTTCATAATAGGCTTAAGCCAATCCATGGTTATGCTACTGCTGAAAGGCCCAGTCCCCACTCATGCTTTTATCCTTGTCTCGTGTTCCCACGCCCTCCCCTACATCAGATTTAGCACTTGTGTGGCCAAGCAGTGAGGCAGATCAGTTCTCTGATCCTTCTGACAACTGGGCCAGCCAACACTGAGCAAGAAACAATAGTTTCCACCCAGATCAGCAAGTTGCTGTATTACCACATGATAGCTAGTCCACAGCAAAGGAGAAAGAGGTTAGAAACACTCCTTTCAGCATGATCTTGGATCAGCTTGAGCCAACTGTGAAACCTCACCCTCAGTCAACACCAGGCAATTCATTAACTCAGTTGTGTATCCAAGCCTTAATACTCTGGCTCCTTGTTCACACAGGGAAAGCTGCCTGTTCCACTCTTCCCTTCGTACTCTGTGGGCTTGGTCTGGAGGAATGAGGGAATGATCATGCTTCCTTTCTGCATCTTTACCAGACTCTGTTCTGGGAAGCTGTGGGAAGGAGCAGTCCCTGACTTTCTTTCATTTATGTTGCTGTATGCTTGCACAGCCATGAACTGGGAAAGCTGCTTGCTCACTTACTCAAGTTGAACAAGGCCATCATATCATCTGGTCCTTCACATGTCCTAAGAACTTAAAAGGTAACTTAACTACATCCAGTGTAGACTATCAGTTGGGAAACATCAAAACCAAAGCATATCACACAATGCTTCACATCAGCCATCAGGAATTTTTACCCACTTCCTGACAGATTTCCTGATGGGTCATTAACAGTGATTAATCAGCCTGACCGTTAACCCCCTGCATTCCTGAGAGATTAATCTCAATACAAGGCCTCCTCCAAGCAATTTCTTTCCTTTCTGAAACCTCCTACTACATTAAGTTATGCACTGTTTCTAAAAAGATCAGTGACAAGCATTACAGATGCATGAATTCCACTGAAATGTTTGGTTTGTGGTGAATGTTGGAACTAAAACAGACAGCATTCACAACTCTGCAATTTTTAATTTGTATGTCATCTAAAAAGCACAGATGAAAGTATCTCCTTTACATTTCAAAGCCCATATACAGCATCTACTTTGAAGGCAGGTAATAGTGCTCTCATTTCACATGATGGGAAATTAACCCAACTTAAGATCAGGGATGTTAAGAACACCCACTTTGAGACATCTGTGGGCTGAATCCAAAGCTCCAGATCTTTCATGGGCTAACAGGAGTCACATGAGCTACCCATCCTTTGAAAGTGAGGCACAGCTTGGGAACCCTAAAACTGAGATATGCAAAATAATTAAGCGGATCTCCACAGCTCTGCTGGACTCTCAATCAGGATCAGAACGGAGGAGCTCTCACCTCACTGTTTACAAGAAAAATACTGCAAGGTGTCTGTGAGGTGATGGCTTTCTCTTACTGCACACTGAGGTCTGGGAAAGATCACAGGAGAGCTACATTCTCCTGGATAATATTCACTGGAATATGCTGCTTAGCACTGGGGAACAAAGTTATTCTGTGTAGTAGACTGTTAGTCTAACCCCAGAAAGCCAACAAAGTATTCACCCACAGGGAGCACTCCGTTTTCTGAATCATCGAAACAATTCAGTGTGATGATGCTCATATAAACTCCTTTCAACTCCAGATAGCATTAATGAGAAGTGACAAATTTATTTCTTCCTTACACAAAGGAGTAAGAGCACTGAACCAGGAACTCCACACACCATTCTGAAAACAACAGATCCATGTTGCTGAACCTGTGAGATTCCTGTCAACCAAACTATTCACCCCTAATCTGATGCTTATGCTACCAGGGCAATAGATATTTTGGCATGTAATTTTTCAATTTGGGATACACTTCTGTGTAAATTTTCTGTTTACCATTGAGTTCACTTTTTGCCTTTATTACCTCCTTCTTCCCTGATTCCACACTTGAGCTTTGATCAGTGGCCTCCTTTCATTTGATCTGGAAGTCCATACCTCATATAGAAACTCAGACACAGCAGAAGAAACCCTCCACACATTTCTCCCCCACCTTGCAGTGCATATAAAAAATGTATGACATACAAAATGCAGTACTGGAAAATTCTCATTACACTTCATCTGAACACCTAACTCTCCAGCAGCACTCTTGAGAAGTTATAAACCACAATATGTCAACAGGGAAGCACACAGACATAACCACTCATAGACAGAAGATGGACTTTCAGTTGAACATGCTATAGGAGCTGTATCCACGTTTCCCAAAATCTGAACTTGCACAGAATCAGGAGTTGTAGTTGAAGCCTGGTGCTAAATATAGCAGCTCCTCAGAAGGTTGATTTGTGCTTCTCAAACTGGTTTATCAAGCCTCAACAACATGCAGCTACTCTCCTACTCTAATCAAAAGCTTCACTTATCTCCTTTCCTTGAGCAGTACTTCACTCCTTTCATTATTCATGTCACATTTGTGCCAAATTGTGCTTTCGTCCCAACAAAGCTCATGCTTTTGTGTTAATTCACAAATATAATTTAATGATGAAATGAAACTATAGCCAAAGCTCTGCCCAAAATACATCATGATATTTTGATGGGACACTGGAAATTCTGGCAGTGGGTTTCCCTCCCCAACTGGGAAACAACTGGCCACGTTGTCACTGACTGTGTCACCCAGTATCACATATGAGGCTTCAGAACCCCAAAATCTAACAGTTAAGTAAGAAGAAGGGAATATCTGTGCTGGACAATTTTACTAGCCACATGTGGTTTTTTTTTCTCTCAGACTGAAAATGCCAAAGGACTCTTAGTGATCCCATCTAATCTGATGAGAAGCACCCGGAATGACACAACTGCCATCTCGCCTGGAATTGATCAAAAAAACATTCTTTTTTTGCACGAAAGCTCCATATGCTCGAGTGCCTCTTTCAAAACCACAGCATCTAGCCTTTGTTGGCTGGCCACTGCTCCTGCCTACCTCTGAACTACACATCCTGGAAAGGAAATAAACCACCAAACTTCAGGAGGTTTTTTGTCTGAGCTCTCTCCAGCTTTGTCCCCTTGCCAGCTCCCTGCATTCTTTTTCCAACTGAGTTTGTGTAATCATTTCGATGACTGCTCAAGCTGTATCTCCTCTCTTGAATTTCAGTTAGATGTGACTTACAAGCCAGAACTGCTGTTCTGCTCAACAGTATTGTTCTCTGCTACCCACTCATTCTCTTGCCCTTAACCTGTGGGGCAGGAGTGCAGAAAACAGAGTTCCTACACCTCACTCATGGTTTTCAGCAGCAGGTGACCACCAAGGCACTGCTTCTGACAGAAAGGCATTCTCTGAGATTCCCTGTAAAACTGATCTTTTCGAGCAACACACTGCCTGCTTAATGATTTCAGTAACAAAATCACAGATACCAGCAATAAGGCACAAGCTTCCAGAGATTTTCCTCACCTTTTCCCTGTATTTCTGTATCTCTTTGTGCTTTGAAATGGATAAAATAAATACTCCTGATAGACATCTGGGCAGCTGACAAACACTGCAGCCAGAATTCAGGAATCTGCTTTCCTACAGATGACTTTCTCTACAATTAGATGGGTTTATGTCTGTATGTCTACCTTTAAACACACAGACACAAAAGAAAACCCTGAGAAAAGTGGCAAAATCAGTGCACTCAACTGTAAACTTCCTGTTAAAGACATTCCTATAGGTTACTGCTATAAATCACCAAAACTTACAGTTTTAGTTTCCTTCCATTTCTCTAATGAAAGTTGTAAAATATATTCTGTCCATGAGACAGGCTACTAAAGATTCACTCCTTTATTCTTGATAAGAAATACAACTTCTGGCATTTTCTGTGGTTATAGTTTGCAAAAGCAAGAAGTCTTATTTCCCCACTATTCTCATTTCTCTGTTCTTGTTCTTTTGAAAACCTAATTATGCAATATCACCAATCCAACTCAAACCTTTCTGGTTTCTGCAGTGACCAAAATTACTTGGCATTTAAAACTGTTGGGGGAAATCATGAAACCTGATATTGTTCAATATCATCATTACTGCAACTGGCATTTCTGGGCAACTAGGCAGGCAAGGGGATACAGAGCCAGGTTTGCCTTCCCTCTCGCCACAGCCAGAACCAATGTGAAGAAACTGAGAAGAGTAAGTTATGTTCCACAACAGTCTGGATGATACTTGGTTCTGCAGAGAATAGTTTTAAAGAAGAAAGGGAGGCATAAAACATTTGTTAGCTAACCATGAAGAGGAAAAAAAGATGAGGAGTTTGGCCAAGAATATGCTGCACTATTACACAGCGGATTGCATTTGCAACTTCCTACAGCTCAGGCCAGAAAAAGATACTTGGGAAGGTGACGCTCTGGATGTGCCAGAAGTGCCAGCTTCCACTAGCTATTTTTAACTGCAGGAATTTCATTAGAAAGGATGGCTGCACACAGTTGGTCTTCCTTCCTCTTCATCCTTGCTGCAACTCAGATATCCCAGAGTGCTACCTACCATTACAACTGGCACTCCTTGTAAGCAGGGTCTGCTCCAGCACAGGGTGAGCTACATACCAGGACTGAGCATCCCCTTGGAGGACACCCTGAGCTGGACTCATCATAAAGTCAAGAGGAAGAGAGCAGTCAAAAAAGGGATGCAGCATGTTTTGCTGTAATGATTCTAACTTGTGTTGCATTCCATGGTTAGCCCAAGAGAAGCAATAAAAGCAATTTCCTGCTCTGCTCTCAACCTGCATAAATTATACCACTGTTTCATTTACTAAAGCATCCCAGAAGTGAGATGGCACAAAGATATTTCTGAACTCAGCCTCTCTAGACCTCATCAGAATGTATTCTCAGGTGCAGATGTTGGATGTGGTATCATTCCCATGTTCTGGCCCACAGACAAAACACTCAAGTTGCTACACATATGCTGCCAGCATCCCTACCTTTCTATGTCCAGAATAATAATCAACTGGGTTAATTTCCAAACTGGAATATCTCTCAGTATGCCAGTAGTGGAGCCTAAGCACCTGCTCTCATAGCATATTTCCATAAACTCCCGGATGCAAAGCAACTCTGCATTGCTATGCACTATCTCCTTTATGTGGATATGTACAATAATGTCCAGTTCTAAAAATGAGACAGCTGATAGCCTGACAAAAATTTTCCTCCGGTCCTATTTTTTTAAGATAAGCGTAGAGAACAAGACATGGTTGAACAAAGGAAACAGGTTCACTTGCTACTGACAAGTCAATGTCTGCATGTTTTGTTTTCTATCTACAAAACGGCATTCTGAATAGCACTTTCCTCATGTAAATAATGTAAGGTGCTTAGCAATAAGTATACGTGTATATGGAATAAAGCTGTAGGACACAATGGGACACAATGCCATGACTTGTTACTGATCATGTGTAGCAAAGCCAAACAACTCTTGGTATCACTAAAGTAGTTTTACTATGAGTTTTTTGTTGCCTGGCACACTACAATCTTAGAAGGGGCTTAAAAACTAAATATTGGCTTGGATCTTCTTTTCATAATATGTCTTCATTAAGTACCCCTTGTAATTTAATGCAATTTGTGGCAAATGCTAATACTGCTTTGGCCCCCTTCTCCCTGTCAGCTGTATCTCTGTTAAATTATGCATTTCCATCTGGAAAGAAACTGTACAGGACTGTAGGCTCTCTTCCACTTAGAGTCAGGAATGGAAAGGGATTTAATTAGATGCTCCGTGGTTGAGAAAAGGACTAGAGTAAAGCCTGGGTGGTCCATGGAATCTTCCACTGGAAAACAAGACTGCAAATTGTTCTGTACAAGCCTGCTTCTGTTTGCTCATTTTGTTTACATTGTTTGTTCTTACAGATTAAAATAGACAGTTACTAGGCAGATAAACAGTGTTTCCTTCCACGACAATGTTGTCCAGAAGTTGAGAGCTGCATGGGACAATATATGCCTTTGCTTCATTTTTGGCTGCATCACTACAACTCCCTATATAACTTGGTGCAGAACATTTTTAGCCTGTGCTTCAGTGCACCCAGTCACTAACATTTTTGTTCCATTTACCCCATTTGTAATGGGGGTAATATAGCTTTCTGCTCTCCAAGGGGAAAGAGGGTGCACTCTCTTTAGAAGGCCTGAATCAGAAGCAGAAACTCGTGAGGAACTAAGCAAGTCCCATCTAGACTTAACTGTGAGTCAACTCACATGCAGTGATTTCAGTCATGTGCCCTTTCACAGTTCAGCTGAACTTCAGGACATAATAGATGCAGCTTTATTTAGACTTCCAGTGGTGATCACTGATTGGAGTGCCTGGCAGATTAACTTATTCCTCATGGTTTTTCTGTTCCAAAATTCAATGGATTCCATATTTGTAAAAGAGGGAATGCAGAAGGCCAAGTCACAAAGTGGGCTATGACTGGAACTAAACTTATTTATTAACCTATTTGGGTTGCATGTTAAAGAAAGGAAGCTATTATGCTGTCATTTTGTGGGATGTTACTGGGAGCTCTGGGCATAATTACTCTGTGTTGGTGTGTCTGAATAAACTCTGCTGATAAATAAGATGTTTGCTCAGTAGTAACTTCTCTTCCCTTGAAAATGAAAGGGAACATGGAAAAAAAAAAGAAGTAAAGGAAAAGAAAAAAGAGAAAAAAAGGAGAGAAAAGAGAAAAGAGAGAAAAAGAAAAGGAAAAGGAAAAGGAAAAGGAAAAGGAAAAGAAAAAGAAAAAGAAAAAGAAAAAGAAAAAGAAAAAGAAAAAGAAAAAGAAAAAGAAAAAGAAAAAGAAAAAGAAAAAGAAAAAGAAAAAGAAAAAGAAAAAGAAAAAGAAAAAGAAAAAGAAAAAGAAAAAGAAAAAGAAAAAGAAAAAGAAAAAGAAAAAGAAAAAGAAAAAGAAAAAGAAAAAGAAAAAGAAAAAGAAAAAGAAAAAGAAAAAGAAAAAGAAAAAGAAAAAGAAAAAGAAAAAGAAAAAGAAAAAGAAAAAGAAAAAGAAAAAGAAAAAGAAAAAGAAAAAGAAAAAGAAAAAGAAAAAGAAAAAGAAAAAGAAAAAGAAAAAGAAAAAGAAAAAGAAAAAGAAAAAGAAAAAGAAAAAGAAAAAGAAAAAGAAAAAGAAAAAGAAAAAGAAAAAGAAAAAGAAAAAGAAAAAGAAAAAGAAAAAGAAAAAGAAAAAGAAAAAGAAAAAGAAAAAGAAAAAGAAAAAGAAAAAGAAAAAGAAAAAGAAAAAGAAAAAGAAAAAGAAAAAGAAAAAGAAAAAGAAAAAGAAAAAGAAAAAGAAAAAGAAAAAGAAAAAGAAAAAGAAAAAGAAAAAGAAAAAGAAAAAGAAAAAGAAAAAGAAAAAGAAAAAGAAAAAGAAAAAGAAAAAGAAAAAGAAAAAGAAAAAGAAAAAGAAAAAGAAAAAGAAAAAGAAAAAGAAAAAGAAAAAGGATACATTTTAGGGTTAAGGAAAAAAAGAAAAAGGAAAACCACAAAGGTTTACTCCTTGCTACATCTATGGGCAGGAAAAGGTTAAACAGTCAACATTTTTCTTTTCTTAGCAAGTTAGAGAACTGTACATCAGACACATTGTCTGCCAAATGCTTCATTTACTACCAGCTGCATTTTTACTTTGTTGGGAGATAGCTGAAATAAAATCACTGTTCTTTGTGCAAACGGCATGCTAAATAATGCACGGATACAAGATTATTAAATAGCAAAGGCATTTGATAATATTAGAGTCAACCACAAGTCCCACTTCTGCTGATGCACAGAATTTTGAGTAATTAGTCATTGCACAGAGTGTTGTATTTATATCCCCTTGAGCCTCAGACGTTAGGCCACAAAGTCAGGAGACAAAGAATTGCTGTTATTAGGAGGACTGTTTTGGATTTATTTATATTCTAAGGCTTTATTTCAGTGTCCACTTCACTCCTCTGGCTCAGGCTTCCTCCAAACCAGAAGATACAGCTAAGTCAGAGAATTTTAGTGTAAACCATATTTTTACAGACAAGACCTCTCCACTTCAAGCAGAAGCACTTCAATGAGTTTGCAAAGCCCCAAAAGAAGCACAACTGGCCTGAGGTTATACAAAAAGCCTGGGAAAAAGGCCTCCCAGGTTCTGTTCTGATCTCTAACAGACTTCTCATGGCTTATATGCAACACATTAATAGCAGCTCCAATTTATGGACAGATAAATTGGGATACAAAGAAGACACGTAACTCTTCCAAGGATTTACAGCAAGTCTTTTGCAGAGCCCTGGAACTTTTAATCAGTCTTTTGTTCAAATTGCTAAACCACAATGCCTTCTTCAGACCACAATTGCTGCACAGGCCTGAATACTGTGACATATCTAAAATTATATAGCTATACACTTATATGAGGCTTTATTAAAATAAAGGTTGTATAACATCTTCAGAGTTCAATACAAAGCTGCTCAGTGAGCAATCTACTGTTTAAAGACAGCCTTCATAATTCTCTCTCCTAGCAGAAGAGACAGATCTAATAAACTGTAATAAGAATTCTGAGGGAAACAACAGGATTTGAACACAAAACATCTGATGACAATTCATATTGTAGCAATGAGCCTTTCTTTTGCAGAACTGACATGAAAAAATAATGGTAACATTTTTGATTATGAAAAATAGTATGTGTCATATCTCTGAGAATATTGCACAGAAACGGACTATATAGAATAAATCATATGGTCATGTCAAATTTCAAGCAGAGTAGATTAAATGTTGAATTTTATTCTTTCTCCTAAATGACTTTCGTGTTTACAAGCATGGCACTTCAACATGTGAGCTTCCCTTAGCAGGTTGTGCAATCTGTATCCAAAAAACACAACCAGACAGGGAAAATGTTGGCAATATAAGAAATTATGTGGTAAATGTAGTAGTTGTGCTTAGAAATACTGGGAAGTTAAGCATTCTAGGTTCTCCATGACTTTTAAAAGAGGGACCATTGACTTGCTGTGCTTACTAGAGGCACCATTGTGAAAAGTGATTTCAAGATTTCATTTAAATGTTGTGTGCCCAAGTGCATCCATTTGCCTTTCAATAAAATACATCTATGCCTAAGCCAGACATGCAGATGGCGGATCTCCTGGCTGTGAGTGTGCTAATGCAGAACTTTTTGCACACAACAGTGGTATGTGTAAACCTAGAGGTCAACTGATGAAGAGATCTTAAACAGAGCAACCATACCATGCATTTAGAAGGCCAGATGAGACAAAAATTAGAAAGCCTAGCTGGTGCAAGTGTATATTCATCATTTTGATCCAAGCTGGGCTATGGAGCAAACTGGAGGTTCTAAAAACTAGCTCCAGATGACCTTCCCCCCCAAGTGATCTCAGTGCTGTAACTTAGAAATGGGGGGCCAACAGAGGGACAGCCCTGGCTTACTTAGAGAGCCCCCCATTTTCCACTAATGCTGCTGCACAGGAGAGATTCTGCCAGTGCCAGGTCTCCAATTGGAATCATGGACCCTAGACAGGACACCCCACCTTCAACTGCAAGAACCAACCACTGAGCAAATCCCAGAGCTAGCAGACATGTTCCAGGCTGCCATAGCCGCTGATCATCAGACTGCCCTACCTCCAGAGGAGGCCTGGCATGGCTCTGAAGCCCAGATCCTGAGTAACCTGGAGCTCCAGACAGCCTGAATGCCTCTCCAAAGTCCACCTGCACATACTAAGCCCCAGGCAGGCCTCTGGCAGTTCCTCAGGGACTGGACTTGGTTCCCAGCTGTCACTTGAAGTGCTCGGCTCCATACTATCCCATAGTGCTTTTTTCAAAATGGAAGGGAACTAATCTCACTGCTGGCCAAATTCCAGCTTTGAGTAATTACATTCTTCTGACAAATTTTCCTTGGCAGTTTCAATGGAATATAATTAGTAAATGTAAATAGATGTAAATAGTGCTGCAAATTACACTTTGTGTGATTGTCAGAAGCATAGGGGGAGAGCGAGGGTGAAGGGGCAGAAAGAGCAGAGCTTCATTCTCCAGTATGGATGATGTTGTGGCCTTCTACCTCATCAGACCATGTATGTCTCTGCCAAGACAGCTTGTTCACGGCTACTGCAGCAGCAGATGTCAAAATCCAGGATCATCGTGTGGTTCATCACACAGATCACCCCCTTCACCTCGAGTACAATTCTGACATGATGGTGTTTGGTCATGTCCCACAGCTGCTTGTGAGCAGCTGCTGTGCTCCACCTCAGCTGTGCTTCTGCTTCAGCACCAGGCAAACTGCTTCACACACACACAACTGCAAAGTGTGTGTATTATTGTCTTCTATGAAATGCTTACAGATTTGTGAATGATTTGTGAAACCTTCTGCTACCAACAGAAGTGTCATATAAATGAAATTATATAATTATCCTTCACATCTATTTTAATGTAGCTTCATGTACTAGTTTTACCTAGAGTAGAAATAGCTTCTTCCAAAAATAAAGTAAATGCATATATTTAACTTAATATAGTCAAGTAAATTTAAAAGCAACTATTTAAAGTAATGAAAATAGAATATAATGTACACCTATATTAGTACTTTATTATGTGTCAAATGTCTCATGTACGTCAACTGTTTCAATTACAAATTGATATAGCTGGCGGGCTTAATCAGATCTTTCTGTCATACCAAAAATTTGAGGATGATTTTTCAATAATTCACTTATTTTTCTGTTTATTCCAACTTTGCATACAGAAAGTAGATAGCAGGAACTAGTAAAATGAAGGGAAAGTTAATTGTATTAACAAAAGCTTATTGCACTATTTAGCTATAACAGGATAAACAGATGTTTCAGCTTAACAATACCATGCCTTGCAAAACTTCCCCATGAACAACTATTCGTGCTCTACATGTTTTGGATTGTGTATGGAGAGCTCGGCTAACAGTCATGAGAAGCACTGCATACATTACTACAGCCCACACTAAGATAATTAGTGCTAAAAAAAAGAATCAACAGGACTTTTCCCCCTCTTTATAGTATTGATTTAGTGTGGGTGAAAAATGCCAGATTTTCAATCTTGAAGATTCACGTTCCACCACAGAGTGGGAGATGGAGCCAGCTTTTCCCAGTGTTCTGCCAATAAACACTTAGATTAACTACCTCAAGGGCACGGAGGAAGAGCCAAGGCTCTACAGCCTATCAACCCTTAGTGTCCCTGATGAACCTGTGAACATGGAGAATGGGGAGCACACAAACTGGGATAAGGAACTCAAATTCTTCATCTTTGTGCCTGTACCTACCCAAGTATTTTGTTTTTCAAAAATTCCTAAAATTGCTGTGGACAACAGAAATTACCAGGGGTCAGTACTGAAGTTGCATTGCTGCAGAGAGGACTCCGGGCGGTGGGAGCAGCCATGGAAAATTTCTGCAGTGAAAGGGACTTTGAAGCTAATTTTGTATCTTTCATGTGTATCTTCTAAATAGCAAACTCTGTTTTTTAATAAGGACTCTGCAGCCTTTTGCAAATTGTGTGATAGGGTACACACATCATTTAACTCTTTGTCTGGCAGTAACTTTATCTTCTGCAGATCTAAACAATATCAATATAGACACAGGCACATAACCCGATGTGATTGTGCCTGGTCCCTCAAGATGCTGAAGTCAGGGCAGTTTAAGGCAGAAACTTTTTTTTTAGTGTCAAACAGCAGGCTAAAAGCATATAATATGAACGACTTTGAATACCCTGTGGGCAGGTGGCTACCTGGTAAGCCACATTACAAGTTTGATCCTTCCCCTGGGAAAGGATCTACTGTGGACATGCCTTGAGGAAAGTAACATGTCCTACTAGAATGTTTAATGCTTATTTTAATAATAGAGCAATCCGGGTTAGTTGAGGATGACATTATTTTGCTTAGTGTTCGTAATGGTTGCTTTAAAATCACTTGCTTTCAGGCAAGCTGATAATCAGGCTAAGCACCATAAGACTTTTATAATGGAAGGCCAACACATATTTTTTCATTCAGGCTGCAAGAATAAACCAAGCACAGCTGTTTTACTGAAAACAACCCACTGGTATTTAAGTAGATTAACAAAATTAACTGTGAAAATCCTTTGCTATATGGAAGCCAATAACCTGTTGGCCACAAGGAGGCAGGGCAAGGATTTAGCAAACTAAAAGAAACTGTTTTTATTTAAAATAAAAAGAACTAAAAAAAAAAGAGGAGCACTACATTCGTTCAGACATGAAACTCCAAAGTGCTAAGCAAGAGAAAAAGCATTTTTCATCCACAGTGTGTGGTTTCAGTATTGCTGTTTTATTCCAAGAGCAGCAAATCTTTAAGATATCAAACAATAGCCGATCTGGAAGCAATTTTCTTCTTTTGAAGAAGCAGATCACACATATTTCTTCAACATCGCTTCTGTGTGATAGAGAAAAAGCTCTAACAGTAAGCTTTGATAGCAGCAGTGGATTTACCAGCTCAGAGCAAGAAGCTGTACTGCAGGTTCACAAGGTGCTGCTCCCCAGCTAATAGATCCTGCTTCTGGACAGCTTTGGGAGTTCTGCCTTTCACTTCCTTGGCACTTCTAATTCTGGGCTAAGAGCAAGTCGAGTCAATTTGGTGTTTGTAGTGCCCTACCAAGAAGCTTATGCAGAGCACAGTGATGTCTCCTTCCCCTAACTAGAAATATAAAACATTCCAGAACCAGTACTAACCCAAGGTCAAAATTCTAAGTGACAAAGGGGCAAAAGAGGAAGGTAAACCCCAAGTATCTCTATTTCAGAGTTATATAGAAAAAGATTATATGTAACAATGAAACAACGCTTTCCACAGTATCAGAATATCACAGTCCAAATTTATAAGCAATCTTCTGATTGAGATTAAGTGACTTTACTCTTAGCTCTGCTGCTGCGTGGTACTGACCTAGGTAATTTCAGCTCCCTGTGCCTCTGTTTCTTCATCCTTTAAGCCGTTGCCTTTCCTCTTTGTGAATCAGTATGAGGTCCATGGATAAAAAACATGCTACAAGAACTAGTTGTTATTAATGCAATTCAGATATGGAATGTACCAGATGGTAAAATCTCCAGGATTTTAATGAACTATTGTAACAGAACATATGTAATATGACGTTATTATAACAGGCATTTAAATGTATAGTTAGTACATATAACAGGACCTGCTCTGCTCTCAGTAACTCCACTGGAATTATTTTGGATTTATGTCAGATAATACTAGGAACACAAAATAGCCCCATATGTGCAATGTGGTAAGGTTTTCACAGCAATGCTATCTTAACTATTGCCTGTCCTGTTTTTCTCTTTTGCTGGGGGTATTGTATTTTGTGGTTTCGCAGAGCATGTTTTCGACACTTAATTCTGAGCAGGAAGAAAAGAAGTATCCTAATACCAAAGATTAAAATGCACCTGACCAAGCATCCCTTACCTAGCATCATAAAACAGTCATCATGAAGCAGCAAGATTTGTGGTTTTCCACTATATTCAATAAAAATTATGTCTTTAATCACCTTATGCTAGACTTGGTAAGTAATTCATGCCTTCTCAGAAGAATCAAACATTCAGTTTCAGACTGTGAGTAGTATCTCTGTTCTCTCACAGTGTTTGAGTTATAGACAAGATGAATTAAAGGCAAGGGAAAAGGTGAAAAAACAGGACTGCAGCTCAAGCCAGTGACATCACACACTACAGTCAGAGACAGGTACTTCAGTAAAGGAGAAAGATGGGGACACCTTTAGTATGTATAATAGTTCTAGCCCATCTACAATACAGACTATAAAACTCAGGTGAGCTTTATAGTCTGGATTGTAGATGGGCTAGAACTATTATACATACTATGTAGTACGGGAGACACTGGAAGCAAGATATCAATTTCATGTCATAAATTAGCCTTTGTGCTAGTGCCCAAAGATTTGGCTGATTACTCACTGCTTTCCCCTAGTGCTTAAGCAGTCTTTTCCAAAGCAAGACAGTTAAACCACAAAAACGTACCGTAGTGTCCACAGCCCTGACCTTCCCAGCAGGAACGTGCTTTGGAATGGGTTCGTCTCCTGATATCATCATGCAGCCTTCTGCTCCAAGAGTAACAATTACGAGCTTACAGCCTCTTTCTAACAGCATGCGTCCCACCTTTTTGGCATCTTCAAGATTGCCAACTGAGATGCCCGTTAAAATTTCTGCCTGGAAAACAACCCACACAAATGAAAATCATAATCTGACAGCATTCATTTTTGGACAACAGTTGCATTTGAAAACAGTATTTAGTATCTTTTAAAAATGTGTATTGTAGGATGATCATGAACTCACTTCCTATGCTGATATTCAGCTGTGTCTTGCTCCTTGCTTGGAATCAGAGTGTACTTCAGGCACAGCTCTCTCTCTAATGGAGAGCAGCCTAGGCAGAAAGACACAGGAGGTGTGGGTTCTGTTCCAGCTTCTACAACTTACCTGGCATACAACCCTTAGTAAAATCCCATTTCTCCCACATGCCTCAGATTTTTCATCTGTGAAATGGACATAGTGACACAGTCTTGGCAAAAGCATTTTGTGGTTTAATGTGAAAAAATGCTGCAAGTCAACTTGGTCACTATGCTTGAGGCATATTTATCACTACGTGAGAAACTTTTTAAACGCTTTTTAAAATTCTCAGTGTTCAACTAGAGGGACATCACAAGGGAAAATCTCTTCCAGGAATAAAAAAATTGCTCAACTTTGACCACTCTGTTCAATTTAATATAGATTTTTGGATGAGAATACCCAAAATTTATCTGAAGCCCTCTTTGGACAAAGGCCCATTAAAATATTGTTATATATTTATGTTACGGCCATGTCTATTTGCCTCTGTCAACTGTGCTGGCTCCGTACAAACACAGTTAAACTCTTCTTCTAACTGATGGTGAGCTTAAGTAAACTTCTTCCAGTTGGGTCTCAAAATTAATCTCTTTTAGTTCCACCCAACTAAGAGCAAAACTTCCCCAAAATCTGCAATGAAGACTTCAAAATCAAACAACTTTTTCACCACTTCATACATTTTCTTGATGGCATTGTATTGTCAAGTGCAATGTGCTTTTTCCCTTCCTCTTGGAAGGGAAAAGAACAAGAATGAAACAGGAAGAAAAGGAAGAGAAATTATCTTTTCTCTGAAACAGTCTACCAGGCAGTTCTCCTGCATAATACTGTATGCCTTCAACTGTAAGTAAACAGACATATTACATTTTGCTGTCTTTACTAAATTTTGTCCTGCTTGCCTGAGAAAAGGGAAGCCTTACTGTAGCTTGCATTACAAGGTTACTGCTGGATCTTGAAGAATGCAGTCTGAAGCATCTTCAGATAACTGCTTCATAGCCGAGCATAACTTCCACACTCCTAGGGCTTATTTTCAGTGGAAAACTTTCTTTGGAACCTATTCAGAAGCTATTCTCCTGACCTTTGCTGCATGGGCAACTCAGCTTCTCGAGAAACAGCTCCTGAAATATTTCAAACTACCTTCCTCTGCATGACTGAAGCTCGAATTCAGTGCTCGCAGTTCTTGATGTAACAAACTGTAAACTATAGTGATTAACCAAGTGCTTCAGGGAGTGTTGGCCATGCCTGTAGTAAGAGAGGGCGGGCAGGCAGCTGGGGACAGGAACTACTACAGCCATCTACAAGCAAAACCGCCCCCAGCTGTGAGTCAGCGCCCGCTGCTCGCCACTGTCATTTCCTGAGTTTCAGCCTGACCCAGGCAAGAGCCACCCTTGGGCTCTGCAGGGCCACGTTGTGCCAACACACTCCGTAGAGTTTATAGTATCACTTGCAGAGCACTTAATCGTTTCAATTTTTAAACACACATGACCAAGTTCTGCAGTCCCTACTTAGACAGACGCACAAATTATTTCAAGCACTGTCGATCTCATCACTATGAAGCAGAGCCTGGTGTGGCAGGACTTGGTTGTTAAACTTGTGCACTGCAGGGGCAAGGCGTGGTCAACACGCACACGCAATTTAAAATTACTTTTTTTAACCACACTGATCCCAGACAAGCATATAGTAAGATCTAAATTATAAGAAGGCAACTAAATCTGTCCAATTTTCTCTTTGGCATGCCACCATGGTGCTTGAACTTCTCTTGCAGTATAAACTATTTAAGCATATTAAGCATATTTCAGTTTTTTAAAGGTTATAAAAGTATTTTCAAGTAAGAAAACTTGTTTCAAAAAGTATCTCACAAAAGCTTTTGAATGTATCTTCTTGCAAGCTCTCCAGGGAACCAATTCACTAATAATGGTTTTGAAGTAACTACAGATAAGATGACATATAATATTAATATATATATATATATATGTACACTCTATTCAAGTGTCTAAAGAGTCCAAGTCTCTTAATGAATTTTAATATCTCTAGAGTAGGAACGATGTATTCCTGTTTTTACAACACCTGGTGTCGTGTGTTATAAGAATAAAAACAATTTCACACAAATTCTTGAATGAAAAATGCAAACTGAATTTTCAGAATACTTTATGAGGGGCAATAATTCCAAACATTCTACCTCTGTTTCAAAGTCTCCCGGAGGAAAGTGGATTTGGTTTTGGTAGAGTAACAGTCAATCTAATATTGGTTTATTTACCTGGTATTTACACTTTTGTAAGCTCATGAGCAAGGTAAATGAAATATTTAAATATAATAGTCTTACTAATGAAATTCACAGTGTGTATGCTTAGCATTAAGACAGTACTCACATCAACAGGATTTTTTTCTTGAATAGTGAAAGAATTGTTTTGGGACAGATATTTGTAGAAATCTTTCTTTTCATCTTTACACTGCTTATACCAATAAACAAAATTATTTTGAACAGAGGCTGTATTAAAGGAGATCTTTGGCTGCTTCAAACCATTATCATCTATCTCATCTACTGCAGGATGGTACAACTAAAAAACACTGGAACAAGCTGGAAGAACCATAAAAGCAGCAGAAGCCAGACAGATTCTGTGCCAATGATTAGAGATTGTGGTAAATGTCAACTGATGTTAAATACTGTGGTGAGTTTTTAAGTTCCTCCCTTCAGTAGAATCTTATTTAAAAAACAAACTGTGGTACAATTGAGGGAAATAACTAATGGTTATGTAAAGAAAAAATTAAATAACAATACTAAAAGCCCAATGTGGACATTTGCCATCATACTGTACAAAAGAGCAGCAAATGAAGAATTTTATTTTTCTGCAGCTAGTCTCATAAAGCTACACAGTTAAATGGACTTATTAAAGCAAGACAACATTCCACACAACTGCTGTCAGACTAAACCTATGAGGGATATTACATAATTAATCTACATACTATTTTCATAATTTTGTTTGCAAGACTGGTAGAAAAATTTAACTAAAGCTTTTAATTTCATAGATATGAAGGTTCTTGGCCATAATCTTTACTAATCTTAGTTAAGTCTCTGTCTCTCTTTAGACTGTGGGTCTAGTCATGGTAAGCTGACACAAAGCAGAAATGCTACATAAAAGAAAATGGCCCTGCTTTTTCCCTGCCACTCTTGTCCACATGGTCCATTCTCTTGTGCCAGAACAGCCACTCATGTGGCCTGGAAACAAACTGGATTGCAAGGCATGTCTGCATTAAAATTAACACCACCCTGACTCCCACATTACTCCCAAAAGTCAATGCAAAGCAATTAACTTCTTTAAACAGCAACAGTAATTTACACTGGCTAAAACTGAGAATGATCCTAGCACGTGAACATTTGCCAGGTGTTCCTAGCTGTGGTGCATTTGGGGCAGCCACTTCCAGGGTAACGTTATGGATCCTCTGCCTGGCATTTACAAAACCAAATCTGCAGCATTGGATCCAGTTTTGGGAACATTGGCACAAGTAAGACACTGACCCTGCAAGCACACTGCAGTGGAAGGCCATCAAGACAGTCAGAGGACCAGAGACCAGGACATACAAGAGGAGGCTGGGAGAAGTAGGCTTGTTCAACCTGAAGAACTCCTGGCTAAGTGGAAAATCTAATTGCTGTCTAGGGCAATTTAGTAGGTGGGTATAGAGAAGATGAAGCCAGAGGCTTATTGAAGGTGCACAGGGATAGGGCTAGAGACAACAAGCACAAACTAGAACACGGGAAATTCCAATATTAGGACAAGCTTTTCCACCACAAGGGTGATGAAGCGGTGGAACACGTGCCCAGAGGTCACGCAGTCTCCAACCTTGGGAGATTCAGAACTTGACTGGACAAAGCCCTGAGCAATCCATCCTAAACTGGACAGACTTCACCAGGGTGTTGGACCAGTTGAACATCCAGAGGTCTGTTCCTAACTTCCACAGTCCTCTGATCCTCAGCAAGAAATAACAAGAAGTATTAATTCTTTGGGGAGCTGTCTATCATTTGGACTGGGTTTTGTGCATCTAGCACAATAAAAACTTTGCAAATGTTGCCAGGTACTACTGGAAGAGAAATAATAAATAGCAACAGAGAAACTGTCCCAGTATTAAGGCTAATGCATCTAAAACTACATATGATAATTTAAAATACTTTTCATTTCAAATATTTAAACACAGTAAGTCAGTTGGCTACAAACTTGGCCTGTACCTTAGGAGATTTCTTTTGAGAATGACAAAATAAGAATTCAATCTCATTAATTCTAAGACATGTGAACAGTGCCCAAGAAGTAGTACAACAGATTTAGTGTATAAGAAATTGGAAGGTCAGGCCACAAGCCAAGCTAGTTCCAGTTGTTTCAAATTATAAAATTTTTACATACATAGAAATACTTATCGTGCTAGAATAATTAAAAACTGATTGAAATGAATTGGCCTAAAGCTATTAATTTCTCTCCCCAAAGTAACATCTTTCATTTTAGACTAAATATGGGAACATTCATAGTTTCCAGCAACTGATAAAATGGGGTTTAAAACAAAGATGGAAATAAAATATACTATGAATTGTTGGCAACTTCTATGCAATGGCAGAATGGTAGCTTTCCATTGCTTAAAACACAAAAGGCAAATTCAAGAGATGTTCTGAAATATTTTATTTCTAAAAGACCTGGTTTTGTTTTGACTCCTAGAGAGATCAATTATATTTTCTTAAGATTATTCTTAGTATTAATCTCTCTATATTAATAAGCAGTATCTTAAATGTCCTTATCCCAGACTACAGATAAAGTTTTATAAACTTCCTATTCTTTGAATCTTGCAAAAGGCAATAGTGTCTCTTGATTCTGGACATACTAACAAATATTTATTCCAAAAAATTATCTATCCTCTGTTAAGAGACAGTAACACTTTAAAGGAAACAGTAGGAATGTATCTGGTTTTCAGTGTTATTTTTATACATCTTACATCTTTAACAAAATTAGCAATTAACTTGTACTGCTTTCTACTATTGAAGTTCCAAAGTATCCTGCTAGAATTTAATTAAATCTTTGCAAGACCTTCTTTAGATCAGAAGTCTGATACCCATTTTACATTAGGGAGAAAGTCATTCCCAATTTTGCATTAAAAACAGCTTGTCAAACTTAATCATTTGCTGTAACCATTCAGGAGTTTTTCTTCTCCTGAAGGGCTCCTCAGTATTCTTTGAACAGAGAAGCAGCTGTTCTTCAAAACGTTTAGGATCAAATTGAAATTGCTGATGTGCAATATATTTTGGTTCCTAACCTGCAGGGCTATGTAACTGCATGCACACGCTAAGTAAGAAAAACAACACATGAACTGTATTGACATTGTGGTTATGCCTAGAGCCATCTGCAGCAAGGAATCACACAAATATGTGGGAAAAAAATGGTAAGTATTCCAAAGACCTTGTCTTGTATAGGGTTGTCTCTTTTTCAACATTTATAGATGACTGAAAAGAACAACCATTAGTTTTCACCAGGATGACATTGGATACACTTATTTTTCATTAGAAGAATTAAGGGAATGGAGAACTAGCACATTCCTGCACAAACCTCAGGGATTAGGCTGTGCTACATCTGGGAATTAACAAACTAGTCTCAACAAGTTTGATCTTTCTGGGAAAAGATAAAACTGAACTACAGGCTAAGCAAAGAAAGAACTGATAACCTTGCAAGATTTGTTCTGCCTTTTTTTGTTCATGAACCACATAAAAAGAAAGTAATGTCAGACATAAAAAACCCTGTTATTGCAACAAGCAAGAGTGAAAAGAACAGCTTGTGAACAGCCTTCTAGACAAAGTAATGGTAGATAATTCACTGATAGCGCAATTTTGTTTGCTTCTCTCTAGCATGTAAATCCATAAGAACAAGCTGTGCTGTTATACCAGATAATTTCACATTATTTCATTAAATCCCAAAGCATTTAATAAAGAATGGAATATAAAGTGCTGATGTTGTGTTTGATATTTGCATGTTTGAGAGCCACCATCCCATGGCTGACATCTTTAAACTTCTATTCTGTGACAAAGGCATTGCAGATCAAGGCCCCGACCTTTAGAGATGTAAATAACAGAAACTTCTGACTCAGTAATAATGCAGCTAAACTCAAGGACCATCCCCTTTTTCTCATCTTAAATAACACAAACACTTCACCCAATCTATGAGATGTCTTAAACTATATGGCTGGTGTTCTGTTTGCCAGATAATGTAATTTTCTGTTATAAACATACCGTTCACATATTGTCCGCAAACCACAGGATTTTACAATTTAAAAGTATTTCTTGGTGAACAAGAAAGAGAGAGACATTATGATAAAATTGTGATAAATACTTGTAAATGTAAATTCCTAAGAAGGGTAAACCAAGCAATAATAAAAAAAAAACTGTGTAAATTTAATCTTGGTGTGTTAAAAAGAATGTTTTAGAAGCAGTTGAACCGGGTAGCTCTAAAGAATTCACCTTCAAACCCAAGGTGATTTATTAACTATTTAAAAGACTTAGTAAAGATAAAACAAAAAAACACTTTCTTTTTCCTTGAAGTAGCTAAAAATACCAGACAAAAAATAAAGGATTCCAGAAAGGGTAAAGCTGAACATGAATAGGATTTTGGCTATAGGAAGACATTTGAGATTTAGAAATATCAAGTAGGAGAGGCAATGGAGCAAGAACAGAACATCTCAGGAAGAGAGCTTTAAGCAGGACATTCAATAAATTTGGCCATGGAGAATAATAATTTCCAAAAATCCACAAAAATGACCATAGTGGCTTAGAGAAAAAGTCAATTTTATCCAAATGCTCTTTTCTAACTATGACTGCCAGTAAACAACGAGGGAAATTTTAAAAATATATAGGATAAAAAGATCTTTTCCCGGTATATGTTCAGGATCACCAAAGTCTTAGGTACTTCTTGATTTAAGATGATGACGGAAATGCATATGTAGTTGGTTGAATTGATAAAGTTTTAAAAAAATCAGAATTATCTTTAAGATTTGTAGAATTAACTTGTTGCTTTTAAGTGCAATGCAGAGATGTGACTGCTAACCTTTATTTGGGTATGTAAACATTTATCTTTATATCAAACTTCTCAAGTATATTCATTACAGAGATCTGTAATTAAAGAAAGTCATGAAAGAAAACAGAAAACAGATGGTATATGAACATACAACAATTACTAAAAAAACTAATTTCATACTGGTGATATAAGAAAAACAAATGCTTGATTTTTCCATTTTTTCTCAGCAAAAAGACAGGAACAATGGCAATAGCTTGTCCCTGAAAATGAATTCAATACAAATCAGACACACAAGAGAATGAAATCAAACAAAATTGATTATTACATTTGTGCTAACATAATCGATTTCACTGCAAAGTTTCAAAAGGTTGTTTTTAAAAACAAATGTATTTATGAACCATTGTTGTTCTCAGAATATACTGTAGGAGTCCTACACTTGGATTTATGTTCCCATGATACGGCTGGCAGAAACTCCCATATGTCTAACATTTCCATAAATTCAGAAGAGATGAGCCTCCTCAACAGCAGACAGCATATTTCTGTGCCTGACCTTACATCCAGTAATCCTAGCTATCTTCACATGGCAATTAGTTTTTAAAAGAAAATAGCAGTGAAGAATGCAAACTGTACCCCTAGCTCTGCAGGAAAAGGTAGATGAGTGAGCAGGGATCTATTTTAATTATACATCTGTATTTCTTGTTCTCTAAATAAAAGTAATTTTCTTTTCTCCATGTGGTGGTAATAATAATACCCCTGGATCCAGCAAGCTACACTTCTCAAAGAATGTCTCTTTCAAGACTGTCCCCTAGCAATAAAACACAACAAAAGAAAAACTTTAACATATGTGATGCAAAGAGAGAAAAGTCAGGAATAGACAAGTAATGAAAACAAAAGTTTTGTTTCTAACATATGGGGGATAAGTTTTTGCAGGGGGAAAGAATTAACAAGTGGCATTATGAAAAAAGCAAACAACGAATGACATTTACTAAATAGTGGGAGAGTATGGATGTTCTCAGCCCAAAATGGGAGCCATTGCACCATTTAGCCAAGCCAGAGGCATAGTCCAGGCATAAGAGCTTTCTGAGAGCATGAAGGAAACATGAAACTGGTGTTCTGCGAGTCCCCTAAACAAGAAAAAATACTTTGCCTTAGCATTCTCTTCATCACATAGAACAGAATTCTGATATCTGTTGGGCAGTGTCTGAGCCACAAATTGTATCACTGCCAGTTATCCTGGCTTCCAGAGACCTGAAGAGCCATGGCATCTTCCACCTTGCTGTTTTGCTAATTCTTGAATTCTCTGGAGTATGTAAACTTGGCAGACACTTAATGAAATATTCCAGAATAAAATTTAGATGTCCTTTTGGGTTACTTAGGCTGACCCTTAAATGCTAGAAGACTCACTACTGAGTGAAAACTTCTGATACAGTTTGTGATGGGGTTCAACAGAAATTTCAAAAGAGAGTAAATAAGTCTTCAGGAATTTACACTGACAAACATTGTCATCAGACAAAAAATGCTACAAGTAAGCAGGGCCAGGCTCTTCTCTTAGCTCTCCACCGTCCTCTCCACCCAAAGGGATCATGCTCATTGCAGAAATCATGTTTCTTAGAGATAACTTTAACTCTGATCAAGGCATGGTTCCTATCCACTAGGTTACTTCTCTCACATTCCTGTTTGTATAAAGAGAGGGTGAGGGGAAGGAACACAGCATGTCTAATGCTAATAAGTAGGAAATTTAAACAAAGGTCTTATGAGATGTGGTTAATTTGTCTCTTGTGACAGAACCAATTTCCTTTGAGAGAAATAACACTCAAATTAGAAAAGAGAGGAAAAGGGGGGTGGGGGGGAAGAAAAAAAGGAAAATAAACAGTTGAAGGCCAGAGAAGATTCACTGAAAACAGATCTGACAGGAAGAGGCATATGAAGCTTCTATTTACCATCAAGTGCAACAAGCGTGCATCACCTCCTGGCAAGAAAATTTAAAACTGTCAGAACACTATGGCTAATGCATTCCTGCTAATCATATCAAGAGACCATAGAACAAGGACAAGACTCTATTTTAATATTTACCACTCGGTGATAACATTTAACAAGTGTCCTTTTATGGATGTGTTTTGCTGATCTACTTGCAAGGAAGGCTGGACCCAACTTTTCCTGCTGCAAACAACTAATTTAATTTCAAGTGCAAGCTAAAGTTATTTTAGAATACCCCTCTTTGCTGGTTAGGTCAGGAATCAAACCTGTCACTCCAAAAGTCCTAAGTAAGAAGAGCATGGCTCAATTTTCCTGCTCCCTGTGCTGCATTTCTGAGAAAAGTATCCTTCTGAAATGTTCCTGCTTAAGGCTTCTTTAACATGACATAGGACCATTACCTCAGTTTCATTGCAGCAGAAGATATCAGAATAGGTATAAAATTGTGGATCTAGGTCAGCAAGGGCTGGAGCTGGATTAAACAAAGTCTTTACTGGAAAAAAAAAAGAAAAAGAAAATCTAAATCTGGCATGTTTTAGATCATAAATCACCACTTGAAAGACCACTGTGCTTCAATCACAAACCCCAATATTTATTTTTAACACACAATTTAGTCTCATTTTCTGCATCCTCGTCTTATGCAAATGCTAAAAGATTTGTTTATTATAATAAAGTTCTACTATAATTCATGTGCAGGCACCTGTCATGATGGGAACATAACAGAAGAGTAACAGATAAAAACCCCAAGAAATTATTAAATTTAAAAAAAAAAGAAAATACTTAGACATTAATGCAATTTGTTTAACTGATGATGCTTCTTTCATGATATTAGTAAGTTTTACATGAACTAATTTAGTTCTAGAATTTTTCAGTGTCATTATCTGAGTTCTGTACATGAAGAATCACGAGTTATGGAGTAATGAAGGGCATGTCCAGACAAGGATTTAAATGTGCTTCTGAATGTAACACCTAACTTGCTCAAAATGTCACATTATAAAACTATAGTGTAGACAAGGCACTGTATATTTTTAACATGCTATCTGGCAGAGCTAGACCTAAACTTAACATGTGGTAAATTATGTTAGTTAACCTAACTTTAAACTGGAGTAGCCTAAGGTCCCTTGCAGCAGCAGCAAAGGCTTGTCATGAGAACAGTGTGACTTAGTCACTATTAACACAGGAAGTCTACAGCCTTGGTTTTTCACTTTGCCAATTCTATGATTAATACTTGTGTCTTAACCACAAGGTCATCATTTTTAAATAAAGCACACACTCTTACTTCATAAATATTCCTTATAGTCAGTGATCAAATCTTTCAATTTGAATGCCTAAATTTTCAGCCCTAAACATATATTTAGACTGTAAGCTATAGCATGTAATAGTCAGACACCCTGAACATTTCTGAATCCCAGTTAATGCCCAGTTAACAGACAAAGATGCACAGTCTTCTGAAATTTGAGTACTGAGAAGTTTAGGTGATTAACACTTTAAAAGTTCTACTCTTTGACTGTACAACCTTATCATGCCTGTCTACCTGCCTCATTAAAAACAGTATTAAAGTGACAAAGATTTTTACTGAGAAGTCAGAAAATGGCAGGATGAGGAATTCCAATGAAATCTTAATTTGCCTCCCTTATATTATTACAATACAGTATGTATTATAATGAACTTTAATTACATGATCACATACCACTGAAAAACAGCATGTGATCACATAATTAAAGACTGCAACATAATACATATGCAGAAAGGAGACAAATTAAGGTTTCATAGGCAACCTTAACTCTTGCATTTCCTATTTTCTTAACTGCAACACTAATGAAGTTTTCTTAAACATAAAACTTTAAGGTATACTTTCCTAGGTAAAACAAATAAGCAGCACATACTGGAAAACAAACTGTCATGTGGTATCATACTGACATATGCATGGGTCAGGAACAGCACTGGAAGTGTTCCAACTTGGGTTTTAAATAATTCAGACTTGTCATGAACAGAATGTAATACACTACTATTAGTTTTCTCTCATATTTACTACCTGCTGAGCATGGAGGGAGATAGAGAAACCCTAAGATCCTCTTTCAGGTTGTGAAGAAGGGTATGGCTTTTGAACAGGATAATGTGTTTGGTCCTCCTGAGGAACTTACTTTCTGCTGAAATTCTTTCACAGAATCACAGAATCATAGAACGGCCTGGGCTGGATGACCATTTCCCCTTGTCCTGTCACTACACGCTTTGGAAAAAGTTTGTCTCCATCTTTTTCGTGGGGTCCCTTCAGATACTGGAAGGCAGCAAGCAATTAGGTCCCCCTTAAGACTTTTCCTGGATGAACAAACAGCCTTTTGTCATAGGAGAGGCACTCCATCCTCTAATCAACTTGATGACCTTCCTGTGGACTCTCTCCAACAGGTCCATGTCTCTCCTGTGCTGTGTCCCCAGAGCTGGATGCAGTGTTCCAGGTGGGGTCTCAGCAGAGCAGAGGGGCAGAATCCCCTCCCTGGCCCTGCTGCCCATGCTGCTTTGGATGCAGCCCAGGACATGTTTGGCTTTCTGGGCTGTGAGTGCCCATGGCTGGGCCTTGTCCAGCCTCTCCTCCACCAGCACCCCCAAGTCCTTCTCCCCAGGGCTGCTCTTGATCCATTCATCCCCCAGCCTGTGTTGATGCCAGGGTTGCTCCAACCAGGTGCAGCAATTTGCACTTGGTCTTGTTAAACTTCATGAGATTGCCACAGGACTACTCAAACTTGTCACTTCTCTCCCTTTGCCAAGACCCATTCTCCTCAATGAGCTTTTATTCTTTATGCCTCCTTGCATAGGAACTATGCAACTGTAACCTTTTTCACTTAACTTTCACCACATCATATCTCTTTACAGTCTACAATTCCTTTTCCCACTTCCAGTGTCCACAGTCTGCTCCCTGAATCTACCCCCGTATTCCAATCTCTATTCAACAAATCCTAATCGCTGTACCAATTTTGTTCCTCTTTCAGCTTTTTGCCTTCTTCCTCTGCCACCCGCAAAAATCAAGTAAATCTCTCCTACATCTCCTTTGCCCGAAATCAACTCTCCATCCCCAGCATTACCACCTAGCTTTGTCTCTTCTGTATTGAAATTGAGCAAGCTCCTGCTCTGTGCTTCCTGGGCTTACAACAGATCCTTAACATATATAAAAGAATTTTTAGGAAGTATAAAAAATTATAAAAGAAGTTGCCTAAAACTAGGTTCAGGAATTACACTGGAAGTCACACCGCCCAAATGGACAAGTGCCTGTACAGAGAGATGCTCAGGGGAAGGTAGATGGGAAGCTCTTAAACATTTTCTGATGTCTGTGTGAAAGGTACTTATTTTCCAGGGGTCGATAATGCAGTTAAAATCAGGCAGGTTTCCATACCATTGTGAAGGCTTATCTTTAAAAGAAAGCTCCCTTGCTATGAAGTCTTAAGTAAATTTTAAGGTAGCTGGTATTCATAATTCAAAAGCTAGGGGTAGGGTGGGAGGCATTTTCCATTGCCTGGTTTCTGCAACCACAGTGCTTTGGCAGAGATCATGAAGAGTTTAACCACAGACAAACAGCTGTTATGAAAAATTGTAGCCCAAGATTTAAAGCTTGAAGCATCCAAAAAATAGATCTGTTTCTTGCAAGACATGGAACCTTTAACTGAGGGTGCTTCCAGCTCATTCTTCATGACAGTATTAATATGCTGGACATTATCAGCCATCTTTTATGGAGTCTGTCACTAGAGAAGCCCAAAACCAGGCTTTTGGAAGCAGCAGCAGCTTCTCAGCATGGACCACTAAAAACCTTTAATTGTTCAGTCAAATTCCCACTACAATTTATACCTACTTCATATAGTTATTCACAACCCCCCTTCCTTCCTTCCTTCCTTCCTTCCTTCCTTCCTTCCTTCCTTCCTTCCTTCC
>VZDJ01007749.1:16791328-16817056 GCA_008694505.1 Cyanoderma ruficeps
AGGTATCCCTCTCCAGCTTACAGATCCAGATGACCTACACTGAAGAGAATCAAAGAGTTCTTGCCTGTGTTTCCATACTTTTTCTCTCTTTTGTTTATTTCTTTCAGTAAGAATGAAGAAAAGCAAAAAACCCTCATTGAAACAGAGGTTTGAGGCATCTGGGTATGCATCTGTTTTACACAAAAATAGTCAAGTGAACATTCTAACATGAAGTGCTACATAATACATGAGTGTATTGCAAGCTAAAAGAAGGGAAATTGCATTAACAATTTACTGTTGGCTACAGATAGGTTTTTACAGTGCTAAAACCTCAGCCGTTTACTTAGATTTGATGGCACATGACATTTGAACATGTGTAGCCTATTGTTTTAAAGCAGAAGCAACCAAACTTCCCTGACAGAAGAGCTGCACAATGATAACACACTGACAGCACAGAACTGCAGCTGGCCCACAGCTAACTACAATCTTTTCTTGATATATTGTGATGTCTACAGTTGCTAAGTGCTTGCATGTCTGTTCTGTGTATCAGGTTTGGATTTTTTCAATTGCTTTTTAAAAAAATCGTCTTTTCTTCTGTCACAGGCTGGCATCTTGCCATAAGAGGGTGACAAAAGTGTGAAGCATCTTGCCAAAACTGTTCATGGAGTTAGAAACAGACAAAATAAGTCACGAATATTGATTCACAATTCAACCAGAGCCCATTAACCATTAGATTAAGAATGCTGTTATCCATTTACATAAAATGTAATGACAAAAATACAGTGCAACATGTGAAGAACAGGTCATGGTACAGAAGGTGAACTGGAGAGCCCACAATTTCAGTGTGCCATGATCTACTGGAGCTGCCCTGGGCCCACCTAGCTTCAAGAAAATAGTAAGTTCTGATCCCAGTTCCATCCCTGATCTGCTGCATGACTGACTATGAGCTGTCCCCTCCCATTCTGATTGTCTGGATAGAAGGGAAAAACATTTTTTTAATCTCATATGGATGCCTCTCTTGCATAATTATTTACTTAGTGTTCAAATACTGTGGTAATTGTGTTTGAGTAACTGAAAGCCTTACAGGCACTTAAACAACAAAAACATTATGTTGATAACGAAACCCCACCCTATTCAAGCAAAATATCAGCTTTCATCTACTTATATGCTACACTGAAGGAACGATGCTCTACATTTAAAAGTATAGGACAGTAACAATTTTCTAATAATTTCACAGACCATGACTGTTTCTATGCAATGGCATCATGCCCAGTCACACTTTAAGAATTTTGGTTAGGAAGAAAGAGCTTTATTTTTTTTAATTTTATTTTTAAGCATGTCAACTACTATACAAAAAACCACAGCCATACTTACTGCTATGCTGGGAGAACAAGGGCATAAGTCTGGTTTTGAGATAATTTCATTCACTTTCCTGTGTGTGGAACATTACTGACTTGCATTCATTATGCCCGTTTTGCTCTGGAATCATAGCAGAGTCAGGCTGATAGATCCTGACCCACCAACATCCCACTGTATTTAGTCACAGCATGAAAACAGGAGGAAAGGCAGCACCAGACAATATACAGGGAGATTGTAAGGGTATGAATTGATTTGCTATCCAAGGTTAACACTGCAAAATTTTTAAAGAAAATTCTGTTCTCATTAGCATAGCATGAATTTGTTGGCTATTGTTTCAATTCTAAATAAAACTATAATGACAGAAACCAGAATAGACTACAGGATCTTTATTTAGAAAGCACGATAAAGAGTATTTTTCATGTAGCACAAATGAAAGAGAGAAAACGGCTTATGTTAAATTACCTCCACTGGCACGTGCCATTTTCAGAGCTTCAAGAGAAACAGCAGGGGCTATTTCTAGCTGGCAAACAACAACTTTGGCTTTACAGATGACATCAGAAGCCCTCTTCAGATCTTCAAAATTTAAAAGCAGGTTGGCTCCTGGGACTATGACAATAACATTCTGTCCTAAAGAGAAGATATTGTGTTTTTTACTTTAACTTTGGCAATAAAGTATGTAGAACAATTCCTTGCACTTTTTACAATCTACTTCAGACAAGTATTTCAATTTTCTTTCCAAAAAACCCCATTAAAATTGTATCCATTGCTGATATTTTCAAATACATAAATATTTCAGAAGATAATCAAAAAGATTGGTGTACTAATGAACTAACATTGCACAATAAACACAATATAAATTCCTTTGGGAAAAATCATGTATGGGCATTCCCCAGTCTTATTTTGGTGTCTCCTGTGAACTCTAAAGAACTATTGCACTAGTCACAGTGGAGATGGTGGATACCCACTGAGGGTGATATTTGCATCTTCCTAAAATATTCCAGTAGCATTTGGAAGAGAAAAGCATCAATGTGATTACTGAATTCATATGCCAAAAATGGCATAAAAATTTTAATTTTCCCATCAGCTGGGAACAAAAAGTACTTCACACAGCTAAGAAAATTATATATGTTCTTTAGATTTCAGAGAAGCAGGCTTGCACCATTTACCTGAGACATTTCTTGTTAGGCCTCCTAACCATCATAAAAACCAGAACCAGCTTCTCACCAAAGCCCAGAAAGGTGATGCCTGTGTCTAGGGAAAGTTCTATCAGATGTGAGTAAAGAAGGTGGGCAACAGTTTCTTCTGCTCTTAGAGGTGGCCAGGAAAATGTTCTAAGCAAAGCTGTGCGTGTGGAAGCACGGCAGTGTCTCAAAGCATATCTAAGATCCTTTTTATTCTTGTAGTTTGTTTTACAGTTAGGTGAGGTTCATTTACGTTGGTTCCAAATATTCTTTTGTTTTTCTTCAGACACACAAATCACCTTCTTTTATTGCAGCTTCTTTTTTTAATCTCTGTTACAACACTTAGAGACCTTCAGGCATGGGTGCCTTCAAATTAAAATTTATTATTAATCGCTCAGGTATTAACTTCAAGAAGTCAGTTGTTCCTTGATTTACAGGCTCAGCCCGCCCCCGCTGAAGATTCCTTTAAGGACTGCCAATCATTAAAGGCTACCAATTCTGTAATGAACTGAATTACTCTGCAAATAAATATTTATGTTTTTCAATACATTATTTTTGTTGAATGTGACTTCAAAGCCCTTTGACTAAGAACGTGCAAAGCTTCTCTCCCTAAATACATTCCAAAAAGAAAGCAAGACAATGGAAAGAATAATATAGTGATCTCAGAGGGAGGGACCCAAGCTTTCCAAAGCAATTCTGCTGTCATTGGTTTGGTACAGAACAGCTGCATATGAAAAGCAAAACCTCAGCACTTAAAAGCCAACGCCCTGCTTTTCAACAGACAGTGATGGGCATCTTGGATAAAAAACAAAAGAAAACAAAATGAAAAACCTTCTGCAACAAGTAAATATTACCAAAGATACCTGAATCCTGTTGAGGAAATATTCAAAAGCAAATAGCACCTATTTTGCGAAGCCTGTATTTTGATAGCTTTAGGGAGCAGCAGTGCAAGCTGTAAAAGACAGGGAATCCGAGTAACAAGAATCTCTTTCATTACTGCCTGGCCCCTGTGCTCCCTAGAATCGCAGACTCTGTTCACATGTCTTGCTGCATTATCTTGCTGAACTATTTAGCTGTACTGACATGTATATTATTATCAGACTTTGGAGCTAATGGCCCAAGGCAGTAAGGAGGGCTGTTAGCTTAAACCCATATGGAGGAATTCAAGGTAGACCATGCTACACTGGATCACAGTCTGAAGGTTTTCTTTGTAACCACAAAAGGTCAGAGACTTGGAGTCAGCTTTCAAACCTGCCAGGGAAATGCAGTACCTACTGTGGTGCAACAGTCCAGAAGGACTAAACCCAAGCTGGAGGCAAACCCCTCCCCCCGTTCTGTTCTTAACTATATATACCACACTTACTGAATGATAGCAGTCACCACAAACTTGCACCAGGTGCATGAAGGCAGAATCTGGAGCCATGCACTCACAATTAATACAAAATTCTGTATTAGCAGCAACCATTTTGTTGAAAGCAATTATTTCTTGCCAGGGAAATCAGATGGGAATTCAGCATCAGGGACAACAGAGTTAAAGACAGATGGCAAAGAGGGGTGAGATTCATCTTGTCCAACACGAAATAATTTTTTTAGTTTAAAAAAAATCCTACACACTAGAAAAGTCTAAGAAAACTAATTTCTAAAAATTGTTTTCCTATGTTTTTTCAACAAGGAGAAGAGACAAATATTTTCAAATTTTTTTTAGCCTTACATATCTTAGATATCTGTTTGAAGAGGAGATAAACTTTTGTCCAGAAAGTCTGTGTACCTCTGTTAACCCTAGAGGAAGCCTTAAACTTCTAGACCTAACTTCTAAAACTATTCCAGTGAGGTAAAATGTTGCCCACACCAGAATGAGAATAATATATTTACTTCATTACTGTTAATTCTAGAATCTCTTTTCTTAGACTAAAAATATCAGTTTTGATGGGAACATCTATATAACTTTTGAGTTTTGCAGACATCAGCTAGAATATTAAGGGCCACATTCACACTTGCTATAAGCTGTAACAGCTAAATGGAACTGATAAGCTTGCAGAGGCTTACACCAGATGGGAACTGGGTCCAGTCAGGACGAATGCTGCATACATAAAAACCGTCCTAAGCTGGGCTTCTAAAACTGCTACTGCCAGTTCTTAGAAAGATGGATAATTCAAGCCAGACCTTTAAGGGTCATCTTATAGATGACTCCAGATGAGAAGTGCCAGTGAAAAAATCAAAGGTCAAACCAGTAAACACCACAGTGCAATAAATATCTTCAAAACTGGATGACAAGACTAAAAACCATCAGTAGTGCTTAGAATTAATCAAAATATCAAACAGATCAAACAATGCAATTGTAACAATAGCTGCAGAGATTGTGCATAATAATTCACACAGAGGAAAATTTCATTTGTGGCCAGAAAAGAATGTTACAAGAAAAACATGCTGCCAAATCACATAGTTCATGAATATGAGGGTGGATTTGGGGTATGTTATGGTATCATAATTTCTAGGCAACCACTTGATACAAATATTGAAGAGTCTTGCACACAACACATTCAAGCTCATGAAGAAAGTCAGTATGTTGAAAGTCTCTAAAATTCAGGTGACATTTCTTCATAAAACTGAAAGTTCAAACCAAAGATTTTTCTCTATGGAAAGTATAATACAAACAAGCTGGCATATGTAGTCTAAGTTTGCCTTGTTTACTTAGCCATACCTAAATACATATTTTGAATGCTTTTTTACTAGTAGTGCTTTGGAACTGAAGGTACACTCAACTTACAAAATAATGTCTATTCACTGTTCACGAATGATTAATAACTTTATCATAAAGTCAGCACAATGCCTGTCTCAAGTGACGGTTATCATGCAGCGTTCTGTGTAGGTGAGCTCCAAGCCCTAACTTGCAATAATAATCAAGCGAATTTTAATCATGACTTGCCAAACTCTGTTGTGCCTCCACTGAATTTTTGCTAGGAATGTGAATATGAATATTGTCGGACTTGTCCAAACCTCTAGTCTAGTTAGGCCAAAACTTAATGGCATCAACACTCAGTACCAGATACAGACAAAGCTGAAATAACCTTCAAAGGTAATCATGTAAAAATTATCCACCAAGAGGGGTTTTCCCTCCTTACATGTGTGTGTAAAGGTACAACACACATCATCGCTTTATCGAGCTCTTACCATCCAACATCACATTGCTAACAGAAGATGTGCTAAGTGACAGAGCTAGTGGCAAGAAGGCAGACTGAAAGAGGAAAAAAAAACATGGGTTCAAAGCGGTGTGATGCACCTCGAAGAAAATGTGTTAAGAAAAGCAGCTGGATGTACCAGCTTTTATCTTTAAGAGAGAAAGTACAGATCTGAAGGGTACAGGACCCTGGTATACTGAAGCTTGTGTTTAGTAAAATCAAAACTTCCTGAAAAGGCAGCAGCATAAAAGAGAGAACTGAAAGGAACACAAGGTCCCAGAAATATCTCTGCACAGATTTCTGAGACCAGCCCAGAGGGAACCTTTGCTGCATATTTTTCAGTGCAGCTCTATAAACTCATTGAACATCTCTCTACCATTCTGCATTAAAACAGAGATTGAACCTCTCTATCTTTTATTGAAACTATACTGTGTTGTCCCAGAATATAATCAACTTTGAGAGTATCAAATGTGCCTGATTTAGCACTTTGCCAATTACAATAGCAGGTGACTTATACTTGTGCAATTCAGTAATCAGTCAAAAACTTCCAAGAAATTCTGCAGCGCCAGTTAGACAGACAGAGGTAACATCAGAGAACATTTACTTCAGAGCCTCATTTGACTCTGTTCTCTACAGCTTTCTTTTGCTCTGCCTTCACTCATACATCACAGCATCATATACCCTCTGCTTGCAGATCTTCTACTTCTCCCTGTGATTTTTCTTAGTTGGTTTGAGTTGGCATTTTCCCCAAGTATCAATACTTGTAAGGATTTGGTAAGAAGGGTAGGTTAGGTGTGTAACAATATGGCAATGAAAACTTGTCAATTTAAAGAGATGATATCTATGTTTTTTATTTGTCCCTCAACACAAAACACCATCACCAACCCCAACTTTAAATGCTTCCCTTTTAGGTATAATTTGAACTAGCAGAAACTACTTTACATCAGTCGATGAGTGCTGTGGTGTTTCAGCTATGCCAGCATAGCCACTGCAGTAAAACCTGCATGTGTAGACAAGCCCTTTGAAAACTGCTGTAAAGCCTGTTTAGGTCAAATCAGCCAGGTTTCTACAGAAAAAAAAAGAAAATGTTTCTTGCAACAGCAAAGCACATAAGTACTGCTATTTTACTGCAATTTACTCAATTCAGGCGCCAGATGGTTTTTGAGAGAAGTAACAACGAGAACCATTACCAATTCTGTGCATCTGTTTGCTTTAGAGCATAGTTCTGACCAGGTTTGTTCTTCTACTAGATTTTAAATTAAATTTGAGGCCAGTGCTAACTTAGCATACGATTTTTCAGTTACTCAGAGGCACAAACTACATGACATTAGGCATTATTCATGTCACTGTGTGAATCACAAGACTGTCATATACCCTACCTCACACCAACACTACCATGTAAGATAGCCCGCTGTGAGCCTCGTGGCCCCAAACATCCATTTCCCTCTCCTGGTGCTTATAAAGGTTTTACATCCACAAGATTGTTTTGCTCCTCATCCTTCAGAAAAATTTGTGGTGGTAAAATTTTAACAGGTCATCCTCTGTGCATTCAAGTTTAGACTGTTTTTATCTTAGCTGGCCATGCATATGAATTGGGAAATTGTAAGACTGGTTCTTATCCAACTACTCTGGACAGTAAGCCTAGTGCAAGACAGGTACAAAACAGTGAGGCCCAGGAGCGCTACTGGATTCCCACTGTCCCTCTTCTATTTACAATGGCCATAGTGACTGTAGGCACCATAAGAAGTGTCAAGAGTTGCTGTGTAATCTACCTGCTGATCCAAACCAAGAAAAGGAGGTGCAAGTTAACAGGCAGCTATCCAGGTTATCCAATGTATTAGTGTTACCTTATTTCTGAATTAGAGCTGCCATGCAAGGCTTGGATTAATCTTACTTAGGGAAAATTAAACTCACATCTCCAACCAATTTGCCTAATTTTCCCGAATATTCCTGTGTAGGCTTGCCTTTAGTCACAGATCCTTCCCAGTTTTGCTGTGTGAGTAAATAGCAATGTTTCCTTTCCCATTTTGAGCTGTAGCCCAACGTACAACCATCAGGTTACAGAGAAGCTTGGTAAGTTGATGTGTCAGCTAAGCTGTGGTAACTGTTCAAATGAAGCCTCTTAGCAATTCCAAAAGTTAACTAATCCAATCACACTTAATTTGTTATGTTTGTATAAACATTATCAGTCCTGAGCTCTATATTTTGATCCAGACACCCTTCTTTTAAGGGCTCTCAATAGCTAGAGGAAATAGCTTGAAAAGACATGTAGATGTGGCACTTTGGTAGATGGTTTAGAGGGGGACTTGGCAGTGCTGGGTTAATGGTTGGACTCCTGATCTTAAATGTCTTTTTCAACCTAAATGATTCCATAGTAAAAGGGATGGGCAAGTCATAGTAGGAAAGGAGAGCTTTAACCTTCTAATATACTTTAGGGCAGTATAAAACTAAGTAGATCAGCTGGCTGATTAAATTATGCTTGAGGAAAAGATAGATATAAAGTTTTCTGAGGATAATTTAATAGTCTGGACAAAGAATATGAAAACAAGCCAAATCTTTATTTCTTCCCCTGCAAAATCAGAGTGAAGACACAGACTAAGGAAAACTAACATGAAAAAAAAAAGTGCCATTTCACTGTGTACTCATCACTGCAGATGCAACTTGAAATCAAGATTTGTGGTGAAATTACAAGATCAACAGAAATATTTCTACTGAGTACAACTCCTTTTCTTGATTGAGGGCATAATGATCACTTGCTGTCCTGAGAAGGCAAACCTTTCCCTCGTAGGACCAGAGGAAATGGCTTCAAGTTATACCAGGGGAAACTTAGATTGGATATTAGGAAAAATTTCGTCACTAAAGGGGTTGTCAAGCACTGGAATAGGATGCACAGAGAAGTGGTTGAGTTACCAACCCTAGAGGTATTGAAATGACATGTAGATGTGACACTTAGGTAGATGGTTTAGTGGTAGATGGCAGTACTGGGTTAATGGTTGGACTCCATAACCTGAAAAGGTCTTTTTCAACCTAAATGATTCTATAGTAAAAGTGCTGGGTAAGTTGTAATGGAAAAGGAGAGCTTTAACCTTCTAATACACTCCATATTCAGGAAAGTAAAACTAGATACTTCAGCTGGCTGATTGAAATATGGCTATCACACTGCTAATTTAAGCACCTGATTCTGCTGCTTTTAGGCACCTAATTCTACATTGCCTGCAATAAACAGAAGTGCAATGAAGAGCGAATAAAATCTTGAAAAACATGAAAAATGTAGGAAAAAAAATTCCACAATTAACAGTGACAAGGGACAAGGCAAAGGTTTTTTTTATGGCTGTAAAGGCAGAACAAAGAGGACAATTCAGAGCAGAAATATGTACCTTCACTGTTGACAATTATTGAAGCAGTTCCAGTAGCAGCATCTGTAGTTTGACCTACAAATGCTAAGAAAGGGAAAAGTTAGAGCATGCACTAGTTCAATACATTACTTTCAACCAATAGCATGTGACACAGTTTAATTGAATTAAATCTAAAATGAACCCATAACCTCCAGCAATTTAAAAATGCTAATTACTCTTTCATGTGCAACAATGCCAGAGAAGCTAACAACAACAAAAAGTGTTAATTTACACCCACAAAACAGAAATACGAGTCCAACATTCTTTAATTTGGCTACATCTCTGCATTAGAGAAAGCATGTTATTTATACAGCCTTCTCAGGCACTCTACTCCTACTTAGAAATATTTCTTTTATCCAATGAAACAATAGAGTCAAGGCTAAAGAAAAACAAAAACACTAAAACAACCCAGCATCTCATTCTGTGTAGATTTGCATTTCAGCAGCAATATTAACTAATGCTATGAAGGCAGTGGTGGGGTTATATGTTTCCTCTTTGGATTATTATTCAGAGAAGTTAACGTGATGCTGGCAGCACTGTCTGTTATAAAGATTGTTCCATGTTTACTACTATAAGAACCTGTTTTCAGTTGACAGGAAATTTGTCAAATACCAAGCAATGATAGGAAATTGGTAGCAGAAACCAGTAGCACTGTAGCAGAAAACTGACCAAAAAGTTGAGTTTCTTTTTCCTTCCCCAAAACCTGTATTTGAGAAAAATCTACTATTCAATTTGAGACAAATTCTGATGGCCTTTTGTTTAAGGAGCTCTGGTGTTCTAACATTTTAGAACATGGATTCAATGCTGGGCAAAAGTGGGCTTCTTTCTCAAGATGTGCCTTTGTGTCCAGTTTAACAATCTGCTCCAATTTGACGAAGGCTGAAAAACACCTTACATCATGCTCACCTGGTATTGCTAAAGTCATGCAGGTACTTGCCCTGGAGGTACCCTTGCCTAGCTCAGTTACGAGGGTCAGAGCAGGACTTCCCTTACAATTAGAGTTTCTTTTCACCATGAATTCTGTCTGCACACTGGAACTGAAAGCAGAGAATGTGTCTCCTCTGTACTCCCAATGCTCTTGCAGCATGACAAGCAAGTAACCCGGTTCAAATGTGGGAAAAGGAAAAACAAATCAATAGAGATCTAAATAGTCTGAGCAGCACTAGTGGCTGGTTGGTTGTGGAAGACAAGAAGCCAGGGAAAGGGGAAAATTACAAAACAGATTGGAATTGGAAAGAAAAGCTGATATGCTAGGAAACAGAAGAGCAACATAAAGAAGACATACAACAAGGACCCCAGATATGAGAGCTGGCAGAACTGGCATTACCCCACAGATTTTCATCCAGTACCCAGTATCCTTATGTACAACAACAGGGATGTGCTAGAAAAGGATTAAACTGAAATATGACTGAAATAAGACCACCTTGAGCAAAAAGCTCTGAGCACACTGAATCACCCTTGCCTCCAGATCTTGGAATACAAGTTAGGATCCTGGACCAAGCTCACCAGCAGTGTATCTTATTTTTCTCCAGGGCTGATCAACAGAGGAGATGACAATCAAATACAATTTTGAGATATTTTTAACTCAGTCAGGAGAAACTAGGACCTTGGACCTAAACATTCCAAACCTTCAACTGATCTACCATGAACTGCAATACGATGGAATTTCTGATTTCTTTTCCCACATTTTTCTTTTGTTGCTATAAAGATTATTTAAAAATTCATGTTGAGATTGAAAGATCAGTCATTTAAATCAGAAAACATTTAGGTTCTTTGTAGCATATGCATTTTCATTAAGTGCTATGCATTATAATTGCTTCATTTACATGATCAAAGACACGAGGTAGGCATGCTTTGGAGACATTCAGAACTGTACACTAACAGACACTGTTTTCATGGCATCCTTGCTTGGTTTCTTGCCTAAGTTGAAAGATACACAATGAATAAACCTATATATACATCTGTGAAATAGTCAGATGCTACACTGATAAGCAGAATAAAAAAGCTCACAAAATACTGATAGTTTTGTCTTTAAGGCAGGTTGAGTAATGCAGTAGTTTAAGCTTGTGGCTGCACATTAAACAGAAGAGATATAGGAAATATTGAATTGCCACTTAGTGATTACATCTGTCCATCCTTGTCCAAAGGAGACAAGGGTCGTGCAGAAAAAATGTGATGATACAATTAAGCAGTGCACAGTAGAGAGGGAATTGGCTTTACAAAGGTGAAAAGATAATAAAATATTGTGGATGCCTAATTTTCTCTTTATCTGGAAGCCTTTTAACATTGATTTTTGTGTGTATGTGTGCTAACATCAGCTGCAGTCTCTAAAATGACTGCATGGGTCAGTTCACAAAGCAAAGGTGAAATGTTCTGCACTTACCTTTGAATTTCCACTCCATCCCTCCTCTGACAACGTGAAATTGAGAATAAGTAATGAAAATGAATTTTTCAATTTCTCACCAGGCATTATCACCTAATGATGCCAGACTAAACAATTTCATAACAGCAAGTTATCTTCAGGTGACTTGCACTGATGTAATCATCCAAGGTTTAGAGGCAATAACACTACATTTAATTTTTAGTGGTACAGCTGATTTCAGAAGCTCCCATATTCTCTCCCATATCCATTCATTCCTGCCAGTTGCATCAAAATAGTTATTCATAGTTCTGAACGATAAAACATATCCAATAAGATAAAAAAAAAATAAATCCTCCACCACCAGTTTTTGAAGTTCAAAAATAATACAAAATATTTAAAGTAAAATTTTACCTGTAGAAATACCATTCTTCTTCAAATTATCAACATAATCATTGCCAAAGGAATCATTCCCAACCTATTTAAAACATAAAAGAATGGGTTTTCTTTACAGAAAGGTGAGAGGATAAATAGACCATCTTTTAGACAACCAAATGCTCTACTGTAATTTAAATACAACACTTTTAGTCTTGAAGTCCTTTGTCTTATTAATCAACAAATAATAAATTAAGAAATAATGGTAAAAATGTATTAATAGTATTAGCAAACAATAAGAACAGTGTTCTGCAGTTTTCTCCTGCTCTATTACAAATACCCATGTTGCCAAATTCAAGTTTCATCCTTGTACAATCCCTGTGCTCCTTTGACACTGAAACTTCTGGGGATTTTAAAATCTGGACATGTACTGAATTTTTCAGCTTTGAATTGAAGGCATTGCCATGAATTCTGGTGTCCTTCTTAGCTGCAGTTTGTATTTTGAATTTTCTACCTCAAGTTTCCTAGGTGGAAAAATATCAAACTGTGTCTATGGGATGGAAAGTGATGATAAACACAGCATCACCAATTTCTGCAATTCTCAGTACTAAATGTACTGTTTAGAAATTCAACATTTTTTGTTTGTGTTATCCAGCAACAGCAGATCAAGTTGAGTTAGGGAGTCAAGCTATGGTCTATTTTTTTTCTAACAGCTTTGAAAAGCTTGTAATTTTAGTTCCATTAATCTTTTCAGCTGAAAACAATTCTGCTTGCTGTTTATTCAAACTAATATGAATTTCCTTTTTTGTTACATTACAAAAGCTGAACAAAGGAGATGAGGTACATGGAGAAAAAATAGTTTAATTCACTTAATATCATGCAAGCATTTAAAATAAATTTATAAAGCCAACAAAGCCTTTGAGTCACCACTCTTAGCCTGTCTTCAGGATGCACAGCATGTGTTCCCAATTCCAAGAGTGAGTTGTGTATCCGAGCAGTGTCAAAGACTAACCAATGCTACAGAAATAATTTTTGCAAAAGGAAAAAAGAAACACCTTTCAGATCAGAAGCCAAACCGAGACACTGGTTATGGCTCTAGAGGTGCCCTAGCAAATTATCCATCTTCTCATAAAACAGCACTACACAGCGCATGGTATACTTAAGTTCCTAGAAGCACAGAAGCAGCTGCCGCTACTTGCTGTTGTTAGAAATTCATCTGTTTATGAGTTCAGTCCTTCAGAAAGCTTGGAGAAGGCCTGAATACCAGCCAGTGATCATAAGTATCGAACACTTTGATCCAGAATTCTAAAATTTAAAGTGTCACAGATAAATGATCCTTTTCCTCATATATTTGATTGCATAACCATGATTTGAAACTTCCATTTCCTACGACACCTATGAGGTTTTTCCTAAAGCTTTATTAAGGATAGTCCCATTCTTTCAGCAAAGGAGGACAGCAATTAAGGTCAGAATAGTCTAACCAGATGGACCATTCCTTAGTATATGGAAGAAAAAGCCCAAACAACCCAACCTTTTCTTGGGTCACTGTGTTATTCACTGTTACTATATCAAAGTATTTCTGTACTTCTGACTAGTCCCAGTTTGCCAGACAGAGCAGGTTGTCAAAAGCTGCCTCTTCTGACTGCTTTAGACTGGATGACTGCAGCCATCTGCAATTTAAACCTGAGTTGTGCTCACCTCTGCAGCCTAACAGCTGTGCTCTGGAATACATTCACTCTGATGGTACCACCTTCTCTCTCCTTTGCTACTATGATTCTTCGACAACAAATCTCACAATCTGCTCAGTTAATTCAGCAACAAAATATTTCATAACTCTCTTCCAAAAGCTCAGCTGAAACTTCCTTTCTTCAGCTCTTTATCCTGCATGACTGACAGACAAGCATCCCTTACTTTTTAACTGTCAGAACAGCTGAGAGCAGCCATGGTACTTTTTGCTCACACTAAGACATCTCAGTGCTGGAGGGAAGCCCTCCAGCGGGTGTCCATGGAGGTCGCTCTCCTCTGGAAACTTTTTTCCATGTTAGTTCATCAGTATCCAACCCAGTTAATCCTAGTGCATTTGAAGGACTTTATTTTTCCATTCAGGCTTTACCCTCAAGGAAGACAAGAGTATTGGGCATCAGACTGAGTTTAGATTAAAGGCATATTTACTGACCATGTCAAATTATATAACATTGTTTTAAATATTTTCTGCTTTTGCACAGACTCTGCTAGATGGACTAGTGGATAAACAGAAAAATAAATGTCTTAGTCTGCTGACCACAGAACACTGTTAAGTGCTGAAATAGCATTTCTTTTTTCTTGAATTCTTAACAACAAAAGCCATTTGTAAAAGCATTATTGTCATACAGTTTGCATATCAGAAGAAGTGGAATTACATCAGTATTTTTCAGTCTGGGCTTTCCCTGCTTATGATCATGTTTTCCACATGGAGCTAGGGAGCTGGCTGGCATCATAGCAACTAGAATTCCAGCAGCTTAAGAATTAAACTCATCTGTACCTGAAAACTACTTACAGCAAAAAGCATGTACCTCTGGATAATTTTTATTTTTTTAATACGTTGTTTGTTTTTTGGTTGTTTACTCATTTTTTGTCATCAGGGAATTAAACAAGTACTAAAGACAAGTATAAGACAGTAATACAAATGGAAAAAACAATTGAAGGTACCCATCATATTCTGGGCTGCGTCTGAGATACAGCTATGTTCATACAATGAAGTGAGAATTTAGCTTATAGCACTTTAACTTAAATTTGGCTTATGGATCATTTAAAACGACTGCACAACATGGTAATACAACACTTCCTGTTGCTAGGTAGGAATTAAATGCAGACATGGCTTAAACAGAATTCGGGATACGCAATTTCAGCAATGTTCAGTGAAGATCACTCCAAATTGTTTGTCAGAAGTAAAGCAGGACCTTTTCCAGCACATACAATGTCTTTCAGACCAACATCCCTCCACCATCTTATTCTACGATGCCCAACAGATTTTTTGGGGACTGGTCACAACAAAAAGAAAGAAACTAGCTAGGGGAGTTTGGAATCTCTCTCGAACACTGCTATTTTTTCCATACTCCAACAGCGCTCTTGAATGAACCTGAGCAATTAATTTATTTGCTTAGATCCTTTAGTACCCCGAAAAGAATCCTTTACATTTCTCTGTAACTATTCCACCATTCCCTTGTTTTACAGGATGGAGCAAATTGACTGCTACTGTGACACACATCAATAACTCAGAGTAACAGTGGCCACTTGCAGAGACATCCAGGCAGGAAGCAGAACACTTTGTATTTCCACTATTCAAACTCAATTTTTTAACATTTTTTACAATTTTTACATTAAAGTCCACAGCACCCTGTGGCATCTCTAGTCATAACAGTAAGTCATTACAACATACTCCCTCTCAAACCCTCACCAAGCATCGGCTCTTGTGTTTTAAAGTTCTGAGGTATAAAGAGTTTCTCGTCACTTGACCTGAGACATCTATCTCCAGTTTTCTTAAGGACATCTTCTCTCTAAATCACACTGCTACTAAGAGGATGCCACACTCCAATGGAATGTCCCTTTAGTATTAATACTGATTCCATTTTCTGAACTTCAGATTGTAGAAGTAATTTTTGCACCCATAGTGGATAAAAAATGTTGGGAAATATGACCAAAACAGAAACATGTAACTGAGCAGAGAGTATGTGTGTGAGGGGCAATCCAGCTTAAAGAACCACTGAATAGTTTAGATTACTTGTTGCAGTAAAAATAATTCAATTGTAGAAGCTCATTATTGCCACATTCTTCTTAGTTTATTAAGCAAGAAATTTTATTTCTCATTAACCTATGTAGATATAAGACTGTATATGAGACTTCCATAAGATGAGATAGTATTTTGTGAGGCTATAAAGTGCAATTTTTAAAAACTAAATAATAACTTTCAAAATTAAAAAAAAATATAAAATGCTAACATTTTCTCAAACAAATACACAACAGAAAGAAATACAAGAGAGACAGACAGACAGAAAGATGGAAAGAGAGACAGACAGACAGAAAGATGGAAAGACAGAAAGACAGACAGAAAGAAAGAGAAGACTGGGTTTTACTGAAATAACAGAAATATATTTTTGAAAAGTACTTAGAAAATACACTAGCTACTAAATTTTATTATGAGTACGTATGTTTCCATTGCACTGAGCGAAGGCTAGACCATTAAAAAAATAAAGCAAAATTCACACTTGCAGTGGAAAAAAATTCTTTAACATTTAGCAGGAAATGTTAGAAGGGAATTCACTGCCAGTTCATCTTGTACTTGAATCTGATCGTTCTTGAATGCAAAGATGATCAAATATACACAAAATGACAGAAGCGCAAACACTGCCAAAAAAACCCCAACCCCACACTGTAGAACAACTAGTGATAATAACTCACAGAAACGCTTTCAGGTGTAATTTAAATTTATAGCTAACATTGTTTAGTCTAAATACCGAATTGAAAGAACAGTGAGGAAGGCTTCCTTGAGATGTTTCCAATACTTCTCAAAAAATCCTTGCCAGACAATGATCCAACAAATTTAGCATCCTCCCCAGCTATGGCAAAAAACAAAGTATGTCCAGTCAATTTGAAGTTTCATCTACAGTTAGCACAGTATAGGCAATAAAGACTAGAGAGAGAAAAAATTTGATCTTAACCGTAGTAATGATCACTCAAAACTTATAATGTTTAATGACAAAAATCAAAGAAAAGCATTGTAAGAATATAGCATCTGCCAAGTTGAATCAGATCAATGGTGTGTGAGCAAGTCTTTAGAGCTGCAGTACATCAGATGTTTCAGAAAAGTAGGCAAAAATATCCCGTAACACACAAAAGTCCTAGAATTTGGAAACAATCACGTTATCTTAACCTCAAGTACTGAGTGAGATAATGATTCAATTCTCAAAGCACTTTCACATTCCTTCTCAAATTTGTCATGGGCTTGTCAGTGTATCATTTTTAATCATCTACAAAGTAAATTTCAGAGCGACCATAGCTTCTAGCACCTAATGCCATCAATGAAGTGCTCTTTGCTGTAACAGGGGGAACATAAAGAGGAAGACCTAATCAAGATTTTTTAAACTTTGAACATGTCTAACTCTTTCCAATTCTCTTTTCCATGGTATATCAACCTAAGTTTTGCAATCCTTCTCTACATGCAATTTCTGTCAAATCTGCAGCCAACTAGTCTTTGGTTCTGGCAGTGTTCTTAAACAGTCTCCTCCAGGCTTAAATTTATAGCCGAAATAAGAATAAGAAAAGAGAATTAGAGAGAGATTTAAAAAACTAAAAACATACCAAAAGCTTTTTGGTAAGCGAGCAAAAGGTTTACTGGAATTTGCATGAACACTCAGTTTAGCTGTAACTGAAGAGCAAGTCAGTGCTTACCTTGCAGATCAGCGAGGTCTTGGCTCCAAGTCGAGCAGACTGGACACACTGGTTGGCTCCTTTCCCACCAAAACCAACAAAAAACTTATGTCCCAGGATAGTTTCTCCAGCTTTTGGCAATCGTGTAGTAAGGCTATTCCAATTTAAAGCAATATTTACATACATTAGTGACTGAAGAAAACAAGAATCTTCAAAATAAGAGTTACATTGTTATAATCCTAAATGGCTCAACAGTCAGCCAATAAGACTGAAAAATACTCAAAAGACCTTTTACGGTTCTACTCCACATCCCACTAGTTTAAGTTTATTTCTTACATGCCAAGTTTCTTTTCCCCTCAGGAGAGGGACTGCATTTGTTTTGTTTATGTTTTATGTTCTACAGAAGTTGTACCTGGTCCCTGACTGGGATTCCCCAGCGCTAACTCAATACAGATAAACCATAAATCTACAGGTCTCACTGTTAATTTTTACTGTTTTTTACTATTTTTACTGGTTTTTACTGTAATATTAGGCTCAAGTTTACATATAGTTCATTTAATTCCATTACATATAATTACACCTTCTTAAACTACCCTTAAGTAATTTTTCACTCTGTTGGTGTTCACACCCCTAAGAATTGTAATCATTACCAAAACCTGCCCCTCCTCTGCCGTCATGCAGGCACACTGTACATATTTAACATTTTTCTTTTTTAAGTTTTTCTCCTACAAATCAAGCTTTACAACTTCTCGGCATTTTGTTTTTTCGTTGAATGCAGTCCAATTACATTTACATCCTTCTGTGTGCCCAGAACCAGATGCACTAATACAAGTCGAAAGCCATCAGGAGTGTATTCTGGTTTCATTTCCATTTTGGAAAAAAAACCCCAAAACTGCAGTTTTGTAAACCCTACCAGATGCTTTCCTATCTCAATAAAAGTTGAAAGGAATAAAAGACACCACTGAGACTGTAGGGTAGAATTTCTCATCATGCAAAGACTATCTGACTTCTGTAATTTCTATTAAAATACGTAACTTAAAGATGCATTTCCCACATTCAGATAACCAAAACTTTTGCCTTCTCAAGCCATGCATTCCAGGTAGAAGGCCTAAAAATGTAATTTTAAAATCTCTGATGCTACAAACAAGTTCACAACACATGAAAAGGGAAGGCATTCTATGATATACTAACAACCTGCTCAGTCAACAAGTTACCTCAGTTTCCAGAAGTCTGCTGGATATAAAGGGAGCATGGGGAATGGGAGTCTGAAAGAATGCAGAAGAACCCTAATGATGAAGAGATTAACTTCAGCTATGGTTTGTCAGTTTATAACATCATTTTACCAATAAATCTCACAACAGCTTCAAAATCCAAAAATTTTGAATTCTGAGTTCTGGGTTCCTCAGGACAAGAGCCGTGGAGCCCCTCGAAGCACGTCCAGCTGAGGGTAACAAAGATGATTAAGGGACTGGAGAGTCTCATGTATGAGGAAAGGCTGAGGGAGCTGGGCCTATTCGGCCTTAAGAAGAGATGGCAGAGAGGGAACCTCATCCAAGTCTATCAGTATCTGTAGGGAGACTGCCAAGAGGATGGAGCCAGGCCCTGCTCAGCAGTGCTGAGCAATACGACAGGAGGCAATGGGCAGAAACTAATGGATGGAAAGATCCATCTGAACACGAGGAAGAACTTCTTTACTGTGTGGGTGACTGAGCCCAGAAAGTTTTCCATACTGGAGATATTCAAGAACTGCTTGGATGCAATGTGCCATGTGCTCTAGGATGACCCTGCTTGAGCAGGGATCTTCAAACAGATGATCCACTGTGGTCCCTTCTAACTTCAACCATTCTGTAACTCTTTGAAAATTGCCAGCCTTCCAATTCAGAATAAAAAAAGTTAGATATTTGGAGAAATTATTCACTGTGGGGGTGGTGAGACACTGGAACAATTTGCCCAGGAAGGTTGTGGATGCCCCAGCCCCAGCAGTGTTCAAGGCCAGGTTGGATAAGGCTTATGTCTAATGGAAAGAGTCCCTGCTCACGGCAGAAGAGGTTTTGAGTGGATAATCTTTAAAGTTCCTTTCAATCCTGAATGTTCTATGATTGTATGCCTCTGCACTAGGCAATCACTACAGATTGTTTTTTGAAAGGATATGAAGAATATGTGTGTATTACTTTTTGAGCTTATGCTGCACCTTCTGGGGCATATGGGTGTTTGCAGAATTTTACAGAACTAATGATAGAGCATAGCCTAATTTACTGAAAATTCTCAGGAAAAAGCAAACATTTTTTTCTCCCTCTAATTTTCAGTTTCTTCAGTCCAAAGGTTTAGGACCATTAGAAAGTCAAGAAAACCTAAAATGAAACTAGCAAAGTCAAATAAGTCCCAAACTCACAGAAATTAAGATTTTGGCTTTGACGGAGTTGTTACAGGTCTCTGCTTCATCAGTAGTTATAATTTCCAGAGAGATGCAGGTAGGGATGTAGACTCACTAACAGAGACACTCACTAAGACAACATGCCAGATTTTAGTGTGAGGATAGCATACACAGTCACCAGGTTTCTTTTGTGTGGGTGGCCACAGATAAACCCCAGAAGAGTCACAGATCCAGCTCATAGCACTCACTTCCAGAGATTCAGAGCCAGGAACATTTCGCTGCAGAATGTTTAAACCATTTTCAATAAAAATACAAGAGCTTTTTAAAAATACACTTATTACCTTTTATATATATCTCCATATATATATATATATATATATATATGGAAAGGATTGCTAAGCTCCTAATACAGCTAAGTAAAAACTGTTTGCCCACAGCAGCATCCAGGAAATTGTTTCCAACAATGAGTAACTGTAGGCTCCCATGGAGAAAGGTGCACCAGTAAAGCGTATTGATAAGTAGTAATATATAAACTGCTGAGGAAGCTCCTCTTCAGCTCCTGCCAGGATACGGCATAGACACATCTAAAATTAGGTGCCATTCAGTGAGGAAGGATGTTTCACCCTGCCTTGGTAATAAGAACCAATAACGGCTCTTGTATTCTTCCTTTCATCCACACATCTCACTACACCTTAAAAAACAAAACATCATCATTATTCCCGTTTTGTGGAGATGGGACTTAGTCAAGGCATTTGCCTTTTCATGCCTTGGGTCAGTCAAGAAGCCAGGGGCAAAACCAAAAAGAGAGATCAGCTTAATCCACCAGCTCACATTGTCTTCTCATTCAAATTCTGCAGTATGAAAATGGCATCAATTCTCAATTCATTTTTCATCCTTAGGCTGTTTTTTTTTTTTAAGATTATAGCTTATCCTAAATAGAACTTGCTTCCACAAAAAGTCAATATATTTTTAAGCAAAGATTATCAATTTTCATGATTCCAGCACACATCTCCAAATAGCACTGCTCAGAGCTCACATTCAAGTACGTTCAACCACAAATATTATTTTAACAGTGGCCAGACTATGACTTGATTCTTCTCTCTTTTATGTTGGCATCAACATGCAACTCCAGTGGAAGCATCATTATTTCACTGGTGAAAAAACAGGCTTGGTGAGATGAGAATTTTGGTCTGTGTTTCAAGTAGCATGGCATAACAACTCCTGGTGGGAATCACACAGCTTGTAGAAGACAGGGAAATGACCTTTCTTTTTTTGTTTTGATGGAAAGATACAAGGCAAAGGGCAAAGGATCAAGTGCAAGAGTGATTTAGAACTAGTCAATTTTAAAATAAGCTAAAACAGACCAAGCAAGAACATACAGCAATTTCCTATAGCTCTCTACAAACAAACCCTTCACCATATTTCATCTTAGGCATGATTGCCAATCATTCCAGACCAATTCCCCACTCCAGAAGCCCATTCTTATTTTCCACATGAAACAAATCTGGAGTACTGATCTATACATGCAGTTTTAACTTTCAGGGAAACCAATATTCCTGAAACAGGTTTTTGTTGCTAATATAATGGTATTCTCTCATCATTTAATTCTGCAGCTATACTAACTTTTGATTCACATCAGACAATTTTAATGAGCATTTCAGGCTTCTGTTATGAGCAGGCAGTGATGACTAATCTGTATGATTAAGAAACCCTATAAATTCTTGGCTTATTCACGGTGTCACAAAGAATACCCAAAATAGCCTAAAAGTGATGAAACAGCTAATGTTATTCCAAAACTAGGCTAAATAAGTTAATTAGAAAAAATGTCACATGGGCTTTCAGAATTGTTACATAAAATGTTTTGCAAAGCCGTTTACAACTTTTGACGTAATTTGAAAACACTGACCTGAAAAACCCAATATAAGTTACTACTCAACAGACTCTTCCTTGCTTACATGACAAATTCTGCTCACCTTTGAGAGGATAAATGGTGCAAAGGATACTGAACTCTTATGTCTTATGAACAATCAGAAACTGAACTTGAAAACTCCCAACGCATTCTAAGTAAAATAAAATTGCTGTTATGTTTTGCAAATTGCGCATGGTACGACTGAATCATATTTATAGAGGAAAGTTCAGACTGAAACATCTTGAATTACTTTGGACATTACAAGCAAGGACTATAATCACTCATAATTTCAACCGAGTTTTTACAAAACAATATTTAAATGCAAAACACACTGGAATGCTGCCCACATTTGCTTGTGACAAATGAAGAATCTTACAGACACTTATGTTTCAGAGATTCAGGATGAATAAAGACAAACACATAAGAATTCTACCACTGCACTAACTTCCACCCTCTCTTCCAGCATCTGCGGCAAGTTCCCTTAGAGGCTAAAGCTGATTAGCATTTTAGGACAGACATGCCTTTGGAGAGATTGCATTAAAAGCAGAACAGAACCCTTTACTACAGTGTTGAAGCACTGAATCAGAGGTGAAAGCACAACGTACTGAGTCATTAACGCACCTTTCCAAACATTCTGGGTTTTCTCAAAAAGTTCCCCTCTAAGCAGTGACTAGATCACATACAGAGATAGAAAGTATGAAGAAGGGGGAAGGGAGAGATGTATATTAAGTAGAATTTGCATAAATTAATCCTGAAATTAATCATGGTTTGCGTCTGATTCTTCACACCTAACCACTGTTTGTTCATTGTTTTCAACACATGAAAACTAAAAAGATGTATTATTACTGTCAGCTTAAACTGATGTGAAGCCATGCTCTCTTCTCAGCAGCATTTCCCCACTATTTCTCTAGTTCTGCTTTTTTTAATTGCTTACAGAGCTTCCTAATTCAAAACATTTTTGTTCAAAGGGTCATTTTCATTTGGACCAATGAATTCATCCAACTCATTATCCAGCAGCCAAGGTGGGCCTGTGAAGGGAGGAGCAGGAGAGCATCTGCTGGCAGCAGAACAGCCAGACTGCCCTGAGCCAAACTGGAACTTACACTTGATACTACTTTGTATTGAAAACACTTCATGCTCTGTTGCTAAGGTTTGCTTCAATAGTGCAGTATACTTAGCTCTGAATATACTGAAAAGCAGAGAGTATCAGTACATTTCAGAGAATTACATGCATGAGAAAGGAAAATAGAAAAGCACATGAGTATTTTTCTCTAAAAAAACCCCACAATATTCTCATCAGGCAACTCAGAGGCGAAGAGAATTTCTACATCAGATTAAATATCACCAAAAATTCCTAAAAGGACAGTCATTTAAATAGTATCAAAAGAAACACTCAGATTTTTTAATTTCTGAAGAAAGGTGAAGATGATCAGGGGTAGGAAAACAGCAGCAGAAATACTGAATTCAAAACTGACTTAATAAAAAGTAATATAATGTAAAGCCCTAGAATTTAGCTTTAATTCTCTTCTCTTTGAATCACTGAACAAAACTTGTTTTCTCCACTCCTGGGAACTCCCTAGAATGGGGAAAATCCCAGTGAGATTAGAGTAGGTGTAACTAGCCACTGTCTAGTACATACAATTTACCGGCCTTTCATGAGTCTCACAACTGAACAAATACAAAGGAGAGAATAGTTCTTGCCTCTAATATAATACAACATTGTGGTGAAAAAGTCTCAGACCTCTTTTGGATCTGGCTTAACATTTTGGTTTAGCCTTGGTCTGTTTTGTCTAGCTTCATTTTGAAGATTTGAAAATGTCCTGTGGGAAAGTATCCATAACAGAGAGACAAAAAGACCACACTCTTTTCAAAATCTGATGTTCTTGACTCATTTATGCTTTCACTCCTTTTAATCATCCACTAAAATATCTTACTGGGAGGTAAAAAACTTCCAAGATTTCCAAAGAGATTACGTCAGGGATTTAGTTAACTATACCTTGGTTTAAGCATGGGGCAACCTGGTTCTAGGTTTGTAGACTTCCTTCAGACCTTTAATGACTGAAAAAACCTTAAAAATTAAAGAAAATATCTAATTTTTTTTCTATGTTCCAGAACATGACAAGGTTTTCTTTCAAAAACAACCCCAAAACTTTTCAGACAATTCAAACACTTGCCTATTGCTTGGATGTTTGATGGCCTGGGTTCTCTCTGTAGCCCACAGTGATGAACGCTGTAGAAGCCCTACTCAAGCTGGTACCAGGCACAATAATTGACACTTACAGAGGAGCCCTCTGCAGAACAGTGAGATGCAAAAGCTTTACACCATCATCAATTCAGAGGGTTTTTTAAAAATCTGTTTAATTTTACATCAAAAAGCATTTTTCGCCACAACACAAACAAGGGGATGATAAATTGGTGCAAAGCAGCAGGAATCTTTTCAACAAGTTTTGCCATCAGGGAAAATATGTATTTTATGAAACAGAAATATATATAAACAACATATAAATACACAAACTGTTTATATAAGCACATTAATAGATATATAGATATATAGATATATATAAATAGACAAACTGGTTTGTAGATCTCATTACTGAGTGGGTAAACAGCTGAAGTGGGACAACTGTAGAAAATCTCTAGCAAGGGAGAAAATTAAATGAATGGCTGTGAATATACGTAGGAGGGCCACAAGAGTTGTATCTTTGTATAAGTACAATCACATCTTCAATTGAAAAGGACCAAAACTTGTAACACATGGAATGAGAACAGCTGTCTACAGCTCTTCAAGAACTCCACTGAATAATTTTGTTGACCCTTTGCCCAGAATCAGATTTTACCCTCCTAGGTATTAAAAGACGAAACAAACAAAAAGGCATCCAGATGAATGCCCTGAAGGATTTATGGTAGTACACTGTACCGCATTTCAGTGAAATTATGGTATTACCGAGACATCAAATTCCTAAATTATGTTATGAATATGAAAACTTTCAACACAATGAAATTATTTTTTTGACTAATTACCAAAAAGCTTTCTCACGGAACAACAAACCTGTAACATTTCCTCACATCACTAGCAGTTAAATCTGGGCAAAAGGTGGCACAACCTTGATGAGTTCATAATCTGTGGAATGCTTAATTCTGAAGCTGAAGCTCTAAGAGATTTAAAAACTCAAATAAATCTATCTTCAGATATTTAAGTCTCAGCAAACATTCCATCATTCTTACCAAACATCTGTTTTGTATTTAAGAAAGATTGTGGAAATTTTCAGAATTGCTACTCTCCAGCTTTATTTGCCTCCCACGTTGTTCTTCATTGATGTCTCTCGATTACATTATTTTTGGAATGGCAGTTACATAATTATTTTCAATGCAATCTGACAGTAATGTTAGAATAGACTGTCTCTGAAACAGGCTGTGCTCACCCAGAACTGAAGCAGGCTGCCTACAGTTCCTGTGCTGAACAGAACATTATATCATGATGAAGTACCAGTGCTAGAGCAGAAAAAAACAATACAAAACAAAACAACGTTTGAAACTCAAGCAAAGAGTAATCTTTACATGCCCAAGGACAAATTAAGATAAACAAGACATGTGAACATTAATTTTTTCTATACCTCTTAAAAAAGGATTTATCAGACAACAGTGAACAAAGTGGAAATAATATGGTTGGTTAGACAGGCCACAGGATCCTTGTTCTTGTCATCATGATTTTCTATATACTGGTAAATCAACAAAGTAATCTGTATTTCTGCTTTACTATCATACAGAAAACAGGGCACCTAGCATGTGTTACAATCTTGTAACAAAATCTTGCTGTCAGTCTTTTGCAGGTAAAAATAAAAAAGAACCCCCACACATCATTAAGTATTGGCATTTGGCACACAAGCATATTGTGTTTTATAAACTATAATATTAGGTGCAACATCATAGATATGTTTTCACTACAAAGTCATCAAGACTAAGTACAGTGTGGTCCAAATGCTTATAATTTTCTTCAATGAGATGTTGTTCTAAAAGCTTTTAGCCAGGACAGTAATTTTGATAAATATTTTTTATCAAGTTTGTAAGTGCAGTGCTTCCTGCTGAATCCATATGGGTCACAAATGAAAAGTATAATCAAAATGAGGCATTGTTCACATACATTTATTCAGTGTATCATATATAAGGAAAGTAATAAATATATTTAAATACATGTGTATTTATTACATCGAA
>VZDJ01007749.1:16817068-17075139 GCA_008694505.1 Cyanoderma ruficeps
TAGTTCAGTCGAAAGGGACCTACATCATCAAGTTTAACTGCCCAGCCACTTCAGGATAAATTTTTGGTCAAGGTTTTACTCTGAAACTATCTTACTGTTGATTCACTGATAAAAAAAGTGTTCTCTGAAGTTCTATCTCATTGTAAAGGCATCAACAAAAATCTGGGATTACAGTAAGATTAAGGGTTATGGGGCAAAGATGAGAATGTGCAGGATGTGGGGGCAGTGTGCCTGGACTTCAGTCTGTCTACTGTGACAGGTCTGAATCCCCTCTCGGTAAGTCCCTTTACCTTTTTCATGATTTAAGCTCTCTTGGGAAAGGTAGATCCCTAGGTATCAAAAGGAAAAGTGGAATTCTGTATAACCCTGGCTTCTGATGCCTACCAATAGACAACTCCTGTGTCTCTATTTAAGCACAGAATTTTATGAGCAACAGGGAATAAAAACTGAAGAAAAATCTGCACACTTCTGCTGTCTCTCTATGGAGTAATACGAGTTCCATCAAAGCCACCAATTACTTTTTTCCAACAGGTCATTTTTCACTTGGTCCTTTCTGGGAAAAAGAAAAATGAAAATGAATTTTAAAAATGATTGAACAATACTAACAGGATATTCCCAATGAACGATACTAACAGGATCAGACAATTAGAAGAAGGAATGGATATTCAATCTCATTGCTCCTGAGAACATAAAAAATGCCAGTCTTCCCACAAGTACAGAAATTGATCTGCTTATCCTTTATTTTCAGCTCTGACCAATGATTTTTTCTTTCTGCTGTTTATAATATCAAGGTTTATGCATTTTGTATAAACAGGAATCTGAAATAACACAGGAAATATAGCAATGATGGATGGAATAAATTAACGAAAGGGAGTTATGATTCTTTGGACATTAGAGTTATTTTTGAAAGATGAGAGACAGGGAAAGAGCAATACAGAAGAGAAGTGCACTGTAAGAACATGTTGTATAAGGACAACAAGGAGAGGTGAAAGCAAATTAGGGGAAATTTCCTGGTTCAGCAATGACGTGCTATTGATATCGCACAGGAGGAAAAGGAGGAAAAAAGGACTAAATTCAGAAATGGAAAGAAGAAAGAATAAAACACAGAAGAGAGCACATTGATATATTTGGGAACATTACCACCCTCTTATTTTATAATTAGTTGTCACAAAGATCAAGGTGTTCTACAAAGTCGCACCTACTTTGGCAACATACTAGTGAAAAGTAATTTTGTATTTTCTTCAGAGTCCAAGTATTTGATTCAAGGATCCTCAAGGGAACTTGGATGTCAGCATCAAATAACTTACTGCAGCTTGATATAGGAGCTAACAAGTGTAGCCATATAAAACAAGCAAACAAAAAACCTTCCTGGTAAGCTCCTATGGAAAGAACAGCTCAGACAGCTCCTAGAGGCAACATAATATATATGTCTGCCCAGAGTGTTTTTACACAAATTTGTTACCATCGACTCTGTATGATTTCTATTGCAGCTTTTGATTTGTGCCAGCAGCTCTTTACTGTCAGGAGTACTAAAATTCACCTGAAGATATTCATGTCTAGAAATGCATGTAGGAAAATGGTTATTTCCATTAACAGTACACCCAGCAAGTAGCTCATTAACAAGACAATGAAATACTCATCATACCATTCTGTGTCTCACAAAGGGGGAGAAAATACAATATTCTTGGTGTTGGGTGTTAAAATCTAGTGCCTAACACCTGCCTATTGTAACAAATATTTTCAAAGGAGTTTCTTTAGACAACTTCCCATTTGACTGTTGTGAATCTTGCATGTCAGACACCTCCAGACTGAAAAGGCAAGAGACGTTTTATTTTTAATGGTCAAAAACAGTTTCCAGTAATAGCAGGACAATAACCAAACATTATAGTAGGGCAATAACCACAGATCAAAAATCTGTGGAAGCTATACGGAAAAAGTATTTACTGGGGTTATAAATTATAGATACTTTCATAATATAGTGTAATATTCAATGTGTATCAGGGATACAGCAGAAGCCCAAGGAATACTCTGCAGTACTACCACTGCTAGTGCCCAGTGCATTGCTGCTTTGCATGCTATTTACTTGGAACTGCTCAGTTGGTAACAACCCTACAGAGAGCAAAAGGCTATAGTTGTGCTCTCTGTAAAGTGGGATGTTATAATGTGAAGCCATGGCCATACGTTACAGAGCATTACTGAGATAAAATGACACCTTTTTGCAGCACAACTTAACACAAACCCCTTCTTTACTGCGATATTGGACAATTGGTAAATAAGCTTTTGTCCAAACATTCTCTTCCCTGATCACAACGATTTTACTTCCTGACTTTTCACTTTCTTCCAACAGAGGTATCAACTCTGGGTTTTCCACAGATGAAGCCTCAGTAGGAATGCAGAATGATGGGGAAGATGCATGCTCAGGAGGTTGCTGTAACCTGACTGTATTGTCAGCAAGTAAGAGCCAGCTCTGTTATGGCATTAGTAACTTTAGTCTCCAAAAAACACATACAATGATTTTGTCTATCCTTTCATTCCAGCCTAGTTCCATTTCAGTGAACGACAATGGGAAAAGGAATTTCTGCTGTAGACACTCACATGGTAAGAATTTCAGGAAGAACCCTTTCACATCCTAGACTTTCTGTGTAACTGGACACATGCTAGTTTGTGCGTACTTAGGGCAGACCGTTTTGTTATTTCTTTCCAAATGGTCATACCCAGATTGTTGAAAGAGATATTTTATGAGAGTTCAATTGTGTTGGGTGGGAAAATAGTCTGAAATGTGCATAGATGTAGTGTGTTACTGAAATTAATGTACATTACCAAAAAATTACTATTGGTTTGGTCTCATGTTGCAATACCCAGACTGATGATGTCCTTTCTCTACAAACATTCATCTAGTATCTTTTCCCTTTCTTTTCACAGTCTTTTTGAGTAAAGTCTATTTTAAGTATTTGTAGTGATGCAATAAATTACATTTTGAGTCCACCACTCTCATCTTGCAGCATCAGCAACTGCTCTAACACAGGACTCTACATCTTAAATGGATGAATTTTCTTCTGCCGTCATGATGTTGAAACTGGCCTCTGCTCTCACCAGCCCATGAGAAAGTATGTACACCCTCAGGAAAGCTCAACAAAGAGATTCAGCTACTGATAGCTGGCAAATAGGGCACCCACTAAAAAGATGAAAAGACTGATGATCACATTGTTTTACTTTTGTCAGTAGTATCTAATAGCTTACTGATCTCCAAAGGTGAAAAATTAACACTCTAGTGAGGGCAAAAAATTGTGAATCTTTAAGTCAAACATTTAAGTAGCTCTGAATAACAAAACTATAAGGAGTGCCACTGCGTTCAGAAAAGTTTTCTTGGCCAGACAAGAGAACACAAGATGGAGTAGCTGATTTTCTTCTCTCATTAGGAAAACATACCCCAATAACATATCACCTGCTAGGATCAAAATGTTTCTAGATTCATTTACTCCATTACCCAAGTGAACTCTCTAGAGGATTAAGCAATAGTTTCCCAGCCTCACATGGACTAAAGCTAAAAGCTTGGTAAATACTAGTTTTATCTCACAAACCATAATTTTTAATTGCTAACACACATAGGAAAGGCATAATCCTCCACTGATGATATCATAGTCTACTGCCATGGAAATGACTGCAATATCATAAACACAGGTTGAAGATGACCTCACTTTCATAGGAAAGATGGAAATTTCACTGAAATGTGAATGATATTGGGAATAAACATATAGACACCATAGAGTGAAAAACTCTCTTACTAGCCAGTCAAACTATGGATGGAGACAATAACGAGACTTGCAGCTGAACAGAACTAAGGTTCTCCTGCCCAAACACAGTGTTACTGCCTATGAATCTTTGAACAGAGAGCCCTCTGAACTCCTGTCAGGGCTCCCCTTTGTAAGTTCACCACACCACAGAGGAGTCAAATCCCTGCCCTGACAGGCATACAGTCTAACCACAAGAACATGAACAAAGTATGGCTATGAGAACCCAGTGTAGGATCTCAGAGCAACGTTGTAACTGGAATGCTTCCTAGAATGAGTAAGTATTTCAGAAGTGGGAGGAAGAGAACTCCACAGTCTCTTGAAGCACACAAAATAACATGAAGTCAGATGGAAATGCAGAAGTACGATCTCAGCGTGGCAAGTGCTAAGCATTTTGGCATCGGCTCAGGAAAAGACATATATTTATCCTTCAGCTCTGAAGTACTCCAAGAGGAGTCAAACAACTCAAGGATTGGAAGCCGAAATTTGTGTGTAAGCTTTGTGTTGCCATGAGTTGGGAACATTGAGTACTCTGCCGGACCCCAAGTCGAGATGAGAAAAGAAGCTTGAACTGAGAAAAGGGAGTGGAGAAATGTACAAGGTGATAATGATCTCACTTAAGAAAAACCTTTTATCTTGAAGGATCTCAAAGCAATTTACAAACTTAAACAGACCAGACACTGCAGCTGGTAGGGAACAGAAGCAGACAGCTGGGAACTCATTCATGGGAAGGAGGAGGTAACAGGACTCACTCGGTGCCATATCTTCCAAAATACTGCTGCTGGGAGAAGACAGCAGGACTAGAACAGTGCTTTTCCCTGAATTTTGCCATGGAGCCATGCAAGAAAATTGCAGAAAGCAAACAGATAGGCAGAGCTGACAAAAAGAGATGCAGAAAAGCAAGGGGCCTTTGGACAACTGGGGACCCGTCACTGTTAGGACTGTAGTTTCCCTTTTTTTTGTCTCAACTTCAACAGTTTAGGTAGACTCTTCACACTTTCTGCAGTAAAGCCTTCTGTCATTCCTATTACTTTTGCCCCTTTTAATACCTTACTCAAATTCTCTTTACTTATTTCTATCTCTTTACAAAGCAAACTGCTCTTCTTCCTGTCTTCAAATTGCAAAATGTTTTCCCAATGCACAGTAGGGCAAATAGCTCTTGGTGACAGGCACTGAGGTAGTAAAGGTTTGACTGTAGGACCACAGGGGGTACTCTTTAGCTCTAAAGCACTACTAAATACATACTATTAAAACTTCACTAGATAAACAAGTCTAAAAAAACAAGAGGCATATTAGTTATTGATGAAAGCAAATTGCCTCTGGAAGTAAAAACAGTGCCTAATTACAGTACACAGTAGCACAGGACACAAAATGAAGACACCCAATGAAATGGCAGGGACATTTCAATTAAATAGAATCCAAAAAGCAACACTTTTGTTGGGCTTACCTTAAAAGACATTGTGTGACCACTTTCACACTCGTATTTCCCGAGACTTTTTAAACTTCCATATTTCCATTTAGGAAGGAGAGGAAAAAACCCGTTTTCATGGATAAGAGCCAAAGACAAGGGCTGAGCAGGTGTTCTAGTACCACTAGTCCTTCTCAGAGAGGGCCCACAGCATCCTCTGTGGCACAAACAACAGTTTCTTTCAGAAGGTGCCAGCTGGGATCAATGGTGCACTGTCTCTTGCTTGGGGTTCATAACCTTAGTTGCAAATGCAGCCCTTGTAATGAGTTTAAAAAAGTCCCTGGTGGCCTTGCCCCAATTATTTTGTGTTAATTTAAGAAGCACCCAAGCAGACATTTTTCCTCCTTTTTCCCTCTTCAATATTTCATCATTTTTTTGTTAGAGGAACTTTGATGGAAGCTTTTCAAGTCTGGGGTATAACACCAAATACCTTTAACATGCTAGAATGTTAAACTGTGTCTCACCCTAAAATAAACGATCACTCAGATTTTGCTGGAGGATGACAATTTAATTTCAGTTTGCAGCAGTGAAAAGCTTCTTTTGACATGAATGAGCTTGGATCAGGCCCCGTATCACCAGTGTTTGGGCCAGGAGAGATTCTCAAAAGCTGTATATACACAGAAGACAATTTTCTTACTGAATGCCATTACTAAAGATTTCACCAACCTGATTTTTATCCCCTTTTTCTTTCTGGGTCCCCAAGACACAGCTTTCTTCCTGCCACTCAAGAGAACGCAAACAGGAGTTTCTCTGAACATTTAGGTTCTCTAAAATCAGAGCAAAATGACAAAATGCTGAGCCTGTACATCCTGCATTTAAAATGCACCCAAACTTTTTTAGGTCAGAGACGAAGACAAGGGGCAGACGGCACTGGTTCTGAAATCAAGCCCAGATTTTTCACTATTACATAAATAAAACAATTCACAGATGACACATTCTCTCATGCCTTGATGTCTTTCATTGGATCCAAAGATTAATTTCCTCAACTGGACTAAGCTTGTATTCGTTCACAGTTGTGCTTTCCCATGCTGCTGGCAATGGCAGATTGACTAGAATGAGGAGTGGCTGCTGCAGGGGAAGCATTAGAGATAAAAACAAAAACACAAATTAAATGGGTTTGAAGGATTCTAGAACACTTTGCTGCTAGGAGATGCTGAAGAGGAAAGAAAATCAAAACAAGGCAAAAAACATTAAAAGTTGGTGACATGCATGAAATATGGTGGAAATGAGAATATGTGTGAAATCTGGAAACAAAGCAAAGACAAAAATGAAGTCATATGTGAGACCTCCTCTGATCACTCAAAAGAAAAGTAAGAAAATTCCTTTTCCACATTCCCACCAAAACCAAAAATCTGTAATTATTGTTCCAATCACTGCACTTCTGAAAAAGAAAGTACAGACATAGTTTTGGATCATGGACGTTTCCAATGTGCCAATGAGCCATTTACTTCAGCACTTCAGTAGACAATAAGCACCACCAGAGACTTAAAAGGAAGACACAAAATCTCAAACGAGATACCTTTGCCATTTGGCCCAAGCAGAGGTTGTGCTCGGTTAGCAGAGAGGATTTGCTGTGTTTGGGATGCTCATACCAACGTGCATCTGCCACTGCTGTCCACTGCAGATCAGCAACACACTACTCTGTATGGAGCTCAGTGCTTTCTCTGCCTTGCCTTTCTGTCTTGCTGAATGCTCAGTCAACCAGTTTAGTATTTGCAGTAATTATTATCGGTGGTTGTTAAAATGGAGGGGCTGGAAGCAGAACTTTTAGTTCTACTCCCTAAAGGGAGTGAAGAAACATGATGAGAGGAAAGAGGTCGACAGAAAACTAAGATCTGAAATTCTGAACATTCTACAAAATGCAGTTTTGCACTGTTTGGACTGTGGTATCATTCTCTTGAGTTACACTGAAAGACTGTTGTTGTTGTGACTACCCAAAGACTGTTTTTCCATCTTACATTTTGTTCTATGCTTCTGCTGTTTTCAATTGCCATGCCAAAGTTTCCCCTGTTTATTCTAATTGTTTGAGTATGTCTGACTCTCATTGGTTCATATGTTTAGTCTTGTCCTGATTTAATATGAATTAAAATGCCAATGCCACGACCAGTCTGCAAATATGAGTCAGAAAAGAATCTATTTAAATAATACTGTGGATGGTACCCATCTGGTTTGATATCTAGATCATATAGAATAATGCTGGTTTTGTTTTCTACTACTATTGCCTGCTATTGCCAATGAAGTGTTGATTGTGATTGTGACCACAACTATGTTTTGCTCCTGGTCCTATTAAGTCAGAAGAGTGTGGTTTACTGCATGTATGTACGTGAGGTTGTTTTGATCATATGAAGTTCACTTTAGAAAACCCACATTATGCCACTGCAGCGCTACAGGACAATAAGAAAAGAATTTCCAATGAGAACAGCGTTTTCAAAGCAAACCACTGGGGCCCTTCCTTTTAGAAGAATTTTAAGACACACTACCCTTTTTTCTAAATTTGATTATTTCCCAGAATTACATCTGAGTATCTCTCTTCTACCAAAGGTCCCTGTCCTTTTCTGTCTTGGTCATTATGCAAGATTCAGCACATTTCAAACTGTACATTTCCATTTCACACAGAGGTTACACTCCTTTAAATCATTAGTTTACTGTACTGAGTAAAAACATTATACACTATGGGGTTTTTTTATGGTGAATCTGGCTACCATATGTCCAACGGTGGCTTGAAGCTTTTGGGCACCTTGCCCCTACAGGCCTGGAAATGTTTAACATGTAAAGTCTGCTGCTATCATTTCAAGTCTGACCCTGAGCTTCTGGCTCTCCAGTCAGAGGGCCAAGGTTGTTTCCTAAAGGGCCAACAGGGCATTTTACCAGTCTGAGTTATAACACGGCATTGTCTGGCTCTGGCAGAGTCTCAATCAATATTATTACCTTCTAAGAAAGACAGGCTTTAGTCTTGAGTGGTGAACATGCCCATTAAGCACAACGTATGCAAAAATGAGTCTGGCTTCCTCTCTCAAACTCACAATTTTATTCAGGCTCCTCCAAATGGGTGACAGGCATTTAACATGATCACTCTTGTCCATGTCTTTTATAAACTGAAACATCAGCACAAATGACAAACTTACAAAACCCTGATGCTCCTTCATTCCAGCTGAAATGTCCCCTAGCTTCAAATCTGGAATACGCAGCCCACTCTAAACCCCTTACACAAAGACAATCAAGAATAATGCTCCTGGAATCTAATCCTAACCTGACAGTTTTTACATTTCATAAAACATGGTTATAGTTTCCTGTTCCACCTAGTGACAATCAAGCCTACTGCTCAGCACTTTCCGGTAATTTTACCCAGATTTTCCTAACCCAGGATACATTTAAACAATGTCTGCATAGGCACTACACGGAAATTTTGGTCAGATTAAACTCTTGCCAGCCAAATTTAAACACACTGTTCTTCTTATTTTTTTGTCCTTTTCAACTGAAGCTGATTAGCTTATCACTTATAAAAAGCCCTTCTCTGTTACTTAAAGCAGAGGCTAATAATGGTGAGTCAGATATGTACCTGGGATAGCAGTTTTACACTTGAAGAAACCCTCTCACCTGATTGAAAAGTGAAATGGCTTTTCTTCAACCACTTAATCTCAGTGAAACAGCATTTGCCACTCCTGCCCATGATGTAATTTCTGGATACAGTATGGCCAGTTAAATATGCCTTCAAATAAATGACGGCATTTCTATCATATCAAACTTGCAGCCAAAAAAAAAAAAAGAGTAAGGAGTTTTCTTGTTTGTTTAACTGTCAAGAAAAGCCCAAAGCTGCAGTTGTCAGCAGTGTTTAAACTGGCAGACAATTTTTTGACTACTTTTTCCCCCATATTTAAGACAGACAGGAAAAGGAATGTCTTGAGGTTAGAGCACCATGTTTTACATTTCAGTGCAACGTCATAAGCATCTGAGAGCTCATTCACACATAACATCAAGATCAGTTCCACAGTTCTTACTCTGATTTACAAGACAACTATTCTTCTTGGAAAGCTGCCAGTGTGTTCTGCAAATTACACAGAGCATTAAATCTTTCTGACACAGGTTCTGTGATTATTCAAGGGGCTTCATCATTTCTGCAGCACAAGTCTATGCCTAAGCAGTGTCCACTCCTCAGCACGTTCCACTAATCACGTATTCTGCACTCTCTTGACCCACAGGCTTTGGTGTAATTGCCTGTTGATAAAGGGCATTTGGTTTATTGCAGAATTCCTAGCAGGACAAGCTAATGCAGTCCAGATACATACACTTTAAATCCTATTTTAACCAAGTCTGCATCCAGAGCATGGAGATGTGTTTAAAATAGTGCAAATCAAAGACTGATTTGCAAGTTTACTGGGACTGACAAGGCCAGCCAGTTCAGGTTAGAATTTGCATCGTGAATTCTTGCAATTTTGCTTGAATTCTCCTGTTATTTAGTATTCCCTACAAAGCCTGGACTACTGGAACCAAGAGCTTTCATGAACTTCCGTACTTCAATTTTTCAAAGAAGTTTCCAAACCTTATTGACGTACAAAAAAGAAGAAAAAAAATACGAGACCCAAGTATTTAATTTGAAAAGCAAAATGCTCAGAAAATGACTAAAAATAAATTAAGATATTATTTTTAAAACCATTTAAAATAATTTTTAAATAGCTTTGGGGTGTGGAGCTGCTAAATTTTTGAGGGCTTCCTATATGTACTTTGTGATATGTTTGGATATTAATACGTTGGGAAGCCCTCCCTCTCTCCCCGTCTGCCTTTCGGTGTCACACAAAATGTTGTATGCAAGTGACCAACTTTCAGCCTACCGATTCATGGAGCTAACTTTGCTTTCTTTGCAATGTTAACCTTCCTTTTTCGCTTTTCCAGTGGAAACAAGTGTGCTTTGAACTCAAAACGTGTTACGGTTGACCAGCTTTATTTACTTCCATAAAATCGTTTCAGAATCCTTTGCTGATAACGAGTGTCAGAGCTCCAGGTTTCCCGTGCGGGTGCCTACGAAACGCTGCTTCCCTGGCCAAGGCCAACACCGACCCACCCGGCACAGCTGAGAACACAAACACAAGTCTCTCCTCTCTCCAGAGTCACAGACAGATGATCAAATCTCTCCCCGTTCCCACACTCTTCTTTCAAAGTACTATTTGCAGCTGACATCACCCGGGCGCAGCCGCCCCCCTTCAGAATCTCGGCATCCCAGAATGGATGAGGTTGGAAGCGACCACAGCGGGTCACCTGGTTCTGCTCAGGCAGGGTCATCCCAGGGCACAAGGCACAGGATTGCATCCAGAGCGCTCCTGAACGCCTCCAGTGATGGAGACTCCACAACCTCTCTCAGCAATCTGTGCCTGTGCTCAGTCCTTTCCTTTGCCGCAGCCGGGATTCCCTCTGCCCAGGACCGAGCGCTCCGCCCGCCGCTCCTGGCGCCGACCCCGCTTCTGCCATCCCGGCCTGGGGAGAGACTCGACACCCGCTCGGCTCGACCCGAGGCCATCCCGGCCGGGCCTACCCCGGGGAGGCCCGGCGTGCCTGCGCTCCCCGGGCACTGTGACGCCCTCAGGGTCGCTCCGCCCAGTGCGGGCAGAAAACCCCCGTCCGGTACTAACCTGACCAGGTCGGTCATACAGGATCCCACCACCACAACCTCCGCGGCCATGGCGCCGGGGCGGCCCTTGGACCCTGACCCTGACCCGCCCCGGGCCCCGCCGCGGCTTCTCGGGTTGCCATGGGCGACGGACTGTCCGCGGGGACCTTCGCCCGGCAGGGCTGTCTCTGCCGAACGCCTGGTGCCACGACCGCTCCCTTCCCCTCGGCCCCGCGCCTTTCCGGCCGCGACCAAACCACCGCCCCACGCCCCGCGCGGCGGCACGGCCCGCACAGGCACTTGCGGCGGACGGCAATACTGGGCCGGCGAAGACCCCTCCGGCCCGGGTGGGAGCGGCGGGGGCGGTGCGGGGGGAGCGGAGGCGCGCACGGCGCGCGGCGGGGCGGGGGCGCGCACGGCGGGCGCGGGGGCGTGCACGCCGTTGCCAAGCGGCGAGTTCCGGCCGCCGTAGGTAATGGCGGGGCCGGGACGGGCGGGATGGGGCGGACGAGCCGGGCAGGGAGAGCGGGAGGGAGCGAGTGACGCCACAGCCCTTCCCGGGACAGCGGCGGGCGGAAGGGGACCCGGCGGCGGGAGGCTCTGGCCCGGAGCCGGCGGAGGCCGGTGTTAGCGCCGCCGCTGGGGCGGGGCGGGGCGGGCGCTGTGCCGCGGGTGGCGGCACCAGCTGGGGAGGGAGCGGGGCTTGGCCGGGGTCAGCCTGGAACGCGAGTGGATGGACGGAAAGTTCCCTCTTAACGCGGGGAAGAATTTCTTTACTTTGTGAGTGACCGAGCACTGGAGCAGATTGTCCAGAGAGGGTGTGGAGTCTCCATCACTGGAGATTATCAAGAGCTGCCTGGACACAATCCTGTGCCATGTGCTTTAGGATGACCCTGCTGGAGCAGGGAGGTTGGTCCAGATGCCCCCTGTGGTCCTTTCCAGCCTTACCCATTCTGGGATTGTGAGCGTTGTTCCGTGCCAGGGCTTAGGTAACTTCGGCGTTTACCCGGGGCTCCGCAGATCCACAGTGCTGATCGCATTCCATGGATGTGTTCGGGCACGGCTGCAGGAGGCGGCGGTCGTGCGTGCCCTCCTTTCCCCACTCACACCCAGACACAAGTTCCTGCCGCCCGCCCCCAAAGTGAAAACCACACAACCCGCTTGCCGACGGCCACGCCAAGAGGGTTAGACAGGAAAGGTCCTGTCACGCTTCCATGTCTCCATCACAATATTCACCTTTTCCTTTTTAAATCCCATAATCCTCATTGTGGTATGGCCGGTGGTGGAAGGTCACAGTATCCTGCATCCCGACCCTCTCCAGTGCCCAAAGCAGAGCTAGGGATTTCATGGTTACTGTGAAGCGTGTGTAACATTAGCCCGAAGTCACAGTGATAGCCTGCTGGATGTAAGAGGATTCAACTGTTAGTTTGTTTGCTTCTTTCAAAGGTTTTGTTTGGGGAGGGAAACAGTCCAGTGAATTTTGTTTTTCTTAATTCCCCTGAGTTTGTTTGTGTTCAGGTTCCAGTACTGTGGGAACTTAAGCTGAGGGAAAAAAAATGTATATGACAACTGAAACTTAGGAAACTGGTACAAATTGTGTTCTAGTTTGTAAAGCCCTTTGTTTACAAAATAAATCAGTGAGTTTACTTGATAGCAACCCCTTAACTATTGTGTATCTGGCTTGTTAAATAGAAGGTACTGTGATTTTTAAAAATGATGCAATAAAATACGGAAAAATGCCTAACAGTCATTTAAATCTTGTTTTGACAATATCTGCGAATTTTATTAACAAAAAGAGAAGGAATCTCATTTTGAAGTTCATTTTTGAAGCTGCATCTGTTCAGCTGTGATCACCAGGTGCACCACATCTCACAGTTTCACCCTCATAACACTTACAGTCCCCTTAAGCTGTGTCATTATCAGAACCAATTCTGTGATCTTCACGTATAACTTAAGGATTGCTAGAAGGATAGCTTGTTTTTCAGCATGTTCTCGTGGTTTAAGAAGTTCTTAACTTCATCAGTCCAGCTGCCCCCTGCCTGAAATTGCTCTTCCCTCCAGCAGGGCTGGCAGACTGAAGTATGTGCCCTGTTGTAAGCGCTCTTGTGCAATGTATTTTAGCTTAAACTAATTTTTATTAGCAGTTCAGTCCAAGTCATTGAACTTAACATTGAAATATGACAAGTGTGGGCTTGTGTTCTCAGTCCCTCTGGGGAAGAACAAAGGTGAGTAGGCAGAATTTTTTAGTAGAATACTAGCAAACCGGAGGTAGCATCTTAAATTGCTGTAGGTGTTTGCTAAACAAACTTAAGTTGTTCCATTGTCAATTAAACAAATCATGTATGAGAACACATTATGTGTCGGGGCATGGATACTTAGTCTTCAGCTTCTCCACTGCCATAAAATGTAGGAGCCAGTGTATTAAAGATAATTACTGTTTTTAGGAAGTCTTACTTTATTAGTCTTTCTATTTGCTTTAAAGTGCCTGGCCTTTGCTTTATTAAGATACTTTCTGGATATCTAGGACAAACACTCTTGAGCATTGCTTCCTGCTACTCCAGTGTGAATGGCTTTCCTGAGAACAGAATGTGAAATTTAATGTTGCTCCCAGTTAAAGAGATTTAGTAGATTCTGTAGAATATCCATTAGTTGCTAATTAATACTTGTAAACTGAGTGTGAGAAACAACAGAGAATTGCAATTCTTGCCACAAGTTGTTCACACTCTAGTTGTAGAACACTTACTAATACAGCAGTCCATATGCAGCCTTTTTAAGAAAGTGAATGCAGTATGTATTAGTGTTTTCCAATTAAATGGTAATTTTAAAAAATATTTTTTAATGCTGAGGGTTTATGTGTGAGATCATCTGTCCCACTTATCTGTGGCAAATTCATGTTATCTTCAGTCATTTACAGCCTTGTTTTCCAAAACGACCAAGTTCAGTTAATTTTCATAAGAAGCTCTGTGCCTTAGAATGTGATCAGATACATGAACATTTTAATATGTTGGTTACCCTTCTTTTCTCCCAATTCTCCTACCACAGTCTGTTGTTGTCCACGTACTCTAGTCTTTTTGTGGTGCAATGACTTAAAACGCATGTATGCTCAGTTTCTGCGTTTCACCTAGAAAGCAGCAAGTTCCTGAAGTGTGCTAAATTAATGGCCTAATTGATTTAGCATAAGGTCTTGCGATTGCAAGCACTTCTGAACAAGCTGTGCTTAAAATGTGTGTGCATCAGCTTCTCGATCTGTTATGTGAAGGCAGATTAAGATGCCTTTGAAAGAGTGTGGTGATACCGCTGAAAGAGAAGCAATGTTGGCTTTTAAAAGGCATCATGAAGTCATATAAATTGCTACCTAATGAAGTAGTATAAAAGTAATACTGATTATAGGCACATTAGTGCTCTTGGAAATTGCAGGTAAGAATACAGAGAGGTATCAAACCCTTGGCCCCATTGCAGTTAATGTAAGTTCCACTGATTTCAGCGAAAGCAGAACAAGTGTGACTTGTCAATTACAGACTGACTGGGAATACCCACAAGAGGGGCCAGGCAGTGAAAAGAGTGGCCCTCAATTTTATGTCTCTTTCTCAGAGGGATAGGGCCTTAATTAAAGGTGCCTAGGACATAATTCTGGCTTTATGTTGATACTGAATAAACAGGCTTCATTGAATGTTGCAGAGGTGGGAGGAAAAAAACCTATCTGTTTATTTTTTTTTCTATCAACCTGCACACACTTCACTTACTCTACACTCCTAATCTTTTGCATGTTTAGCTTTTTTTGTGTTGATGTTTGCAGAGTACATGTGACTCTACATCTAATAAATAGGATATTTTTAAATTTTATCTTCTTCCTTTGCAGCTCAAGACAAAAGGAAGGAGGAATATACTAAAATGTCACCTGAAGTGGCCTTGAACAGAATTTCTCCAGCCCTTTCGCCCTTCATTTCCAGTGTGGTCAGAAATGGAAAAGTAGGACTAGATGCTACTAATTGTTTACGGATTACCGACTTGAAGTCTGGGTGAGTTCCTCATCCAAAAAGAGCACCCAACCCCTCACAGTTAAGATGTCTTTCCAGAACTGAGTTTTATTAGGTTCACATGTTTAAGCATTTTGAACACAGCTGGAGTTGACATACTAGCTGACACACTAGCTGCATTATTTTTTGTCTTGCTACCATTTTGTAATTTGGAGACTAAATTTGTCATATTTTTGGCAATAATCTTGTTAAGACACTCTGATCTTTGCCACTTATAGTGCTGGTTTTCAGCAGTTGAGATACTTACAAACACTTTTTTTCTGTTTATTACTTGCTTAGTCAGTCTTCTCTGTAAACCAGAAATTGAAAGACAGATTTGTGTGACCTTACCTGTAGTCATGAATATGTCAAACCAGAAGAAAAAGTAACTTTTCCTTTATCTGGCCTTCCTCAAGGTCAGTACATCAAGTGGCTATAAGGCCAAGTGTTCCTTTTATTTTTAGTTCTAGAAGTGTTCAGATTAGTTTGCAGGTAGTAATAGAATTTTGGAATTTGCATATACAAACAGACTTCGCTGTATAACCTCTGTGAGTGAGGAGAGGGAGTGAAATGTTTAGATTAGACACATATGAGGAATTGCTTTATTCTTATAGAGTTGGGCATCTAACAGCATCTTTTGGACTCGGGTTTTTGTTTTTTTTGCTACAGGAGCTCAGAGACTGAAATTACTTCTGTTTTAGATATACAAATCATCCTGTTTTTACAAACTACTGCTTTGTGTATCATTTTGAATGATAGCGTAATAAAAATAACAAAGGATGTTTAGAACCACTACAAATCACTGTTGTTTAAAATACAGTTCTGCTGAAAACTTTGTTTAATGTGCTTCTGAAGACTGTTCTATTATGGTTTCATGAGGTGGTTTGGGGGTGCTTTTATGTTTGTAACAATGCCTTTTCAGAAAGGAGCTTTGCATTCTAGGGTTAGTTTGAAAGAAACCACTCCCTGTGAGGTGCTGGGACAGAGTACAGATTTCCATGGAGGTCTAAGAAGCCATGACTTTGTTATTAGTGTTGACTGGCGTGACATTTAGGCTTGCAAATTACATAAGACAGGCTGAGCAATTCTGCATCTGCTGCTGTCATTTCATGCTAGATCTTGCTTTCCCTTGAACTAGTCTTCTAGGGAAGCTGTGATGGGAGCTCTTACTTTTTCCAATTGAAATTTAAAACAAAGGAGTACAAAGAAAAATAGAAAGAAAACAGAACTGTTTGTTGGGAGGTAGGTAAGGGGTTTGTTCTCTACCCTGTGAATGCTTATGCTGTCTGCCTTTAAAGTAAGAGATTAAAATAATAAAAAGTGGAGTTTTCTGGCTGACTCTTTTCACAGGTATTTATAATAGGTGTCTGAAGTTTTTGGCCACTGATCTTGCCAAGAAGATCGTGTATTTGCTTTGTTAAAACATGTGTTTTCCAGAAGTTTATTCTTTAAAAAACTTAAAGCTGCCAGCAGCTGCACCTGTCACTCAAACCCCATGATTCAAATTTGATAGTAACTCTGTTAAGGTGGAGTTTACACACAAGTACAGCACCTGACAGAGGTTGTTTCACACCTTGTTTTAAAGACACTGGCCCACCTAAATGCATGTGTTAGAAATACTTTTTTCCTTCTTCTGGAACATAAGCATAAACCTCATTCTTTATGTTGAGTCTTTGTTTTAGCTTGAGGTTGTTAGAAGATGGAGACAGGGTAATCAAGGTTCTTCATTCATTTCAGAATTATTTTGAAGATTTTCTTTTTAAGGTACAACTAGTTTCTTAAAACCATTGCTGTAAACAGAATTAATTAAAAATTACTTGAAATTTCTGTGAAATGTAAATTTCATGCATGTGTTTTTAGGAAAGATTTTTGTTTGTTACAGATAAATTGTTGGTTATTTATAATAGGAAATTCTGAATCCATGTGTCAATGTGGAAATACAAAATTCTTGTGATTTAGTGCTTTATGCTGTCGCTGAACTGGTAACCAGTGCAAAATCACTTACCATACAATGGATGAATCACAGTATTACAGAGATGATGTCCCTTCCATAACTCAAGATCTAGTTCAGTGGTCTTTAACTTTTGATACAGGAGTTCTTTGACACTCCACAGACTGTTTCTCAGAATCTCACGTCAGCTGATAAATAACAAAATCCCCAACCCACAGCCTTGTTAGTAGATTTAAATTTGTTGCTGCATACTCACTGTAGAGGAAAACTTTGTAGGGCTTTAAGAGTTCAAAAATGAATTGTAGGCCACTGGGTACTCTCCTCCCCTGTCCTCACATCATGAGATGATCCAACCCCCTGTATACTTTCACTTTCGGTACGCTTTTTTAAAAAGAAACAAAATAATGCAGACAAAATAATCAGAAACGGCAAATGTAGGTGATGTCAACATGAAGAAACAGAGTCGTGAGGCCATGGAAGTTGGACATAAATGGGAAGAAAATGAGGAGAACTATTTTTAGAGAAATGGGGATGAAGTTCAGGATATCAATTGCAAAACTCCCTTCAGTTTCGATGGGTTGAAATCAGACTTTAAACTTAGAAAGTGGAACCAGGCAGGTTTAGATTAAATGTGCTAGATTAAATGTTTGAGGTTAGATAAAGAGCACTTCTTGTTCACAAATGAATATGACCACTTGGGAGTACTATCAGTTCAGAAACTTTGCTTTTGAATAGTGACTGTACCTTTATTGACACATGACAGGGGTTGTACACTTGCTAATCTAGGCTGTTAAAACCCTAGCCTAGCTTAAGTTTATTACAGAACATGCAAATACTTTCTGCTTTAACTGGTGTGTTATATGGAAGATTTTTAATAATGAATACAATTTTATTGTAACCTTTAAAATCTTAATATATTTAAGGTAATCACCTCAATAGCTATTAATTTCAAAAACAGACCATCTGTAACTTCTGGGGGGGAGCTATATGGTTGCCCCACTGTCACATACCACACTGTTACTCTAAGAGAAAATTAGGAGTTACTGTTGTTACACCCCTTCCCTAATGAACAATTTACAATGTATAGCAAAATAAAATGTTCAAACTGAAGATCCATCCATTCTCATTTCTTAGGTTTTAGAAACAGAGCTGTGGTTAACAAGGAATGATGGTAACATACTTAATAAAACTGAGTACTTCTAAGGCCTTGCCCACTCAGAGCCTTGGTGCTGACATTCTCAGAAGTGGAAAGTTTTTCCTTTCTGTTTCACTAGTAGAAGATCAACTACCAGATTTTAGCCTATCACATCAATTGATTTTCATTTGTAAATGGCAAGCATATTAAGCCTTTAATTATTTGAAAAGTCAGTCCATATGTCAGATAGTTTTATTAAAGAACTTGTTTTGCAGTTATTCTGACTTACTGCTGAGATTGACAACTTTTGTTGTGTTTTATAAACTGTATTAAAGAGCTGATGTTAGATGTATGAAGTATGATGATATGTTAATTTGCTTTGCTTTCAAGTGTGGGAGGGAAATATGTCATAGTAAGGAAATCCTATTGTTTTGCAGTCGTTGAGTATGTAAATGTTTTATAATAATATGTTACAGTTTCATAATGTCTGGGTGTTTTACAAACTTATTAGACAGTACCAGTCTCATAAGACACATACATTTACATCTATGATGAGGATATTCAGGACCAAGTACTATTTATAAAATTTCTACGGCCCCTGCTGATCCAGACCCCTGAATGGAGCTCAGTAATATGGCATAATAAAAAGAAAGAAACTCTTCAACAAAAATACTAATAAAAGGTTAGGTGGCAAAGTTTTCTTGTAAATAGGGCCCCACAGTGAACAAAAGTAGAACTGAGGTGTAAGGTCACATCTGAAATACAGCACCTTAAGCAGCATTGATTCTGATGATAAGAAAACCCTGGCAGGCGTCTGTGTTGCATTAATAAAAGAGATTCTTCAAGATGACAGAGTGGATGAAAGCATTTTTGGTTCGTGCATAGGATATTACTTTGTTCTAGACCCAAAGAAAACAGTGCTGCCACTTGAGTCAATGCCATTTATTGTATCATTCAGTTAATCTCTACTTGTGTCTCTTTGAAATACTGACCCATCTTAATTAGATATTAAAATCTACTCATAACCAACTGAATTGTGGCTGAGGCATTTTTCTCAGCATTTACACATATAATCATGGGAAAGATGTTGAATAGGGAAAAGTGATTATTATGTAGATTTAGAAATAGAGGATATTTTCCTATGTGAAGGGTGTTTAATTGTTGTATAATGTAGAATCCAGTTATTTAAGAGACTGCTGCTTTTCCTATGGTGCGTTACAACAGTGAAAGACATAGTTGTGGTGGTCATTGCCTTTGAGAAATCTTTTCTTCCCCTACAGCTGTTCATCAGGGCCCATGCTTGAGCTTCAAGTTATGCTGCAAGCCTATTCTTCTTACTCAACAAACTTGATTTTGTTTTTTAAATTACTTTGATGTGTTCCACCAGGCAAAATTTCAAAATGAATACAGTGATTTAAAGCTGCATATATTAAGACTCTATTTTTTTAGATATCCACTCATAGCAAAATTTAAAATTTCATATTTTCATGGTTATATTTATTCCATATTTATGAGAAGATTATTTGTGGAACTTTTATGTAAATGGTTTGTAGTAAACCACGTTAGTATTTTGTTCTTTTCACATGTCTTATTCACTGTTGATTTCTGCCTCTGTTTGATACTGAGCTATGTGTGCAAGTAGTTATGTTCCTGAAAGAAACCTATATGAAGAGTGGTCAAAGGAATGTAATTCTTTCTGGAGTAAATTTCAACATAAAATTTTATTATCAAGCTGTAATTTATTACTTTATTGCCCTGCTTCCTAGGAAGCAGTGACAATTTACTTTTTTTCTGTTATCAAGTAGACTGCAATATGCTTTGGTATTTCCCTTTCTTTTGGGCATTTCCCTTTTAAAAGTAAATATGCATTTTTATGTGCATATTTTGTGAAATAATGTTGATTTTAGCTGTGAATTACTATTACAGTACTGTAGCAGTTATTTAAAGCTTTTGCTTGATCTTTTGCATTTGATTAATTTAAAGTGAAAGATTCTACTTTAGTAACTTGAGGAAGGTTCATATCCGTCATTCACATTGGTGTCTCTAGGTAATTTTTTAATGTGTTTACATTTTGTTTATGTATAAAGTTTAATGAATCTGTCTCTTCTGAACACAAGTACTATGAAAAGCTATTTTAAAAAATAACTATGTTTTGTGTGTAATGTGTACTTGAAAGGATGTGGCAGTTTCCAGGAGAAGTGTAGTCTTATGAATCTTTTACTGCTAAATTGGGTAAGTCGTGAACTGTCACCTTTTCACAGAGTAGGTTGTTTCATTCCAGTTTCTGATGACAAATATAGTTCTTCACTGCAAAGAATCTTACTATTCAAAGTTTGTTATCTCTTAAGTAAAATGTAAAATGCTGAAGCTCTGATGGGACAGTTTGATAGAGTTGTTACCGTGGAGCAGCACTTGGAACTCGGAACAGCAGTTTTTCTGTGCTGGTTAAAAAAGACTTGACTGTCTCCAAGGTTTGACTGTCTCCTGCATTTGTTTCTGAATGATGAAAAAGCAAAGGCAAAATGTCTGTCTGGTAAAAGGTCAAAGTGTAGGGCATACATTTGGCAATGGTTTTGTAAATATTCTCTGCAACATTTGGCATTCTTTTTACACCGGTTTTGAACAAGGTGCTTGAAGTTGTTCAGAAAAAAAAGGTTTGTGTTTGTCAGTTTCAAGAGATATGAGGAAAGAAATGATTTTTAAAAGTAAAGGTAGCAGTAGATAATTGCAGTAACTTGGGCTCTCTTTTAATAGACTGCATACATTTTCCTGAGTTTTTTTCAGTTTAAATACTGCACCATATGTCTTTGGTGGTATTTTTAGATGGGGACAGTGAGTAGCTTCCTCTTGTTTGACCTTGAAGAAGGTAAATGCCATGTTTATCACTTTTGTCATTTAATGCAAATGAGAAGAAACTATTTGATAAAGCTGTTTCTTCTCTGTATAAAGAGAGCATCACATGATGTAGTACAAATAATGTGCCAAATCCTGTTGGAAAGGTGTACCTAAACAAGGTATTTAAATGTGATTTTGCTATCCATATCTTGGGAATTCATTGAACATTTCTTGAAAATGGGGCTTGTGTTAGTGTAGGTCCATGTGCAGGTCTTTCTGTTGTAACAGATGTCGCTCATTTCTTTGCATTGTGCATCACTACGGGGGGAAAAATTCCCAAGACTTTATTTTTTGTTATAAAGACAGCTAAAATCTAATAATTGGTATCCAGTCCAATTTCTTCACTTTCAAATCCTTGCATTTGTTTCATGTGAACTGAACAGATCTCTACCATGCCATGTGTCTTGGATGCATACTGTATTTCACCAGAAGCTGAGGACAGCTCACTTTTTTTTTTCCTTCTCCTTAGTAGAGAAGAATACTTTCCTGGATAGGTGGTCAGTAATTCCTCCACTCTTACATATGCAGTTATTTCATGTATGCCTGATTCTCTCATATGCGTGCATGTATACATGGCATAACATTAAAAAGTTAATGCACACTTGTGATGAAGCTGAAGCAAAATACTACGAATTTTTGTTTTAGCCCTTTTGTTGCAGACACTGTCTGAAGAGATTAGGGGCTTTAAAAAAAACAGGGAATAATCAGAGGCTTTGTTCTGACAGACCAGTATGCAACAGTGTTGAAGATCATTCTCTAGCAGTGTGCAAAATAAGAATGAATAATGAAATGTAGTAATTATGTTTAATCTGTTTCTTAATATACGATCTTAGGCATTTACCTGGCATTGCTCTGCCCAGTGTAGACGTTCTTTGAAGCAGCTGTTCTCTAACGGAAAGTGAGCAACTCAAAAGAATACTTAGAGCTGTATGTGTAAACTGACAGAGTTCAGATTGCTCTTGAAGTTGACATTTTTATTGAAAATACTAAGTTCAGTCCATGAGGTAAAAGTAAGCCTCCTAACTAATCCATAGGAAAGTACAAGTCAGTAAAAGGGAATATACTTATTTTGTCTTTCCCGAGAGAAGGGAATTTGTGTCTGGGGCAAACTACTCCACAGTGTAGGCCACAGGTTCTTTTTCTGTAATCTGTGGTACATAACTGAAAGAACATAATTCGACCACTAGGACTGACCATTTTTATTATTGTACAGTTAAAGAATCCCAATGATAAAACTGAGTTAATTAGGGGAAATTGCAGAATTTCATTATGGGAAAGAGACCAAAAAAAAAAAAAGCCAAATATAAATCCCTCTAAGCTTATATTGCCTAAAAAATCTAATCCCAGATTCATGTATATCACTGTACGCGTCACTGAAATACTACATCTAAGCCAAAAATACAGCATAGTAATGGTTGCTCTGTTTTGGATGGTCAGTTCTTTTTTCACTAGAAAAACCCAATTAGATTGGGTTAGATTAGATTCAAACCAGGTAGAAAAACCTTGCATATAGTTAGGGCTACCAGTGACCTTTCAAAATGTCTCCCAATTTATATGATTTCTTTCCCTCTTTTCTTCCCTTTCCTCTAGAATGTTGGCTTCAGACTCTTCAGTAGAAGTTTGTAGGTTTTTCCTACACTTCAGCCATGGATTTATTTTTTTTTTTTTTGGCGAGAGGGGGGATGGCTGGTGTAATGCATTGTTTCATGTTCTTTGTTAAGAATTCTTCTGTACTGAGAATTTTCTGAATGAATGGGTGGTGATTATCTGTCCTGTTTTCCAGGCTGCCGTGTTAGTCATAAGCCTTAACTTAAACCCTATGAAAGTGATATGGTTTCAGGCCAGCTGCAAATAGGCAATGAAGACACTTAGAAGGAATGATTTCCTCAGAGATTTCTAGTGATGTAGCATCTTCTGTGTACATGACTTTTGTTGGTTTAATTTTAACCTGTTGCACATAGGCAAAATTCAGTTTTATTAGATAGAAGCAGAAAGGAGGAGAACTTAGGGGTGTAGGGGAGGTGCTAGAAGTGGCATAAAGACAGGTCAAGGTATCTGTGGTGGGCTGGGGACTCAGAAATACAAGAACTTAGGGTAGACTGGACCCTCTTTTCACTGGAATCTAAAGATGACTGTGCTTACAAATAGTCTTATCATTGCAGGAGGTCCTACATGGTTTTCTGTGCCTGTAAGGCTGATAAGAGATGAGCCAAGCCTAGCTTCCCTAGAAAACAGGGAATGGGACAATGTGGGCAAGGACAAGCATTTGCAGGGAAGAAGAGAGATTTTTTTGACTGTCATCAAGACAAAAATGTACATGGAACTCCTTTTTTAGGTATAGTCAGATGGGACTGTGGGGAGGACAATGCTTAATTTTATGCTTTATGGTGTAATCTTGAAAATAGTGTTAGCACTGCTGAGGTGGCTGTGAACTGTAAGAATTAATGTGAGAATGAGAAGTTAGAGAAAGAAAAGGTGAGCTGGGGGGTTCTAGAGCAAGACTTCTGGAGAAAATGTAACATGCAGTGATGTGGGGCTTGCTTTCTGCAGGTGCAGTTCCACAGGGTGGTCTGTTGTAATTTTACCTATGAATTTCCTTTTCCTTTTGATCTTTTTAGTCTAATGCATATCTTTATTGTTGTAATTGATCTAAAATAATGCTAGAGATAGGAGAACTACTGATATTTTTTATTCGGGTGTTATCTTTTCATAGGCTTTGTGTTGTGTCTGCAGTCTTGTAATATTTCATATAAATATACTTAATCTGAAGTTGCCCTTTTGAATATGTGTGCAACTGCAAACTATGGATTTATGTTCTAAGTGTGGTGATCCTTGCTTGACCTAACTTTCATATCAAAAGAACTGAATTTGTTGTTGTATAAATATAAATTTCCCCTGAGTGTCTATAAATTAGGAAATCAATTAATATAGACGTCGGTGACCAAGAAGATCTAAAATTCTGCAATTAGAAAATTTTGAAAGCGAAATGCAAAAGACATAGGAGGGCTGGATCCATCCTAATATCCATAGAATCATAGAATGGTTTGGGTTGGAAGGGACCTTAAAGATCATGTAGTTCCAACCTCCTCATCATGGGCAGGGATGTGACCCATTTATTCTTTATCTAGTTAATTAAAAGGGGAAAATATATAAATATGGAATGTGATTTTAGTTCTTGAGGTTTTTCCCTGATACCAATTCACTGCATTTTCTAATAAAATAAAATAAATTACTTAGAAAATGGATTTGGAGTCTTTATGGCTACTGCAGCCAATATTGTGAGCAATGCTATGTGGCTTATTAAAGCTGATGTTTGTAATAGCTCAGCTTTTGTGATTTGCTGTATGTGTGTGTCTTTTCTGGGAACACTGAAAGGATATGAAACTCCAGGTGGTTGACTGTAATTTCATACTTGGTGAAGAATGGTTCTCTTTTAAAGTAATCTAAAAGTAAAAATGTTCCCTGTATGATTCTATTTTTTGTTCTCCAGAAATGGAGTTCACTTTAGTGAACAGTAGAAATAAAACATGTGACACATTATTAGGTTGTAACTCATTGCAAAGTAATAGATAATTGAATGGCAGCTGTGAAAATATGAAACGTGGTTTGAATCTGTCAGGAGGGGAGGGAGATGAAGTAAATCCAAAGGATGCATCTGCTACTCCCTCATACTCTTTGCTAAAAATTTGCTTATGAGTTCCAAGAATTTGGGGTACAGCTGGTCTTACAGTATAATGAAGGAGTGCCTTTTCCTTGCATGAACATGTTACAATTTATGACGCTGGGAATTCACTAGTTTATTTACCTAAACATACTATACTAGAGTATATGTTATTAGTGTTGTCCCCTTGCAGTTGTCTTTATTTTGGTTCAGTTTTTGCTCATTCCCTCATTAAAATTTCCATTTTCTGTTGCTATTTCATTCTTTTGAGGCGTGTGTGCTATGTGTAGTCTTTAAAAAGAATTACGTGCAATTACCAGAGTATAAAAGATCTCGCTCACAAAGGGAATCAGTTGGATTATCAACGTTTCCAAAATACGTTTGCAAAATACGTTTTGTTGAAAACTGTGTCAATGCTTAATTATTTTTCTTAATTAGTATCATCATTAGCTCCCTGAGACCCAGTAATAATAATTTCCTAAACTACAGAAATTTTATGAATGGAATGTTTTGAGATCATTTCAGAGCTTTTCTTTCAAGTCCACTTGCAAGTACAGTAGATGTGGTACCTCAAGTTTCTTTTTTGTGGTAGCACCTTCCAACCTGTCCTGCTATGGTGACTGGAAAAGAGCTGTTCTAAACCCAGACTTGCTAGGCTGAATGAACAGGGAGTTTGGTGCTAAAAAAATGGCAGAATCCTGTGAAGTTTGTGTGTGTTTTAATTTAATGTAGAAGTTCTCCAAGATGATTTCAAAATATACGTATAGGTGTGCTTCCACTGTTTCCCTCAGAGAGGCTGGGCTGGACATCTCCCTCCAGCAGAGTCAACCGTGTTTTGGTGACTACAGAGCTCCTGCCACGAGACTCGGGCAGCTCTGAAGGACATTTATAGTTCTAGAAGTCCTAGAGCTCTCCCCACCTGCAACATCTGCTTTGGCAGCCCCTCACTCATATGAAGAAAATCTACATTTTCTGTCAATACACAAGTGCTGTATTTGTTTTACTAAGATACACATAAGATACTTCAGTGTAGTGTTTTTAAATGCGTGGTTAAATGTAACTGTGTTTCAATTTCCCAAAAGCTGTGGTATGTGTCTTTTAAGAGCAAATCCCTCTCTCTCTCATATGTGTAATATGTATATCTATATTAAGAAGGTGGAAGCTGGTTGACTAGACCATCTCTCCCATTTTAATTTTTGCCTGATTGACAGAATTCTGGTTGGATCTGTTTGTTTTCAGGAGCAGCTGCTCAATATTCTAAATACTGTGTAGGAGCCTGTAAAGCGTTGTGCATTGCTGCAGGGAACTACTGCCTGACACAGGGTTTTGTCATCAGTGTCAATTCTATAAAATGTGATTTTCACCATTTTTCTGCTTACTGATACTGCAAAAAACCTGTCACCTGCTGGCCTTCCTTTTATTCACCTCTACCCTCCACACACTTTAATTATTCTTAATGCCTCTGTACATGGTATACCCATCTGTTGTGAGTTCTGTAATTAATTCTTAATTAAATGGGATTAAATACTGTGTCTTCAATGAACACTGGAGCAGACTTCCATCTACAAAACTTAGAGGGAATAAAAATCTAAAGGCATCGACAAAGGCTGTTCTACTGGATTTGAACATTGATGTATTTTTCTTAGCAAATGCCACTTAAGAGTTTTGGGTGGAATTTTGAGTTTGCTGCCTCTTATTAGTAACAAACAATCAACCTGTCTTTGCCTCTGAAATATGTTTGACTCTTGCTGGCAAACACTTCAGCCTCTGGAAATCTGATCGATCTGTGTCTCATCATTCCTAAAATAATATTCATTCTTAGTCTCTTGTATTATGAAAGTAACTTGACCTCCTTTTCCCATAACAGTGTCTTTATATGACGCATATAGGAACAGTTGGAAGCATATCCTAGGTATGGTGAGAGGGGTTGGGAATACAGCCAGTGGTCAGAACTGACTTTGTGGTGTTGCTATTATTTGTGTGCGTGTGTTGGTTTTTAGCTGTGTTCTCTGTTGAGGTGTCTCTAACACAGTGTGGTGCTTTCTTGGCTTTTACACCAAGACTCTGCTGAACGAAAAACAGTTGTCTGTTTTCCAGTGAAGTTCTGATCCTCAAGAACAGCGAGTGTAGCAGCCTAAGCATCAGGAGATTACAGAAGCTTTTGCATCTCTGACTATTCAGGTTAGGCAGTGGCAATATTAAATTCCTGAAATTATAGAGGCTAAAATTCTTAGTCTAATTTGACTTTGCTGTTGTAGAGTAAAATTCACTGATGATTTGTCTTCTCATAGTAAAAGCTTCTGTGTGATTTATTAAGGAAGAATGACTAAATGCATTGCATACTTTTTAATCAGTAAATATGATAGTAATCACATAACTCTTACATGACTATTTGGGCTGACACCTGTACCACAAATTAAAAAAAGAACAAATAAAAAGGAGGTTACTCATTTTCCTGTGGAGCTGTTGGACTTCTGGTGACAGTTCGGAATGTTTGCGATGGTTTTATATGGTTCTAAGCAGGACATTTTAGGAATGGCATAAAAAAAAAGCCTCTGACTGGAATTTTGGGATATGAAGTGGTGGATTTGGAGAGAGTTCTTGATGGGTTTTGGTTTTTGTGGTTTCTTTAAAAGTCTTTGGATAGAGTAACCATCCATCTCCTGACTTTCATGATTAAGGTGATAAACACTTGTGCTTTTGTTTCATTGTGAACAGTTCAGTTGTCACAGAACATAATTTTGGATAAGATCTTACCAGAACCCAAATAACTTAAAACTGCTTCTCTTGGGAATGCTTTTAGGTGATGGTTTTAGGAAACTAGTTGATGGGAAGATGGTGTTGAAATCTACAGTTATCAGAATCCTCCATATCATTGTGGCTTCAATCCTGTAAAATATCAAAATGGGGTGGGTTTTTTTTACCTTAATCAAAACAGAAGGAGTGTCAATTCAACAAAATACTCAATCGTAAGTACACTGGTATAAGAGGAAACCTTGCTCTTAAACTCAATTAGAACTGCATTCTTAAAGGCTTTTAGGATATTCTGGGAAGAAGGATCCGTTTTGCAGAAAAATACATTGTACTATACCTACAGAATGATGCCTTATTCCAAGCAGCAAAACTGAGGCACTTTCCTGGTTTGTATTGTTGTTATTATTGTTGTTGTTGTTTTGTTTGGATAATACTTTTTATTTCCTTTTGTGACTGGTAAAGACTTCTGAACACTTATAACTGAGCATCTGGTGCTGACAGTGACTTTGAATAAGAATGGGTTTCGTTTACATGTGTTGTATTAACTGTGAAAGAAACCTTACCCCAATAGTCACGGACAATCTGTAAGGTGCATCAAACACTCAACGAGGGAATGTTCTACTTGTCTCCTACTTGGAATAATTGCTTCATAAGGATGTAATGTATCTCAGTTTGAGTTTAATCTGCTGTATCTGCTCAAGGAACTTAGCTAAAATCTGCTGTGAAAGGGAACAAGCTGTACTCAGCTGTGCTTGCTGCACACTCGGTTCCACTGACCAATTTCCAACCATAAGTCTCAGCACAGCCCCTTTGAATAGGGCAATTTGATTTTAAGCAATATTCCTAACAACATTCCTTGGTCCCGGAAACTTTTCAAGATTATGGTTCTTTGATATTTTAGTAGGGAAACCATTGTGGGAGATCTTGTGGTATAGCATTAATCATCTTGTGAAGACTAAGACTTATCACTGCTCTGAGCATCAGAGCATTAATTCCTGCTTCAGTGGCTTTCTTATTTAAAATATCGATCACTTAGATTAATAAATGCAAACCAGTGTAATATTTTTCCATTAATAAAAAGGGAGATAGCATACCCATATATTATGAGACAGAGTCAGCTTATGACATTAATTTTCAACACCAGGTATTATTGTTCTAGGTGTCAATTCCCTATAAAGAAAGGGCAATGAGTAATTTTTAAAGGACTTTGTGTGGACCACATTAAGGAAAAGGATTGTGTTTCCAAAAAACAAAAGTCTTACATTTTGGAGAAGACAGAGGTCATGTTTCAGGGTCAGTTATATGTATATAATTTTAAGAGGTTCTGTGTGTTAAGGAAATTCGAGCAGGAGATAGTGTCAATAGCCAGGCCATTACTTGAGGCTTTCTGTTGAGATAAGGTCACACATAGATTCCTACATATACTAAAGTTTTGGTTTGCCTTAGGAGTTTTGTTCTTTTGCTGTTTATTCTGAAAAGAAACTGCCTCCTTTCAAATGTATTTATATAATATTTCTGCTTGGTTGCTCAGCCTATTGCAGTTACTGAAGTCTCCTGTGCAGCACAGCCAGAGCAATTTGGGGGAAAAGAATGTTAATACTGTCACTTTCTATCATTTCTAGACCAATAAAATTAAAAACATCTCTAGTGTAGTATAATAATATAAGAAAGTACTTAGTATTGCTTTTAGGGACATTTACCATTCAATAAGGCTTTTATTTTATTGTTAAAGAATATTATACTTTCCGTAAGTATTTCCAAATGGCTAAAAGAAAAGATTGTAGGGTATTTGCAGGATCAGAAATTTTTGTGTCTGTTGAAAAGCTAACGACAGTGTAATTTTGATAGTATTTGAGAAATGTCTCAGACTGTGACCTGTGATACTTTGAAAGAAATTTTCATTAAACGTTAATTGATGTTGCAGAAATATTTCAGAACTTTGAAAGGGATTTTTATGTTCCATTTCTTTTTTTTTTTTTAATGCTTCCTAGAATTGGCGTTATACTTGTTGTAAGCCATAGAAATTATTTGAAAGTAGCTAGTAATGTCTGTATAGCTGTTAAATTCATCCACAGTCATTAAAACAGCCTAACAGTGGACACTCCCATTTTGCTGTTCTTTCCCAAGTGCAACTTGGGAAAGAATTACGCTCTCTTGTTTCTGTTGCACTAGGGATCCAGTCTTTTGTATTCTTAAGTTGATTTTACTCCCAGTGGTGCTCCCTTTTCTTGATAAGCCTTACCTAGATGAAATTTAAAAATAAGTGGTACAACCATTAAATCAAACCATATTTCAGCTTTGGTCCTATTGTCTGACATGCTGTATTCCCTTTCACATTTGCATCATCAGCAGGTTTCACAAAGCATCATTTCCATCATCAGTCTTCCAATAAAACGTGAAGTATTACTTCAGCAGAAGAAAACCAAGTCAGGGCATTCTTCCTGGATGAAGCAAGATGTGAACTAATCTTTTTTTGTAACTTGCTTTTCATTCAAGTCTGCATATACCTGATAGTAGATAATTTATATCTAAATTATGTTTTTCTAGATTGCTTCTCTTGGTGCTCTCACAAGATGTTGCAAAAACCTTTCTAAGGCAAAGATAGGACATGTGTTTTTCCTTTTGATTTGAAAGGATAGTTATCTAATTTCTGCAGTGGTACTGAAAAAAGTATGGTGTATTCTTGCTCAATCAGCTGCCTGTGGCTCTTAATTGTATCTGTCTTAGATTCTAGCTGCACATAAGTAGTTTGCTTATGTTTTCTAGCATTTTTGCGGAAACTCCATTTAAGCTAATTGATCTGTAGTTTCATGGTTGCATCTTTTTGAGGAAGCTGCATGCAGACACAAATTTGACTGTAGTAAATGTAGCTCACTGAATATAAATGGTCTGAAGTTAGTGCATATGGTTTCCATAATGTTCAAGTGGCAAGAGGAAAAGAGGCTGTAGAGCCAGCACCAGAGAGAAATGGCTCTCTGAACCATTTTGAGTGTGTGAGTGAGAATTAAGATTGTTACATTTGTCCTGATGCCTCTCCTGCAGTGTGACAGATAGAGCTGCAGGAGTTACAATGTTGCTTCTGCCAAGGTAGGATCGGAATTTTGACAATTTTCTGGCCTACCCATTTTACTGCTTTTGGCTGTGTGTATAGCCCAGCAAATGTGGGCTTTGTTTCAGTATGTTGTTGGTGGCGTGTGCTAGAGCTCTCCCAGTGATCAGATACATAAATTTAGGCAAATTATTTTACCTTTGTCTACCTTCTTATCACTCACTGTTTTTTCTGGAGTTGACCAGTATGGCTTTGATTTTTAGGTGGCTTGCAAGAATTGTGCTGGGGCTATTTTCAATAATATTACGCTAGTGTGAAGATTCAGGGCTATGAAGATCCCTAGAAACATCAAGCTATGAACTTCTAAGGGCTTCTAGTATTTTTGCTCCTGGGACTCATTGTATGCCGAGCAGCCCACAGCAGAGAGACCATTCCTGCCAGTGAAGCAATGTGTGTCCCTGTTTCTCCTTTTGCAGCTGAAATTTTGAATTTTTTTTATTTGCGAATTTTGGTCTATGATTTAAAAGCTATGAAAAAGTTGATAATCTCTGGCCTAGGCACTAAACAGTTTTCCAGTGACTTTTGTATTCACGCAATGCTCACTTAGCACCATGAAGCCCGGCTGCTGTTCCTGTGCTCTGGATAAACAGGAGAGACCAAAATCATACATGCTCAGCTGTTACATCCTCAGATATCTGATCCTGAAACTTGCCATCTTGAAGGCTACTGTGAGACTTTTCCACAAGGGAAAACATTAATGTTATAATAGGTAAAAAAATTATTAAATGTTAGTGGCTTAAAATTAAGATTGATCCCAGTTTTATGGGTGGCAGGTGTAGGGAGCAGGTAACCACGTTACTGTGACATAACAAGTTGTGACTTGCGAAATTGTATACAAAACAGAGAATTTGATGGCTTTGACTGACTGATTGATAGCATTCTGATTACACATTCAAACCAGAGCACTTTGCATGTATGTTTTCTGTATAAAACAGGAGAGTTGGCAGAAATTCAGGCATTTATGCTATCATGAGAACTGCTGCTCAAAAGAAAATGGGCCTCCTGCATCTTTCCCACTTTCTCTTCTTTCTCAGAATCGTAAGGATGAGTATATCTAGTAGTCACAATATCTTTACTATTAGTCATTTGTATCCTGTAGAATAATGTTAGTGTTTGCTACCATCTGTAACTGCTTAGCACATTCTTTCTTCTCTTATCTTCATTTTTAGCTGTACATCCTTGACCCCTGGACCCAGCTGTGATCGTTTCAAACTACATATCCCTTATGCGGGAGAAACACTCAAATGTAAGTTAAAAAATCTAGCAGCTGCTTCTTGGCTTTTCTTTCAGTGTTCTGTGTCTCACTAATTTTCCAGTGTGTCTGTCTAACTTTATGAGTTTTGAGATACATGTGTTTGTTGTTTTCTCGTAAAGCTTCAGTTCCAAGAACACACAACTATCAAGAATATGTAATATTTAAGATAAGTTTAAAAGCTTCTGTGAGACTACAGTTTTGAAAAATGAGTTCTAAAAGCCAAAAATCACAACCTACACCCCTGGTATTTCTAATAAAATGTTATGACTAAGATAATCTCATGACCATTTTTAAATTAATTTTTAAGTTGTATATGTTTTGTGTTGCTTCTTTCTGTTGCTTTTAAAATAATTTTTATTAAGCTCCAATAAAAGATGTTAGTCTGCTTTTTTATTAGGTTTCTTTAAACAATGACTGGTATAATTGACTAGATTAGAGAAATGTGAATTTGATTTTTCTGCTTTAGTGGTGTTGTTAAATCATCTTTATGCTTAGAGAACCTGTAGACAGCTAGTTCATTTGCCCACTGTTAGTGTGTGTTCTGTTTGTCTTAGGTTTTTTTTGTTTCAAAGGTTTAGAATAAAAATTGCTTTTGTATATTTTTAGAAGGTAATGTTTTCTAAACATTTGAACTGCTGAAAAAATGGCTGTGTTGTTTTTATCTCTAGCCACTGAAAAATGCGAGAGGATGAAGCATTTCAGATAAAGTAAAATTCAAAGCTTGGCATTTATAGTTTTAGGGCAACTCTGGTAAAGCCACACCTGGAATACTATGTCCAGTTCTGGTCTGTCTGTTAGCAGAGCAACATGGACATACTGCAATGAGTACAGCAAAAGAATACAAAGATGACCAAGAACTGGAGGATTTGTTATATGAGGAGAGGCCAAAATAGCTGGGGCTTCTTAAGAAAAGAAGGCTCAGGGCAAATCTTACCAATGTTTGTAAATACCTGATGGGGATAAATGAAGAAGCCTGGCTCTTCTCGGTGGCGGTCACTGAAGGGAAATGGTCACAAATGGAAATGTAGAAGATTCCATTCAAACACAATAAAATTATTTTGCGAGGGTGGTCAAAAAGTGGAACAGACGGTGCTCAGAGCTTGTGTAGTTTGTGTATCTCCATCCTTGGGGCTAGTCAGAACCCAGCTGGACATGTCCCTCAGCAATCTCCTCTGTTTGCCCTGCTCTGAGCTGAGGAATTAGACTAGGCAGTCCCCAGTGGTGCTGTCCAGCCTTAGCTGTCCTGTGGGTCTGTGAAAGTATGCTGTCTGGAGGAGCAGGTACTTGGTGTGAACAGAAATGGTAAGCATTTAAAACACTGCTTTGATAGCATGCATTTAGACTACATCATACATGTGCTATAGCTTTCCAAGACATTTTAAGTAATAAGAATTTTATTGTATTCCTTCTGCAGGTTTTTTTTTTGTTTGGTTTGTTCTTTTACATTATGTCATGTACTAGAAGTCCTTATCCTTTATAAACAGAAGTTAACACAATTAAGCTCCTTGTATTCTAGAAGTACATTAAAGCTTCCATTTGGCACCTGTAAAGAAACTTGTCTTTCCCAGAAGTTGATCTGGAAGCTTACTAAGGTGTTCAAGAGAGGAGCCAGGGTCATGTATCAGCCTACTGTAGCTATTTTGACTTTCCTAAATATATGAAATAATGGCTCAAGGGGCTTACTAATTATTCTTTCTCACAAAATAAAATTGGAAGATTTAAATCCTAGCTAGTAATTATTTTAAGACAAAAGAAGTAGTTCTGCATTTTTTCAGAAGTCTTGCAAGTAATGACTGTATTGTATGAAGCCAACTGCCCTCGCAGGTAGAGCTTTTATTTTAAAGATTGTTAAAATATGTAGTAAACTCAACCTGTTGAGTCTTGTATTCTGCAATGTGTGGTAGATTCCACTTGAGTCTTGTTCGATTACTATGATCAAGTCAAAATAAGTTTCTCTAGTTTTCTAGACATGCTTTATAGAGCGGTATCATGTTCTGTGGGACCGTCTCATCTTGTACAGGGCCATGTTTGTACATTCTGAGAGATGGAAGTCTTATTTCAAGTGGAGGCTGAAGCTGTTCCTAATTCATAAATGAAAATGGGTAGTCTAAAATGCCCATATGCAAGTGCACAGGCATAAAGACTATATTCATATATTAAATGACTGTAGTCCAGTTAAAGTACCTAGAAATAAGATTATGGAATATACATTAAATTTCAGTGTCAGGAAACCTGGGGTTTTTTTCTCCAGTGTTCTTATGTGTTTTATATCACATACACAATTAAACAACAACAAAAAAACCCTACAGAGCATGTTAAAGACAACTGAAAATGGTGTAAACAAGAGTATCTTTTTCAGAGGTGTCTAATAATAGCTGTGAATTCAAGTAATAATAATCCTGCACATTTCAGTGGTACATATTTGAAAATGCTGTGAATCATTAAATCTCACAGCATGTGGAATAAATAGTGATGTGAGCAGATTCAAGAAAGCTTTAATAATGTGTTTAGATTGGTAATGATGGCAGGGGAAGACAGCCATAGTGTGCAAACAGAGATGTTTAGATACTTTGTTGTAGGTTGTTGCTAGATATGTTATCTTTCAAGGGCAGAATATTTCTGCAAAGGAAAGTTGCGAAATCTGCCAGAATAAAAAGATTAGCTGAAAGCAAGCGTTCAGTGTATGGGCTTCAGATGTGGTACCAAATACAGGCTGAAGTGTGTAGTTCCTTTGTGGTTTGTGTTACATCCTCTTTGCAACAGATTAGGTCTTTGCATATCATCAATCATAACCGCTGCCACTGCACAGGCACCCTTGTAGCAATCCAAACGTGTTGGAAACTGTTGGTGTGCAGCTTTTGGGAAGTGTAACTGCACAGTGCAATCCTGTTTTCCAAAAGACCAGGAAGTTCACAGCTTCTTGAAAAAGGAGAAAGTGTACTTGCAGGCAAGGCTGTCTACCTGTAGCGTAAAATAATTGCTTTGTAAACTTTGGTAGGAGCAAACGTGCTGTGACTTCAGAATGGCTTGTTGGCTGTTTAATGGGGGTTTTTTAAGATGTCATGTTCACCTCACTTTTGCATGTATGCAGAGCTGCTGGAATGTTACACTGAACAGTTACTCAGCTTCAGCCAGGGACCTTGGAGATTGGACAACAATTTTATACTGGAGAAAATACTATGCCAGTGTTCAAGATAAATTAGTTTGTCATACCGATTGTCTTCCGTCACATTTTAAGTGATGCTTTCAGGGAGGCACTTTTCCTTGATTTTCTTCCCTGAGTGAAAGAAATTTTTTTTGTTTGTTTCCATGGTGGGAATATTTAGAAAACTTGAGCCTAGTCTTGCTTGACTGTCAGTTGAAATCTGACATGGCCATATTGTTTTTATTTGTTCATCCAGTACTCAATGTTGTTGCGTTAAACTCCAGGCTTTTCTCAATATTTGAGTTTTTCAGAGTTCTTAATTGGAGTTTTTATTTCAGGAAGACTGTCTGTAATACCCTGTAAGAGACTGAATCTGTATTTCTAGGAAAAAACTTACTTTGTGTGGTATGGAGAGTTACCATTTATTGCTAACTGGACTGCAGTATCTGCTTAGGAAAGTTCAGTATTCTTTCTGAGGAAGTATTTGTGTATTTTAAGGTGAAGTGTTCTGTAACTCTTGCAGATATTTCAGTCTTAGTTGATAAAACTTGAATGCAGATATCAAGAGAAATTGTCAGAATATGCAGAGTTATAAGCTGCAATAGTCTTTATAATTAAAAAATGCTATTTAGAATCAAATTACATTTTTTTCCAGAAAACCTTGCAATATCTTGGGTTTGGCTTTCCTTTTTTCACTCAAGCTTTCATTGCTGCTTGCTAGGGAATCTGACTATTTTTTTTGCTTTTACTCTTCACATTTTCTTTTTCAGGCACTGCTGCCTCCTTCTCTCTCTGACCTTGAGTGCTGTCATCTGGAATTTCACAGTGATTAAACAATGTGTTGCCCTTGGAATGCTACTGTTCTCTGTGGCCTCTTGAACTCTAGTATTTTCATCTTCTGTCTGATTTTCACTGTTTTTATGTGAGTGGATTATAGCTCTGGGTTCTACTGCCACCACTTTGGTTTCCTTGATCCTGAAGAACATTGCTTTTGTCTCGTTTGAAGCTTAGATTTTCATTTTTTGTTTCTGATTTTTGTTTGTTAAATTTTTACCTTTTTTAGTTATGGGATTTAGAGGAGGAAATCAGTCTTGCTGCCTAACCAGTCTAAGAATATTGCCCATAATACAGGGTAAAAAGTTTCATCTGTTTTTATTCCTGTGATGGAACTCTTTCAGTAATTTCATCCAGACTTCTTGTGGATTTCTGTTTTAAGAAAGTAATTAAGAACAAACAAAAAGATAAATATAGAGAACAGCCCGACCTTCTTATTGGCCCTTTAAAACCTGCTTTGCCAAGTTAGTTGCTAAACACTTGTTTATTGGGCCAATAAACAATTGTAAAAATGATTTTTCAAGTTACTGTAAGATTTAAGATTCTCATAAGTATGTTGCTGCAGTGCATGTGTTAGTGTTTTTTTCACTGTTATTTTACACAGGCTGTATTTTGGGTGAGGCCCTTAGGGGAAGGACTTTCTGGTTGCTGTAATTCAGATTATGCTTAGGTGCTATCCTTACCTGTGTGATAAATGTCTTTTTCCTGGGTCATGCAATTTGCCAAAGAGTTTTCCAAGCAGTATGTTTTCTGAAGTTTGGCTGAGTCTTGCTTTACGTGGCAGGAGTAATAAATCTTTTTCCCCCAGTAACCTGTTCGTTATCTAATGAAGGTACTAATGAGAGTGTAGAGAGAGAGAGAATCTAATCTTACACTTATTTCTTCTTTGAATACAATGTTAACAACAATATTTTCCCTTTTTAAATAATCATTTTCGTCTTACTTGGGCTTTTTGTTCACTTCTTCTTATGTTCTGGACTTCTCTTGAGCAAGTAAATTACAGAAGTCTTAGTGTATTTCTTCATCAAGAGAAGTGACCTTAGAAGTATCTATGTACAAGTGTGGACTTACAGAGGCTTAAAAGATTTTACATTAGGCCTCCACAGCAGTGTTGCTGTAGTGCCTTGCTACCTTGCTCTTTCCTCCTTTTTTTGCCTATTTGGGCTGCACATACTCAGGTCCATTTGCTTGAATCTATTTATCCTTTACCTTCACCTTTCCTTTTCTCACCTACCCAGTGTCTCTGTTTCAATTTCTCCACTGTTCCATGGCTTTAATTTCTACCCGTATCTTATCCCATCTTCAATTATCTGTTGTTCTCATCTTTGTCTACTTCAATTCTAGTACTAGTACTAAGATTTCTGAGAAAGCAGTTGCCCAGCTACAGAACTGCAAGTTACTGAGATTGTCTTGATTCCTTCTTGCTCACCTTGGGATCCAGTTTACTTAATGTTACTCCATTTTTGCAGTTTTGCCCACTTTACAAAATAACATATTTTCTATAGTCTTACAGCTCTTTTTCTTTTTCTCCCACAGCAGCATTTGTCAGTTGAAATCAAAGGGGAAAAAAAGCACACCTGCAACCCTTTGTCCAAGAATGAAATTAACATCCCGCAAAATCTTCCTAAGTATTTCTTTCTTCTGTTGGAAAAGTGGGACTTGATTCATTTACCTAACTATAGGTGTCTTAACTCTGAGGTTCCCAAGAATACCTTACTTGCCCTTTTCAGCTTCTGACCCACAGGGCACTGATCTCTCTGAAAATCATGTGCTGTAGCTGCCATGGATGTGCCTTGAGGCATCTCAAATGGGACTAAACAACTTGGTTTAATCAGCTGCACCGGGTTTATGGACACTTAGTCTTTCATAGTTTTGCATGCAGTGGAGTAGCTAGAATTTCTTCTGGAGTGTCACAGAGGTGCTGAGAAGTTGCTTTGTTTTTTCTAATGCAATCAAATATTTTTTTTTCAGATTGTTCCTCTATTATGAGCTGGTTTTGAGTCATTAAGCTGAATTTTCTGCCTTTCCTTTTCTGGTATCTCAATTTGCACAACAAGTGAGAAATTAAGCTCAAAAATATCTTTTACTTGCCAGAAGAATAGCCTGTCAGCAGCAGTACCACAGTAAAATAGAATTATTCATGTATCTTTTCTCAGTAGTAGTAGTAGTAGTTTTGTATTTAACAAGTTTTATTGTCATTTCAGGAACTAATCTTCCTAGCCAACCAATTAGAAAAGGGTTCTATAGGTATTGTGTTACTGTTTTTGACTTAAAGCCTTCAGAGCAAATTCTTTAGCGTGGAATCCAGTGACAAGGATTCCAGGCAGGTCTGCACTTAGGTAATTTAAAGCCTTTCATACTGCTGACTTCACCGACTTAGTATCTTGGTTGCAGGTTGTAGTGAGTAACTGATTATTTTCGTATCTGTAAAGAGAATTAAAACTGGCTGGTTTAGGTAAGAATTTGTTTATAGAAGAGACTGGTCAGTGGTTCTTTTCTACTGTTTGCATGGCTACTAGAAGAAACAGGTTAGAATTTTGAATTGATGAACAATAAAATTCTACTGGTTTTTCCTTTTTAATACTCAACAAGAGCAGTTTCTCTGTTTTCCCAGAACTGATTCTGCACATAGTTTCTTCTCTTGCTTCAGCAATTGCCTTATTATCTGTGAATGCATTTCGTGATCAGGTTGCATTTGGATTTCTTTCTTCACAGCAAATTCCAGTCTAGTTGGTCTTACTCTAGGTTGCAGTGGCCACACATGTTTATTCTACATACTTAGTGCTGACTTAAAAATTCTTGGTATCAGAAGAAATTGAAGCATATAGATATCCTTTCAGAAGTAGAGTTTGGGAAGTTAACTGGTGGGCTACTTCCTAATTTTGCTGCTGTTGGTTAAACAGGGATGTTAATGCTATAGCACTCCTAGCATAATGTTTTTCAGTACTACAAATTTATAGTATGGTTTAAAAAAGAAGAGAAATACCCCAAAAATGAAGCTACCAGGAGAGGAAAAACTGGATAGGCCAGTGGAAAGTGACTGTAGGGATTTTAGAAATTTCTCAGTTTCTTGCTGAGAAACACCTGTCTTACTTGTAGCCAGTTCTTATTCCTCTGTTAGATTTGCTTATACATTTTGATAGATGAGAAGAGAACAGCCCATTTGGGTTTTTAAAAAAATTACAGATTTAAGTGTTAATATTTCTATCTTTTTTGTCTGTGGGGAGCAAATTAAATTTTCTTTTGAAGTTCTGTGAAGTAAAATATTTCAACATTTAATGCTGTTTGCCTGAGGAGAAAGAAAGGAAGAGAAAGTAATATTTTTGGATAATTGGAAATGTAATTCCATCGAAGTAATTATTGGCTGGTATATCTACAACAGTGAGATAAGTATGGTCTGAGTGTGACGGTTTTGCTTGCCTTGCTTTTACACTGGAATGGTCATGGTCAGTAGTACTGTGGAGTACCATGCAGTTGGCCTTCCATTGAGGGAATGAGGACAAACAGAGTTGAAACAAATGCAAAACTAGAAACTTGTGCTGGAGATGCAAGGAAAAGGGTATTTGTGTCGTTTGGGTGAGAAGAGCGGAGAATGTGGGACTATATTGATTTTTTTTTCCTTAAAAAGGTTAAAATGATAAGTGTTCTCAAACTCTAAGCATAGTAATTTTGCAAACAACTTTATTGGTTAAAAGTGTTACTTTTATTTACCCCAGTATTGTTACATTTGAAGAGGATAAGCCACAGATAATATCATGTAAGCATTCAATATGGTACTTGTTATAAAAATGGCTATTTCTAGTAGGTCAAGGCAAACTGTTAACTTGTGATTCAAAATATTTAGCACCTTATATTTTATAAGCTTACTGCAGAGGCTATTGTTAATATTTATGCAAAGTAAAACCAGATTTGTGTTTGCTGTTGTGATTGTTTAAACACCTTTTATTTGAGTGTAATGAAGCTTTTTTTATTTACGCGTCATAGCCCTGCAAGGCAAGCTGTTAACTGCAGTTTTAATTTCTCTGGGTTTTGATATTTAACAAGGACAAAACTCAGCTTTAGAATGGATTCTCTTAATCCATAGTCTGATTTGTTACTGTGTGGTTTTGCTGCTGTTGTTTAGGAAAAAGCTCATGCTCATAGCTTTGAATAGGGCAGATGCCTTCATTGGCGTCTCAGCCTTTTAAAGTCAAAGGTGTTACCTTTTCTGTTCTAGTATGTAAATTAGGCAAGACATAAGTGAGACTGTAGGGAAGGGGAGAGCACAGAGTAGAAAAGTTGGAGAGACTGGGGGTGCTGTGTATGGATGTCTGATATGGTTAAACAAAGGGTTCTTTTTTCTTTTGTTTTAGGAACTAGCTAAACATCTTCAAATTCGTGGCAGAAGTGGGACTTAATAGAAAAAGATTTAATTGAGGGATTTTTTTTTTATTTTTAAATATGTTAAAAATTTGTTCTAAGGTCAAAGCTTCAATAGTGAGATGCTATCTTTAACTTCCAGAATGAAAGCACTGATGATAGAAGATCACTGCTCTTTTCTAACTGTTAACATTGAAGTGGAAACAACATTTTATTCTGTACTTCTTTGTCTCTATTAAATTGTTAGCCAGCCTGTGTGAGGTTCAATTGTAGCAGAATAAATTAGGGTTTACATTTGGCTAAAAACCGATGGTACTGTAGGAAGGCGGGCATAAATGATACATTTCTGTTTAGTTAGGACATAAGAACAACGCCATCATTTTTCGTTTCCGTAGGGTTGTAAAATAATTTGTGTATGGTCTCAGCAGTAAGTGTTTTGTGAATATATAATTAACAGGCACTGAAGCACTAGTTTTATTTATTCTGACACCTAGAGAACCTATGTAGCTATATAACATGTGGCCTTTTGGGAATTGAATACACTGCAAAAATAATCTTGATATATGTGTTGGCATTAATATTGATGTATTTCAACTCAACGTGACTTTTATTGAAAGGGCTTGAGAATTTAGATTTGAGGCATGTTTACCCTGGACAAGTAGAAGCAATTTTAACAATTATAAATAATTACAAGTAACAGAAAATCAAATATCACAGTGCTAATTTTTACTCTGGATTCTGTCCATTGTACCTGAATAGTTCCTTGATATCAGTAGATCATGAACACTTTTAAAATCCAAATATCTCCATTGTTGGTCATTCGCTGGATAAAGTGGTGGATAAAGACTCATAATACCACTGATATTTACTGAAGAAGGGGTCTGACAGAAGGTGGTAGAGAAGAAATAAGAGCACATGAGATAGGTATGAGATTGGTTTGTCCAGCTGCAGCATGATGCACGTGACCTCGGTGTGACCACACATCACAGCTGAGTGATCAGAAGTTGGTGCCACCTCCCCATGTCCCTGATTGCCCAGCATGAATCATTGCATGGCATATGCAGCTGACCTGAACCCCAAATTGTTAAGGTTTACCACTTAGCATGTTAAATTAATAATGCCAGCTTTAATTTACTGTTATGTTGAGCACTGCATATAATGGTGCTCTGGGAGCTGCTGTGAGTTCATTCTGTGAAAAGCAAGAGTTTGCGCCTACTTGAACCTCCATGTTGCACCTGCTGCCACAGCTTTGCTGAGGTTCACCCCTTACTGTGCAGCTTGTAGAGGTGGAAATGGTTTATTGCCAATCTCCCTACTCAAGCAAAGTCTTGAAGCTGCCTCATGATGTAGGGTTCTGTAATAGTTTTTCACTTATCAAATATGGAGGTGTTACATCAAAAATATGCTGTTATTTCAATCCTCCTTTTATTCTAAACAGCTTTTTTTAGTACGTGTGCAGTTGGAGTGCAGCTCCTAAGTAAGCTGAGCTGTAGATGTATCCTCTACTCTGTTTCACCAACTCTGTTAAAGCAGGAATGCAGAGAATGAAAAGCATGCAGCTAGCACCTGCAGTATGAATTGTGTGTGCTAAATAAATTATTTAGCATCACATAGGAGCATGGCAGAAGCACAGATACAGTCCTTTCCTTTGGAGTCACATTGGGCTGCCTAAGTCATGGGCCAGGCTTTATCATTGTTCAGTGTTCTGAGTTATTCATAACAAGCCTCTTTCAAAACTCAGACAAAGAGTGTATCAAGGTGAATCTCCTTCAGAACATAACTTCTAGTTTGCTGCTTTTTATGTAGAAATTGATGAGGTTGTTGAAAGGAGCCATGCATGACATTTTAATTGCAGTAAATATCAAGAAAAGGGTTGCATTGTGGTGGTGTAGGAACTACCCAATCTGGTGCACATCAACTTTTTTGAATTCTTCAGTGCTGTGTTTATGCAATCTAGTAATTATTTTTTCTTACATAATATATATGCATTTCCTGTTGCAATTTTATGCGTTTTACTCCAGGACTGGTGCCCATTTCATTCTTTTAAATGAAATCTAAATTAAATGAAAGGTTTTATTTTTATTTTGAGTGTGTTGGGAATTTTAACTGGCAGACCTCTGCTATTTTCTGCACCCCATACTTACACGTGCTCCTGACAGCTGTGAAAGGAAGGTGGGAGTGTGGACAGGAGAAACCCACACTGTGCTCCACTCGTCGCATGATCAGTGAGTTTGTGATTTGGAGCCATACTGGAGAGAATACCTACTCCAGTCTGGCCAGTGACTTCTTGGTCATGAGCCTTCATCATCTGCAATTAATCTTCATGGCATCCTTGCTTCCAGCTAAGGCCAAGATAAGTTTACAGAATATCCGCAATTAAAACTGTCACGTTAAATGCCTTGAGATGATGACATCACTGAGCCAACAATGTGGCCTTGCAAGATTCATTAATCTAATGCTTTTCTCCAGTCCTGCATTCACAGTTTTTTAAGAAATAAAAGGTGGTGTAACTTTCTCTGAACAGAATTGTTTATAAGGATTGCCATGCTGGTTTTACTTTGCTGTGTGGATCTTAAACAACTTGTAACACATAGTAGGCAGCCTTTTTTTCTAATGTCTCTTACCTCATAAATCTGTTTTGTGCAAAAGTTCAGTTATTCTTTCGTATCATCGTAAGAATGATGAGGAGGTAGACAAGTAAGGCTAGAAATACTTATTTTTATTTTAAAATTTTTTTTCTTGAACAGTGGGTGGGTTTTTTTGAAAGCTCAGATGCATATGACCACCTCTTGATCTATATGAACTCTGAAGTATGTGTACTAGTGAAATACAAATTTCTTCTAATTGCATATCTTGTGACACTGGCAAGATGAGAGCTCAGTGCCAAGCTGTGATGAAGTCTTATATTTTCAGTTAATTTTTGTCTCACCATTTAAATGTGCAATACTGCATTTCTCTTGGCCAGAATTTGGGTAGTTGGAATGGTTCCTATTGAACTGTGTATTCTTCCTTCTAAGAGTTGGCGGTGGTGAGGAGAAGAGAGGGAGTAAGTGCTACTAATTTTTAAAAGCTCTGGTATTTTGAAAGTCGTGATCTTAGTAGTTTGCAATTGACTTTTAATAGACAAAACACAGCCCATCTAAATATGGTACTTTTTAGTAAAACAAGATCACTTTTCTAACTCGGTGTTTTGAGGCAACCCTCAGTAGTGTTTGAATTGCCATTTGAGATACAAAGCAACAACATATTTCATGTTTTATTGCTCGCAGAGGAGGAAGAAGCTGTGCCTCAGGAATTTGACTTCATCCCCCAAAACATCTGATACTTATCTTGCATGTGAATTTTTGTAAAAATTGTATGGATATATACATGAAATATATGTAATATAGCTGTCAAATTCTGTGTTAAAAATGTGTGTTGTATTGATTATTTTATTTTTTATTTATAAGCACATATATAGAAGTGCAAACATTGTTTTCATTTGTTGCTTTTCAGGGGATATAATTTTTAATGCTCACTATCCTGACCTGCCACCAGATTTTATCTTTGGAGAGGATGCTGAGTTTTTGCCAGATCCTTCTGCATTGCATGTAAGTACTTTACTGTTGGAGAACCTTACACTTTGCAGAGAGACTTCACCTTTTTAGAATAGCTTCAGCAACAGGAATTTTATAACAGTACAAAATAAAAAAGAAGCACACCTTTTATCTCACTGGTATTCTGAGTGTAAACACATTGCTTTCTAAAGTGATTTAAAGTTGAATCTATAACTGAGGGGATGGGGGAAAAAGTTTAAAACATTTTAATCAAGACAGTATTACCTTTATAACTGTTACTTAGAATATCTGTAAAAATACGTCTATTTAATATCTGACCATCTTAAATGATGTCTCAGGAAAAAGGTTAATAAATTGTGTCTTTAAAAACATGTATCTCTAAAATAAAGTAGTGTAATTTGGTGTCACATTTTTGATTTTTTTTCTGTTGAGGAAGGGTATATCTAGTTAATATGTTAGGTGAACCACTGCATCGAAGAAAGCTATCTGCTTGTGTGTTAGGGTTATCTAGACAAAGAAATTACTTTCTAAAAGGTGGGATGAACAAAAATTAATGAGAAAATACTTTTATGCAGCCTTATTACTATGGAGGAAGAAACACCACAACCTGAAACGAAGCATTTTGTTCACAGTCACAGCCTCAAGTAGTAAAGCCTTGTTTGAAGAAGCTATCAGTGCTTTTGCTTTTACAGTACTTCTCCCTCTCACAACTTAGGGGTGGTTACTTATGAGACAGTGCAGAGCCCTCACAGGCAGCTCCTCTTGTGCTTTATGAGCACATCTCCAGAGCTCTGCAAAGGAAGTTGGTGGCTGTTGTGCTGTGGTACTGGTGTCATGATGGAGGTTGAACATGTCCTTGATGCATGGCATCACGAGTGTAAGGTTTTGGTTTTACCTTTCACTTTGTAGTAGGTTACATACAAGAATCAGAAGAATTTGTTTTAATAATTATTTTTTAGCATACCTAATAGAACTTTTAAAAGGTGAATATCATATTTCTTTTCTTCTCCTGGTCACTTTGCTGTTAAGCTTGCAAACTCTTTTGGGTAGGAGGCATGGTGCTGATGAACAGCTATTTCATTACACTAGTTTATAGAAAAGGTTTTTCTTTCTATGGCAATTCTGGCAATTCTGTTTTCACACTCCTTTATTTACCAATTCTATTTTCCTCTTTTTCTCATTTGTTTCACAATCTTACAAACCCCTGAGAAGTGTTCACACTACCAACTACTTTTTATTACTGATATTAAGCGAAGTGCCTTTTAATGTGCTGGAAAACACAAATTAATACCAAATTGCAAATGAGATATGAAATTATTTGGGACATTTTGAAGAAATGCTGTTCAGATGGAGAAGCTTGCTGAGAGTGGTACGGTGCCATATTTCTCATGTGAAATGAAGTCACTAACAGTTGTGATCTACAGGAAAACCAGTGAAGATAAAAACATCCTTATTTTTCTTTCTTTCTTATATTAATGATGCTTCTTTTGGGAGTGTTGCTTCTGCCTAAGCACAGAATAAACTTCTTGTGTTTTTTGTTGGAAAGCAACTTGGAATAGCCATTTGCTTCTTGATACATAATGAGATATTAACCAGCCTATTTGAAAGTAATTAGAACAAACCAAAGAAGAATCTGCAAGCCAACAGTGTTCCTTTGGTCATTATGCCTTCCTGAAGCATTCACTGTGTAAATGTAACCTTCAGTTCGTCCTGATGGTATTGGAGCATGTTATTCCCACCTTGCAGCTTTAGTCTACATAGTGTACCTTTGGTTTTGCATTCACTGTTTTATGTTCCATACAGTTTGTAGATGTTTTCTTCAGAATGTTGCATTAACAATAGCTTGCTTATTCTGCTAAGTCTTTGAATAGCTCCCTTTTTTCAACAAATGTGAGAACTGTTTGATGAAGATAATTTTAATTGAAATCTAAGATATTAGCAGAATTCTTAAATGTGTTAATATAGCTGTCTACTGACTAGAAGTAAAATACAGATTAGCACACTGACCATAATTTAATGCTTTTAATCTTAAGCAGTCTTCAAATACTTCTAATGCAACAGTTCCTGGCAATCAAAACAGAATCTACCATGCACAAAAGCATGTAGATGTTATTCAATGAGGAGCACAGTCTTTAAGTAATATGTGCCGTTGGATATGTGGGAATTCTGACATCGAGCCTGCATGCACTGCTCTCATCTGTCTGAGTGTCTTGTTTTCCAAGAAGTCATCACATGTTGTTAGATGGCTTGAGTCAGGCATTATGCTTAGCTTGAAAGGAGAACCAGGTGCTCCAGATTCCTCAAGCTTGTGTGGCACTAATGGAGGCTGTCAGTAGGCTTCCCCAAAGATATTTGAATGGCTGTGTTGCAGATCGTTTCAGTCACTCTTCAGTTTCCATGGCCGTGGGCAGACCTTCCAGTTAGGTTTTCGTCTGAGCATGGTAATAGGTGTTCAGCTAAGCAGCTGTTAGCCAGAGAGCTACAGCAAGATTTCAGAAATATGGCATTTTAAAAAGTGAATGCTGTAGAGGAATAGTTCATAGTTTGGGTTGTTTTGGGTTTTTTTCTGGAGAATTCCTGGATGATTAGGCCAGTATTTCAGCAATAGACCAATGTGTTGAGCACTCTTGTTTTATAAGCAGGACTAATGCTTTCTTGAATTGATAACTGCAATTGCAGAATCAAGTTGAAAATGCTTATTGAAATTTAGCTTTGCTTTTGTGTCTGGCACAAACATTAAAGTCAGTTGGATTTGAAACTCAGCTTGAGTCTCAAGTTCAGCACTGCAAAGTATGTCTTCATCACATGTTTTACCAGTAGTGGTTACTGTGCTGGTCGCAGGGTCTAATTGTGTGCATGCTGATCTTGCCGATGATACCAGCATTGTGGAGCACTTAACAGTGGGGCAAGTGGTCCTTTTGGTTTGTCATACAGTTTTAATTACAGTTAGGGGGCTAAATCTTTAGATTGGTGGTGCTGTTTCTGCTCAAAGAGTTATTAAAAAGAAACATTTTTAGGTTTTATTGTCATTAAGAATGTTTTCCTATCAAATGCATTTAATACTTGCATGTATAGTATGCATAAATAAAATCAGCTTCTCAGAGTGTAAATAGAAAAGTTCTTTCCTGCTCTAGTGTTTATTCATTTTGGATGACAAGTATTAGAAATGTATTTTAAAAACAACCTATGATTCACTCTGTTCTGATTAAAAATTCAGTTGGCACACAACAAGATTAGTGATTGTGTACGGATGAGATTAATTTGGAGCTCATTACAATGACGCCAGTTTGAGTAACAAGAATTGTTTGTTATGTTAGCCTAGTTGATTGTTAATGTGAGCCAGTTAATAGCTGAAGTGCTTATTCAAAATGTTAACCCCATTTTCCCAATGATTTTGAATTATCTTCTCTTTGGCAAAGAGGGTACAATAGAAGTATAAGCAAGGTAACTGTCAGATCAAGGAAATGGGTGTCTTTGAATTCTGCTTCAGGTCTCCAGCTAGCCTCCCCAGAATTATTCTGCCCACTCATTGCTATCAAAAAGGCTTCAGTAGCCTTAGTGGGAATGGAGGCAAGAGAACATGAGCATTTCCTAAAGCCTATTATGTCCTGAATATGTCCTTGTGGGCTAGTATATAGCATATTCCTTGTGGGAATACTTAGTGCTGCATTTGCTTGGGAGGAAGATACTGTCATCACAGATCACAGAGAACAGGCCGCTGCAGTTCTCATGTCCATACTGAGCACTGGGAGGATTGTTTTCCCTTGTGTAATTGTTGATACTGAGTACAGACTCCAGTCACTGTAGAGTTAATTCAGCTCATTGTGCTACTCAAGTGTATTGGCTGTCACACTCTATATCTTGTGTAGACCAATGTTTGTTTTTAAGTTCTTGTATTTGTGCTTATTAGACTCATTTGGCTATATGAGGACTGTTGTGAGGGTTGTATTTTTTCTGTGTCTCTGTTCAAAATCTTAATCATTATTTCTGTTGGTTGCGGAGTTAGCTTTTAATGGGTAGTGAATATCGCCCTCTTCCATTAATTGTTCTTCATTTACTCAGGTGCATGAGGCACATGTTTAACAGTGTCAATTGTCTTCCTGCTCACAGTAACTCCAAAAAGGCTCAAACACCCCTTATTTTAACTAATGCTGTTTGAACTGTTTTGTTCTAAAAAGTCTATCAGTTGTATTGTTAGCTAGGATTCAGATGTTACGTGTTCTAGTGTGAGAGCTCCCCATAAGGGCAATGAGCTCAATGATTTTCAGAATGTGATTTTAAAATATAAAGCCACAGTGGTGGGTTTTGCTTGTCTGAGAAATGCATGAGTAAGTTCAACCTATTTAGCTCTTCTGTGTGCTCTATTTCAAATGGCAGCAGCAGATTTCATTCTTGGACCCTCTAGCCTGCTGCTCTTGTACTGAAAGCCTTAAATTACTTTGGCTTCAGTTAAACTTGGGGAATTTAAGTGGAACAGAATGCAGAATTGGATTCTTCAATTTATTAGGTTTTTTTCCTTATTTTGAACTACTTTATATTCCAATTTATTGTGTTCATTTTTCAGCCGTGTCTTGACTTTATATGTCAATGTGTGTTTTGATTATCTATAATCTCGTGTTATTTAACATTTAATTTTCTGAAACAAACATTAATTCTGGAAACTTTTTATTCCTGTCCCTCTCTATTGATCCTACGTATTTGTATATATGGGGAATGCAGGTATGTGTGCGCACGAATAGGTATAGATATGGATATAGATATATAGATAGAGATATGCATATAGTCACTACAGCCTTGCTGAAGTTTGTCTGATATTGATAGGCAATGGAAAAAAAAAATCACATTTTATGCCATCAGAATAGTAATTTATTCACGAACTTTCCCAAAGATTTTTTGACTGGTATTGTTGGCACTTACAGTATACATTTTTGTCCACGTTTTTGAACAATAGAGATATGCCAGTGCAGCATTCCTTTTGAAGCCAGATCTGAAAGAATGCAATTTTGAATGTATTTTGATCTGGTTTTGGTGTCTGAGCTCCTCAGGGAATCACAAAATCACAGAATAGTTAGGGTTGGAAGAGCCCTCTGGAGCTGATCCGGTTCAGCCTCTCTGCCAAGTTGAATAAGTACTGGGTTTAAAATGAGAAATCCCCAAAAGAGGATTCTGGCTGGGAATCCTCCTTTGGCGTAGCCTGGCCAGCTTGACTACAGTCTGTGTGAGCATTCAGCATTCAGGGGGTCCTTCTGAGAAGTCACACAGTGCTGAGAGCAAGTTGTTAGGATTATCTGTGTAGATGTGTGGTAAAGATGGTGGCTATACCATCCAGCAGAAGGAGTTCAAGAGGTTGACAGAAAGAAAGGTTTTCCTGTCATCTTTTCATCTTTGAGTCCATTAAGACCTTTCTACACTGGGAAATTATTCCTTTTTCTCCTTGTTCTAGTCTTATTAATTTCTCTTGCAGCCTTTCGTTTTTTGTCCTTTTTGTCTAGAGTTGCTAATATTTTTAGGGCTGAGAGATGGTTAGCCACATTGTATTACTTTGTCATTTTCTATTCATGTAAAATCATTGTGTAAATTTACCTCACTTTCTTTTTGCCAGCATTTCCTAGCACAGTTTTTAAAACGCGGCTTTCTATCTCAAAGCATAAGCAGAAGAAAATATGCTGAGGTTAAAAGTTGTACTTTTCTTAATTGCAGCATTTTGGCTGCACCTTTTACCTAGTGAATCCAGAAATTGAAAAAAAGGAAAATCTATCGTTTGATAATACTCTTTTAATTTCAAGGGAACAAAATATCTGTTAAGATAGACAGTTTTGCCTTTCTTGCTTAAATCTTGGTGTCATAGAAGGTAAAATTAATTCCCTAAGTTTTGTGAAGAGCTCCAAGGGGAAACATTTCCTTTCATTTTTTGGCACAAGCTTCTCTGATAATGCAATTTCTCCCTAGAATATGAAAGATCCAGAAAATAATTAGAATAATTATTTTGTAATTCATAAACTAGAGTATTTCAGTCCAGGAAAGACTAGTTTTTGGAGAGCATTAGGAATGTGCATGGGCTTTTGACTGAAGCATGGCAAAGTGGGAGAAAATGGTTTTCTGCCAAACTAACTAAAGTTCACGTGATGAAGGACTTAATCATTGTGCACTAGTAAAATAGGGGGAGGAAACATTTTACATTTTCCATTCATAGCATTGTTTTAGGAAAAAATAATTTTCATTTGTCATATGAATTTGACCATATTTTTCATGGTCATAGATTTAGATGGGCCAGAAGTTTGGACCAGAATGACAGGATGCTTGAATCTTAATGTAAAATGCCGAAAAAGATCTTTAGGCTTGCGTGTCTTTCCTTTACAAGAAATACAGTCCTTGCTAGTGGTAAGAGTGCTATAATGAATTCCAGCAAATCATTCCTTCTCGAGCCATAGTTCGTACCAAATATATAAAGTTGGATATCCCAAGCCAGACATATGAAAGCAGAACATCTTCTGGTTGAAGTGTGGGAGTACAATGATAATATGTTGGCATTTATAATTCTTTAATGTAAACCAGCAGCTGGTAATGTACTTCTGACTATTTTTTGCTTCAGTTTATTAATATATAATCCTGCTTTACTTGAGCAGTGTTTTCTTTAAAATGGTGGAAAAAGTATTATCTGAAAAACTGGTGGAAAATGGAAGGATTCTGGCCCTTATGTGTGGTGTTACTGTCACAGTATATTCTGCTTCCTTACAAGAACTCTGGAAACACTAAGAAATGGCAAGTCCTGAAGGGAACAGTTTATTTGTTTTTTGGAAACACATTTACAAGGGGCTTGGGCAAGGATGGGGGTTTTCTTGAAGAAAAGATTGACTCTAGGACAGTCTTCCTGAATTGAGAATACATTTAAATTCCATGTAGTATGCCCACTGAATTCACACTGATGTGCTATTATAATTGATTTTTCTGTAGAGAAAGTTGGTCATTGCTTATGAATATTCAAGTAGAAAAAACTTTTAAATTAACTGATTAAAGAAGGACAGTTAGAAATGGTCCTTCTGTCTAATAATGCAGTTTTGTATTTGACTTAATTCTGGGCTGTGAATTCTGTTATAATTTATAATTGCACTTTTCTCTAATGAAATTAGTTTAAGTTTGGTACCCTGAAGGTTCTTTCCTTCAGAAGATATGGTTGGGGCAAAGAAGTAAATTTCTTTGCACTCAGGGTGATTTTCACAAGATCTGTTCATTTCCCCAAATGAGAAGGCTGAAGATACATTTTCTTTCCTTTTTACCAGTCTAACTTTCAGCCTATATTTGTTTCAAAACCTGTTTTACTTATTCTTTACATTCTTTTACTGAGTTTCCTTGTTATCTTCTATTTCAGTTCTTCAGGCATATCTGCTCTTTATTAGAGATAACTACAGAAATATAAATCAAATTTAGTTAGTATCTTGAGTCTTTTGTTTGCAGTATAAGTGTTCGTACAGTTTTGCATGAACTCTGCTGTATACCATCTTCCCAGAGATGCAGCTTTTACTTTCTTAAGTGAAGAATTATGTTTTCATGCTGTTTTTTTGAGAAGAGTTAACTAATTTGCAATAACTTTTCTGGTATGGTAGAGAAATATTTTTGATTTCCAGTGTCTTAAAATTCACACAATGGTATTTTGTAGGTGTTTTCTTTAGGGACTATAGTTTCAAGGTCTTATAAACCCTCTTGTAGTACAGATGTGAAGATAAAGATGGCAATATTGCTCTCACAACAGTGAGATTCACTGTGTTATACATTGATTTTAATTTGTGGGATTTTGGAAGGGGAAAATGACGTAAAAGTAAACAGTTCTGCATGTGCCACCTGACGATAAATGCTCAAGGGATGTTAGTGGATACTATCCAAAACATTATCTGTGAAGGTTCTGCCTTTTTACTGTAGCTAAAATTATTTGTGTTGACAGGAAAGGAAAAAACCACAAGAGCTGATAAGAGTAAAAGACTTGCTATTTGAAAGGGACTCTTGAGATGAAGCATAACCAGTGGTCTGTTCTCTGGTCCACTGAGGGTCTGAGGAGTTGAGGCCTGTTCACACTGCCATCAAGGTATGGTAAGTGAGTCTTTAGGTAAAGGATGCATGTGCATCCTTGTGGGGGGATTTTTTTTGTCTTCGTGCCTTGTTCCTTTTACTTGCCATGTCTAGTTAAATATGTACACTTCTGGTAGCCAGCTCCCAGAGGAAAAAAATGTAGTGTACTCATGTGGAGAAATTAATGATTAGTGCATTGGATTCACTAAGCCAGAATTTAACACATGTTGAGGGAATTAAGAAATTCCCTCTTGGATCAGGTAAAGGTATCATCTGCTTTGTGAGAGAGGTGTGCTGAGAGGTCAGGAAAGAAACAAAACTTGCTCTAATTCTTTAGCAAAGTAGGACAAGAAATGCCTATGCCTGCCAAGTCTTGAAGAGATTAATTAGATAGTAGGCAGCTGTAGCTTTTAAGGGTCTGATTATCTTCTAAGAAAGCTCTGTGAGAGAAACAGGCAGACACTTTCAGAAAGAGTGTGCAGCATAAAAATGTTCTCCTGGGCTCAGCTTCACGGATTCTGGATTTCCTGAGTACCCTTAACTTATCAAGATCATCTGTCTCTTCACTGCTCCTTCAGCAGGAAATAAAAAAAAAAATTGTAGTAACTTTTGGAAGCTGAGTTTACTCCTTTTTTGGGTGAATGGTACTTGAGGGACAGTTTTGCATTTATTCTAGGTGAATGCAGAAGAGTGTTCTCCATGTGTCAGATTTGCTGGGGTCTCTTATGGAGCTGCTTTGGATATTGGATCATTTATCAAGAATCACACTGTGTAGCCAGAGAAAGGAAAAAGGGAAAATAATTTCATACATGATATAAGATGCTTTTCTGAAAGCAGAATTGATTTCTTATTATGTTGTTTTTGTGCTCTGTATTTTCTTGCTAATTCAAGACCCTCAGGTGTTTGGGATCTCGACTAAGTGTTTATAAACTATTCTAATTTCTGTATCCAGTTTTTCACAGCCTCTTTCCAAAAATAAAAATTAAAATAAATACTGACAATCCCGGGCTTTGCTTAGTGCAGACATTTTTATCTAGTATTCACAGCAGCAGAGCACACAAGGTCTGTAAATTCTTTGCAACGACAGAAGCGCTCCAGAGTTGAACTGTTTTTATGAAATGTTAAGTTCTGATGTTTGCTTGGGCCCAAAAATGATCATTTCAAGATCACTCCAGAAAGTTGTTCCAGTGGTGCTTTGGGGGAGAGGGATATGAAGAACCTGTGAAAAAAAGATGACAAGTAGATGGCATGTAGGTTTACAGTGATTGATTTGAAGCTGCAGCCTGTAGGATGTTTAAGTGCTGGCTGCTAAGAAACTGAAGCCTTTGAAGTTGTTATAACACTCCAGCCCTGCAAATACTGTGAAAAATATCTGTTGATAGAAAGATGTGAGCATATGGTAGATAATTATCCTGTGCCTTTTTCTGTGAGCAATTTCCCTGTGGTGGCCTGTGAAGAGCAGAGCAAAATGGGGACTGAAACCAGATATGCCAGTTTCTAGGCTAATGCTGTAACCACTGGAGCAGTTTCTCCTCTGTATTTATGCAGAAGATAAGTGCTAATATCACACTGTGATCTTTCTCATTTCGGGTGAAAACTTACATTGGTACTGGTTTTAAGCCACTGTAGGATGCAAGTTGTGTGCATGTGGTGTGCAGAGATATAAACAAAATGCAAATCTGTACTTAACATTATTCTTTATGATAATTCTGGATGAAAGATGCTATAGAAATGCATTACCACTGTTACAGGCTTGGGAGGTTTTGTTTACTGACATTTTCTCATGAAAGTTAATTTCTTGCTTAGAAATATAGAAGTACACTAACTTAAAATAAGATCTTGCTGTTATTTCCTGTAGTATAGCCAGGAAAAACAGTTGCAATCTGTCTTCTTTAAAATCACATTCCTGGAAGATATTCTGGCAACCTGGGTATTTAAACACATTTCAAAGAAAAACAACTTCAAATCAATTAGAAATTGTTACCGTATTTCATTTCTGATGGTGTAGAATTACAGTTTGCTGCAGACATATGCCTCCCACCATAACTCCTGGTGGGAGTTATGAAATAAGCAATAACCTGTGAAGGAGTCTATGAATTACCAGCTTTATGGAACATGAATCCCATTGTATTGTGAAAAAAAATGGGGAATAGGTAATCATGGACAATGAGTAGTTTGCATAGGTTCTTGGTTGACTTTTTTGGAAAGATGAAGGAAAGAATACAAAGCACAGAATGTTCCAGAACAAAATTTAAATGCGGTTTCTTTGCCAGAAGTTGAATAGTACAGCATCTTTGGAAAGCTAAACTCTTCGTGTCTTTGCTAATAGGTCTGAGAAGTTACTTTGTTGGGGGTTTTTCGCTTGCCTCACCTGTAAGATCTCACTAGAACTGATAGCGTCAGGCTGCAAATTTACCTTGTCTCTTTTGGAAATCCAGTTGGTGTCGTTGCTACTCATTTAAATGAGTTACTGTTGAAATGGCTTAAATTGCACTCTGTGGGTGGCCTTATAGCAGCTCTACTCTGCCTTTATACCAACTTCAAGTGAATTCATTTTCTCAACTCTGGTCATGTCTGAATGTCAAAAAACCTTTCCCTATCAAACTTCACGTACTGTGCAGCCAACTTCTGTCAGCAGACAGGATCAGGAGCCAGGGAATTCACAAATTGAATTTGCAGCCCAACAAAATCTCTGGGGTTATACTTCTTAGTGAAAATCAATGCTCTTTGGTGAGATTATTTAACTTAATATCTGGCAGATTGTCAGAACAGATCTCCTGAATCACTTGGATTTCTCCAATGTAGACAGTTTGATGGATGCCTATGGTGTATTAATCTCTGTATAGTAATTGAGTACTATTTTTCCATTTCTATTGCCACACAACATGAGCTAGAGGGCAAACTTAGTGAAGGTACACGCTATTGGTTAACCACTTTAAGATCTAGATAACTGTTTTCTTGAAGACATTGTCCTGAAACTTTGTTCTATAATAGAAAAGCCAGGAAAACTTCTGTCATGAAGGAGCATTTAACTTCCTTATGTTGAATTGCTTACTTATGGATAGATAAATAGTTATTGGCCATCTCCTATATGAACTGGGTGGGCAGGGATGCTTCTGGAGTCTGTTCTCCATCATATAGAAGTTCTCATTCTATTACTTTTTCTGCAGGCCATTTTGAATTTACTCCTGTAGATCATTTTTCATTCATTCCCTGACTGGAAAAATGGGGTTTATCCAGTCGTCACAGATGAAATTACCAGACCTTTGTGTACACAAGAATATACAGTCATCTTTGGATGCTACTAAATATGTTACTAAAACTTTGGTACTTTTTAGGATGAGGCAACAATTGATCTTTTTAGAAAATGAAAGTTACACAAGTTGCAGTATGGCAAAGCCAAAAAAAAAAAGAAGCTGAAATTAAAAAGCAAAAGTTTGAAATTAAGATCTGATGCATGAAGTTGCTCCTAGTGGTAGCAGAGATCATGGAGAGACATGCAAGCAGTGTCTAGACAGATGAGAATTGTTTATTTGAGCCTCCATCTGTGTGCTCAGAAATTACAGGTGTTTTCTTCAATGATATTCTTCAATGATTCTTTCATTCTGAAAAAAATGATGGTCCTAACCAATCTGAGTTGTGCATGTAGGCTGTCATGTGAGATCAGCATGAATGCAGAACTAGTTGCAGATGCAGTTTGGGTTGATTCATACTGATATATTGTTGTACAGTGGACCGCTTTCAGTCTAACTGGCTAACTATTGAGTAACTTAGGGAGTTTGCACTGCAGAGTTCATTTAAAGATATCTATTGGCAAACAAGGCAAGGGATTGTATCCAAGTCTGGATTTCTTTATTTTAAATCCATTAATGTTTGTTCTATTAAATTTTATTAACTTTCTGGAAAGCCTGCAGAAATCTTTAAATAAATCTTTAAATAAATTAGACAGGATTTATTGAGTGAAATATGTAACTTAGTCTGTCAATACCCCAGTCACTGTAATTATTTTTTCTCTATAAAATCCACTTTATTCACAATGTTACAGCAAATTCAGAAAAGAAAAAGCAACTCTTTTCAGCACGCATGTGATTTTGGTAAAATGGTAATGTATAAATTTGTGAACAAGGCATAAGATTTGGATATAAGCCACAGAAAGCAACAAGTCTTTTTCTATATGCACAGTTGTCTTGCTATTTCTGTATTTGGGTTTTTCATACCTTCTTGGCTTTGGTGATCTGTCTGTGTTCCTATTCCCAGGATTTTTTAAAGTTGTAACAACTAAACCTCATAATCTTGAAGTTGCATCAGATTTTAATGCTTATACAAGATCTGAGTTTTGTAGCAGAACTTGAAACACAAACACCAGTAGCTCTGTTCTTCTAATGTTTTAAATCTTCTTGACTACGATCTCTTAAAAAGCTGGATCGGTTAGAGTTGGAATGCAGCCTTCAGGCAAACAAATCAGAAAATTAAGCTTACAGGTTACTACTCCTTTTTACATCAAGTTTAATATTTTGCTGATTTCCAAAGTCTAATAGTGAATACAATACTGCATCACTAAATAAAATCTTATTTAGAGGGTCCTTTACTTCTAAAGAAGGTCAATTTACTGTTACAGGGACACTACTCTCATCAGCTAAAGTGATGAATTGTGTGTCCTCAGAAGAATCTCTGTGATGCTCAAATTGTAGCAATGTAGACACTCTAAAAGGGATAAACTTGACAAATCAAATTCTGCCTTAGATTTCAACAATGTATTTTACAGGTAGTTGCTTACTTTATCTTTGATTTGAAAAACAGAAGAAAGATTAAAGAAGGTGCTGTTTGAAACTGAGAACAATATAGCACCTATTTTGACATCCTGTTGAAATTGGATTAAAGTTGTTTAAAAGTATTTTCAGGTGAATGAACCTAGTGCTTAGGGCAAATAAGTTACACTAAGATTTGTAAAAAGAAATTTCATACATATACATGTCATTGTATTCACTAGTGTTTGTGTTAAAATTTATGAGTTTAGATCTTATGAAAAGTACAGCCCTTCTGCAAAGTTAACAAAATGGATAGAAATGTAGTGGCCAAATGCCAAATAACATGCACTACAATAATATAATTCTAAAGCCAAAAATGTTTCATATAAATCTGAACTTGTGTTTCAGAAAATTTCTGTAGGCCTTGTATGTTTCTTCTTTCTTTCATCAGTGAGAATCCATTATAATTCATGTATGTCTTGGGTGGGTAGTTGAGTTGTTCTTCAGGTAATTTGTTTTTATAAGCAGTTTGTACTTTGAAACTTGAGTTGCTGAATGAGAGGTGTTTAGTGAGGATCCTACAATCAAATAATTCATTTTAATTCCTGTAGCTTTAAGGCAGCACAGAATGAAGCCTGTTTTGATGCAATGTTCTTGGATTCTTTGAAAAGAGCACTTCTTTAGCTCTGTGCTGCACAAATGACAATGGATTTCCTCTTGCTCTTTTTTTGTTCTGTAGTGTAACGTTATTTAACAAACAAAAGGTTCAGTTGCATTTAGGTCAGTTATTAAAATACTGTTGGTCATTTCCTTTGACAGAACATTTCTATTGTGTTATACCAATGTCATTAGGAGGAAAGGTTATTCCCACTTGTCTGGCTGATATCAATACATACTGGCATATTACATCCTCTGGCTTTCTGGAAATGTTTTATTTGAGCAGCAGCTTGGGAACAGGAAATTTAAGGTTATATGCAGTCTGGTTTCAGACTGTATGATAGAAAATGTGTTTCCTAGAAAATGCTGTCTACTTGACTGATTTTCTCTAGTATATTGCAGAATTGGACACTCTTGAATGGGTTCAAGTTGCAAACAAATTTTTACCAGCTGTAGGTGGCAGACAAGGTGGAACAAGGCTTTCAGTCACTCTGTAGTACTTGAGGAACTTACATGAATTGCATTAGTATGTCACCAATTCACCAATTCCTCTGGGATGTAGTTTACCTTTAAAGATATGGCAATGATAGTATTCCCATTTTGTAAGTGTTTCTACTGTCTAGAAGGGAGAGAAAACAGAGTACTTTTACATCAAGCTGTGGTCAAATGTGAAGTCTTTGTCAGTGGGGTAATCTTTAAAGGCGGAGGCTCGAGGATAGCATTTTAGCCATGCTGAGCAGCCCTTTATAACACAATCAGAGTGAGCAGGAAAATAGGAGTACAGTTCAATCCTGTAGCTGTTCATGCATGTAAAACACAGCAATTCATACTTCCCATTGCTTTCACTGACAAATTAGACTGGTGTGTTTCAAGTGATGCTGCTGAAAACAAGAAATTACTTTTGATAAGATCTTAATATATATTACATAAGTGGGAAAAAGTATAAAGTTGTAGAAAGAGAAACGCTTGATACTAAGGCATCATACACATTTACTGAAGTTTATAAAACTATTCCATAGGGACATATCTAAAGTCATCAGAAATAATAAAAGTTATAGCCCTTTTTGATGGAAATAACCATCTTAGTTAGAGATCAGGCTACAAGTAAATTTCATTGTAGAGCTGAAGCATGGTGCCTAGTGAGTAACTGATTAAGCTTTGTATCTGCCTCTGCAGGGTATCAGAAGATAAAATTAATGCACAAACTCATTTGTTTCTTTTCAGGGCAGAGCTGTGGATTCTCACCTTGCTAAGATCCTGTTTCAGTTTGAGCTTTATGTACACCTCTTCATAAAGCTAAAACTAGCTGAGGTTGGAAGGAGCCTTTACATAGAGAACATTTACTTGGGCAGGATCAGATCAGGCTGTCTAGTGAGGTTTTGGGTGTCTCTAAGGGCAGAGACTGAGCAACTTCTCTGTGCCACCTGTGCACTTGTGTTTGTTACTTGTATTTATTACTTCTGGTATTACACAAAATATGATTTTTGTAATGAAATGTCTGCAACTTACAGGAAGAAGTAACATGGCATCTAACTACACTGAATACAAATATGGATAAGAAATTTTATGAAGCTACTGTATTATATAATCACTTAGTACTAAAATGCAAATATTTTTGCTAGTTCTGAATTTCTTTATGTTAACTGTACAATTCATGCAATTTAAAATTGTTGCAGCTAGTTTGTTGTCAAATGTCTGTGTGATATACAGCCTTCTAGTACCTAAATGGACCCTCAAGTGAGCTGGAAAGGGAGTTTTTACAACAGCATGGTAAGGTGGGAGAAAGGGTAAAGGCTTTAAATTGAAATAGGGTAAATTAAAGCTAGATATAAGGAAGAAATTATTTACTGTGACGGTGGTGAGGCATTGGAACAGCTTGCACAGAGAAGCTGTTGATACCCCATCCATGGAAGTGTCAAAGGCCAGGTTGGAAGGTGCCTTGAGCACCCTGGTCTGGTGGAAGGTGTCCCTCCCCTGAACTACATGATCTTTAAGGGCCCTACCAACCCAAACCACTCCATGGTTCTATGAAATGCAGACTGATTTTGCTTATACTCAGAGCTCCCCAAAAGCAACGTGATTGTGTTAACATGCTCTGAGGTTGTATCAAGAAAACTGCTTGAAGATCCAAGTGGAAAACATTTGAGCACCTAAGTACTTCCAGTCAGTGCTGTCTCATGTCCTAAGAGCACAGACTAGAGAGTAAATCCTCCTTTGTCTTTCACATAGGTCTATTTTTGGTCAGCTAGATGCAACATTGGTCACATTAGGTATGGTTTGTAACACCAAATACTTCCTGACTAAAACTTACTGCGCACAGAAGACTGATCTAAGCCAATTATAAGATTGGTAACATTGTTACTGTGTTAGTGACACAGTTACCTTAATTGTGTTATCATTTTTATTTCTGTTAGCTGTATTTCTTGAAATACATTGAACCTGTACTAAAAATTTCTGCTAGGCATATTAAAGAGTCCTCTGTGTATGGGTGACATTTGTGTTAAGGGGGTGAGTCAAGGTAATTCAAGTGAAGAGACAGTTAAAGTGAAATAAAATCACAAGGTTGAGGCAAGAGATGAGAATCCATTTGCTCTTCCACTGGGAATGTAGCCACTGTTTGAGATAATAGAGTAGAGCAGTTTCTGTAGTTGGTGTTAATTTGCCATATTCACTTGGTTGACTGCTTTTTGAATCAGTTACTGTGCAAGGTTGTACTTACCTAATCCTTGTGTGTTGTGAATCAGTTTTAATTTAATTCAAACTTTCCCAGTTCCCAGATGCAAGAGTATAGTTTTAGGAAAGAACAGAATAGTAATTTGGGCCTGCATAAGCCTGGTAGTAGCCCTGTTATCATTTTTATGGTAGGTCTCCTATTTGACATTAAGCTTCTGCTGTTTCACCTGGCTTTCTTCCAAAGCGTGTTAAAACTTCTGTATTTTAATAACATGGTTTAGCTTTGTCACAGAGGTTCCGCATGCATATGTGCCTGTGGTATCATTATGGAAGGGGGTTTGCCTATCTTTTATTGCTGTAAACAATTTTGGTCTTTGTTCTTTTCTAATCAACAGAATTTAGCTTCCTGGAATCCTTCAAACCCTGAATGCCTCCTGCTTGTTGTGAAAGAACTTGTGCAGCAGTATCACCAATTTCAGTGCAGCCGATTACGGGAGAGCTCTCGTCTCATGTTTGAGTATCAGACTTTACTTGAAGAGCCACAGTATGGAGAAAACATGGAAATCTATGCTGGCAAAAAAAACAACTGGGTAAGCTCTTATTTCATCTAAAATGCTTTTAACAAATACAACTCTTGCTACAGAAAACTTAAGTTCTTCCTGTGGGTCTTCATGCTTTCCCTTTCCAGCGGAGAAAACTCCTATTTGACATCAGTTCATTTTCTATACTCCCTGTTTTGTATGTTGTTGTATTCCATTACCTTGAACCAGATTTCCAGGTGAGAACTGGTTTTGAACCTGGTGTTGATTCGGTTGTAGGTGGAAACTGAAACTGTTGAAAAGCCTGTCCTGTGTTTAGAAGACACAGTACAGTGTTAATGTGGAAGTTTGAGTTAGCTTCAAAGATTTCAGAGGCAGAATAACAATATTGGTATAACACCCTACCAGCCTGCTTAGGGGTACTAGGTTGTGTTTCCACATTAGGATTGAGTTTATTTAATTGGTAGCTGCAGCTCCCGCTATCTCTCTTGCAGTGGTCTAAGCTGAGATGACTTGTTCCAAGAGAGGAGAGGGAAAACTGGAGAGGAAAAACTAACCCAACCAATTTTCTGTGAGAGAGGGCAAGATGAGGTAGAACAGTGACCTTGTAGGGCCATGCTTTCACATGACAGTCAGACATTAAACTGGCTTATCTGTTTCCTGAAGTTATATCCCATGTTCCCACATGGGAAATGTGCCATTCTGTTTAGAAACACTCTGTGTATACTATCTCTAAGATGTGGCCATTGGCAATATAGACATTTTGGTTACTGTGTGAATTGATAGTTTGTTTTTTTTTAATCTATCTCTGCTTTGCAAAAATCGGGGTTTTTTTCTGCTGGTAATATATTTTTCTTGGGAAGTTTGGAGTAAGATATGTCGGGAAATATCTAGTGATGTTTATGATGAATTTGTTTCCCTCTTGCTTTCAGAAATAGCATACTCTTAAGATAAACTGACCTTCAGAAACATTATCTTCTGAAACAGGTGCAAATTGAAACAGTCTGAAAATTGATGAAAATTCAGCACTCGTATTATCAAGACCTAGAATTCAACTTTATATCCCTTCAATCATCCTTAAGTTACAGGTGATCAAGGATGTTTACTTTACAACTCACACATTCATCTGTTTTTCTGTTCTTAGACAAGTCATGTAGGCCTTTTTTATTTGAACCCAGATTTAATTTTCTTCAGCAAATAAATGCAGATCTCTTTAATGTTTATAGATTAAAATATTTGATTGAAATTAACTGATCTTATTGTCCATACCTTGCATCACAAACAACTTGCTATATCTTTGAATTTCATCAGATTGGTTTATTGAAGTGCCAGAGACTTTCTGAACTGTACTGAAATTTTATCATATTTTTGTCAGTTGCAAAAATTCTACTGAAGATTGTAGAAAACTTGGGAGTTTCTTCGTTTTTGTAGGGAAAGACATAGCTGCTCAAGCCTTTCAAGTCTTTTCTGTCTTGGGTGACTGAATAAAGAACTTTCTTTTCTTTAATTTTAAATTAAAGAAATTAAATTAATTTTTTTTAAATTAAAGCCTGTGCTTTTTTCCAAGTCTTCATTCTCTGTCAAGAAGACTCTTGATAGTCTTGAAGATTCTATGAACTGGTATATGTGACAGAGGCTTGTTTACTAGTGTCCTAAAACAAAACTGTGAAACTACCTTGTGTAGTTCTTTTTCCCGTCCTTTGCAACTGTTTTGTTAGCCTCAAGGATCAGCAAAATAGGACTGTTTTTCTAAAAAGCAGGAGGTAAACAGCCTTTTATCTTCTCTGCCTAGAAGTCATTGAAATTCATGTTGTTGCTGTCTCTCAGGAATCAATAGTAGTTCAGCAGATTTCTGACATAATCAAGTATGAGCCTTGCACAGTGTTATGAAAGCAATCATCTTAGGTGCATGAGTTAAAAGTACTTTGAAGAAAAGACCTGAATTCAGCACTCTGACCCAAAATGGAACAGAAATTTACTCTTATACCTTTGTTCCACTATCTCCAGTTTCCTAAAGTGGAAGTCTCCAAGACATATGACAAATTGACAAACTATTATCTAGCTTAGTAGCTTCATGTTGGCAGAGTACCAGCAGATGCAGGAGCCCACAAATTCATCTGTATCCACCTGATGCCTGTGTCCAGGTGGTTCGGGCTGGGGAGGTGAGCACCATGGACAGGGCCTGCTTCTTCCAGCCAGAACACCTTTGGAAGTATTAGTTTGCAAAATAATCTTGATTGAATGATATGAAAGACTTAGACTTTTTGGAGCAGCTGATGATCAGAGCAGCATTGATCGGAGGTCATTCATCTGTTCAGTGGCCATCCCAGTTCATCAGACTTGGTATTATACCAAAAATAATTTTCTGGATATTATGGCAAATGTTGTATGGCATTTTTTGAAAGTCCAGAAGAGAAGCATTATCCATGATATCCATTTCACTCTGCATAAGAAGTGAGGATCCTTATTGTCATCATAGCAATCTTCATGTTACATGTGCACAAGAAGTTGGTGATTTTTCTGCATACATCAGTAATACAGCCTCATGCCAACAGAAATTGGCATCTCTCCTCACAAAGGGTGTAATCAGGAAAGGTTTCACAGTTGGACTTCAGTGTATACTCACTTTTTGTTGCTTAGTGTTTCTGTGAGCAATTTCTTTGCCTATCTTGTGTGACTACCAGTGACAAATTTTAAGGGCAATTCTTAGCTAGCTGGCATAAGGGTGGATTACAGCCCAACATCACACAAATCCTTTTGGCAAATGATATAACTTGAAAGGTACCATTGGGCAGATTTCAGTTGCATTCCAGATCTTGTTTTTTCTTGTTCAGCGACTTAAAGGTAGAATGAGTTATCTTTAGTTCATGCCTGGTAGAGAGACCCAGAAACAGATTGGCACTGACAAATTAGTTAGCTTGTCTCAAATTATCCCAGTTTTTTGTACTTAATTGCATAAAATCAATGTTTAGCATTCTTTTTACTGCTAATTCAACCTACCTAAACAATATAGCTGCTGTGTGGCTACTTTATTGAACTAAAAAAAATAGAAATAAGAAAAAATTAATATGGAGGAAATCAGGCAGGCATGTGTTTTTAAAAAAGAGTTAACTTCTTGCTTCATAACCAGGTGGACGAAGTCTGGTTTTAAGGAAGTGTATGAAACAAAAAGGAAATCCTTTCCATTTCCTTCTCATACTCTTTATATGTAAAAAAGAGCAATGTGTATGGTGTGCTTGGCAAATTTTCAGTAAACGGTTGTCTAGGTGTTTAGACATATAATTCTGAAAAGAAATTATTTAAAACCTACTTCAGCTCTTTCCCTCTAAGTTTATTCAGAGGACACTTTAGATACGTGCTCACCTTTCTAAACACAAATTCTCCTACATGTATCTGCAGTGTTTGTAAAGATGCCTCTCTTTCATCTAAATGCTCTTATCTGTTTGTCAGGTTTTTAGCTTTGCTTTCAGACTCTTTGCAGGTCTCGCCAGACCTTTGTCCGGAAACAAGTACAGCCAAGACACATCTATATTTAGGGCGTAAGAAAATATAGTCTGATTTTTTGTCCTGCACATTGTTTTATTCTAAATACTTTTTGCTGTTGACTTACTGGCAATGAGCGTTAATGTTTTTTAAGGTTTTTTTTCATATGACACCTGTGAAATCTATAGGGTTTTTTTTTCTTCTCCAGTAGTTCTATTCAGCAGTTTTGTTTTAAATCTCAACCCTTCTCTTTGGTATCAGTTCTTATACATTTTTCTGGATAATATTTAATCTTCAGAATGTTTGTGGTTCTCTTTTAGCTACCAGGTCTCATTAGTGTTACTTTTTTTTCCGCAGACTGGAGAGTTCTCAGCTCGCTTCCTCTTGAAGTTGCCTGTTGATTTCAGCAATATTCCTACATACCTTCTCAAGGTAAAAATTACTGTCTAAGTTGACAGTATTTGTGGAAGAGTATGAATTATTGCAATTTCCTTAGTAAATATTTTTACTTTCCTGTCTTCCTGCTCTCCAAGATTTTGAAAGTTCACTATTTCTAAGTCTCATTGGATTATATTTTGGATGGGTGATGTTGGATATACTGTTGTTCTGTGTAACACTTTAGTGGTATCTTGTATGTGAGTCTTTGGAATTTCATGACATGTCAGTGTTGGGATTTTTAATGAACAGTCTCAATTTTACCAGTAGTCTTCGTAGTAGAAGCAGAAAAACAAACTAAATATACTATTTTTTTTACATGGAATGAAAGCAAATTCTGGTTACTTGAACTGAACTTGAACTGAAAGCTTCAATGATTGCTTCATTGTTCACAATGAACAGAAATTTGGCCAGATACTTTTGAAAGTAGGACTATAGAGTATTTTTGTGAGTTGAGATAAAAGAGCATTTATTTCTTTGCTACGAGGAGAAATAAAACCAGAAAAAACCATTTGTGACAAAGTACCACCGTGGAAGAATTTGAAATGAGTGGTTTTTACAGGACGGGGACAGTCTCTCTTTGAAGCAGCTACTGTGGAAGCTCATCATAAGGTCAATGTTACTATATTTAGAGAACACACTGAGCAATCTGGTTTTTCTGTCTATCATGACTGTCAGAATGAAGTGCCAGAACTTCCACTGCAGACAAGGTTTGAGTCAGTTCATGTTGCCAACACTTATCTTTCCTTTAAACCATGTGTCTGCCCTCTTTTACTTTTAAATATTTGGAAAGAGGAGCAGCTACTTAATCTTCAGAAACTAATGTGTTGAGATTAAATTGTCCCAGTGGATTCCATTGCCTCCTCTTCACATTATTGTTAGAACTGTCTTCAACCATTATTAAATCACAATTGCAGGTGTGAGTCCTCACCCAATAAAGTGTCTCAAGCTACAAACCATGAAAATAAAGGCAGGCACAACTGTAATCTTGGCTGAAAATTTTGGTTGCAGTTTGAGATTGTAATCCTATGATCTTTCTACCTTCTGCAGATTGTTTTCTGTTTGAATAGTGAGCTGCTTTTCAAAAGTATGCAGATACTTCACGTAGCAGCTCTCCTCTCAGCTGCTTGCTGTCTTTCTTTCGGCTTTAACTTCTCACTTGATGGGAATGTTTCTGGTCAGATGTAAGAGGGTTGGCTAAGGCCTTTTCAGGAAGGTTGGTGGTAAGCAGCACACAGCAACAGTTCACCTAGACTTCAGGAAAGCTGTGATTTCCTCCTGAAAGATGCTGGGGGAAAAATAAGACTGACAATGTATAATGTGAACTGTGCTGTCTACTCCTGCCAGAACTCCAAGTGCCTTATTTTTCAGGAGCAATTTTAAATGAGTCAAGAATTTCAGGACAAGTGCAGAAGGAATATGTTCAGTAGTTTCAGTTGCAGGGCTCTCTTGTACCACTCTGTTCAATTTCTGGGAAATGTTGCAGGTTGGAGGGTGATGTATGACTTACGTAGCTGTCATCATGTAGGAACACCATGTTAGAATCTGCTGTTGTTTCTGAAGAGTAATGTTTTAGTGCCTGACAGCACACTCCTCCTTATATAATTCACAGTCGTGTTCACTAAACATCTTCTCTAAACAAGGTTCGTATACTGTGGGTGAGGCATTAGTGCTCCATAAGTCTCCTCCTGGAGCTTTGTTCCTTTGTTCATCCTGAGTACTGAGTGATTCATTAGTCTGAAGGAAAACATGTATTTATTTTGCATGCATATGTAGTGTGAGGTGAAGAAACACACAGAGTGGGTAGCAGAGTCTCAGTTTACCAGTCTACCTTTATTTTGATATTTCAGAGTCTTAATATTTTAGCTTTGGGGTTTTAAAATGAATGTTTTTTGTATGTTATAGCCTAGATTTTTACAGCAGCAGATTCTTCTTGATGGGCAATGTACTAGTGAAATCTTTAGTTTTCTTGATCAGGCTTCTACAGTGCAAGCTGGCATGTTAACTATCTGTACTAGGAAAGTGACATGTAGTCTGGCTGAGTAGCCACAGAGGAAGAAATATTGTTTTATTCCAGAAGTATTTGTGAGAGTAGAAAAATGGCTTGATTTAGGCTCCAGCATGGGTTATGACAGAGTGTGTGTTGTAGCAGGCAGGATCTTATACCCTTGCTGCCTTTTGTTTCCTGTATTCTGAGCTAGATGAATGTCATCTTTTGTGGCAACAACATGAACAACATAAAAGCAGGTAGAATCATAACCACTCTGATGTGATTTAAATAGTTGTGCTCTGACTACTCCAAATTCGTAGAGCTGTAAAACAAAAAAGAGATTTTTTTCTTTAAGCTGTCCATGTCTTTTTTTTTCTTTTTTGGATGATACTTTTGACATAAATAGACATTTAATGCATTGCAATAAAGTGGTTTATTTTCCATCATGACTGCCATGCTGGTTTTGATGCTACCTGCTGGATTATGATGCAGGATTGATAGAGCGTCTATTGATGCGGTGGAAATAGTTGTTAAAATATTACCCTGAAAGGTGGAAGAGTAATGAGTAATTGAAGTCTGTTAATATATTAACAGCTTAATCTTTTACTGCAGAATTTAATGTGTTTGAATTATGTTCTAGTCTGCAGCCAACCTCATAGTGTGCGGCAACTTCTCTGTCATAATTTGCAAAGTTCAAACCTGTTGTGCTTTCTCTGATGTCTTCTTTTTTATGTTTAATAAATACTACTTGTGTTAAAATCTGGTGAAATATTAAAGACCATTATTTTTGCCTGATCAATCACTCCTAGTATCCCAGTGATTTCTAATGTTCTTCTGAAGTTCTTATTGATGTCAATGGGTAATCACACTACATGACTGTAAAGCTTTGTATCACAAGCCAGTACTCGAGTTTGATGATGTAAGCTGTGAGATCAGTAATACAGCATTACAAAATCTTTGGGGTTGATGAGAATATACTCTGGAATCATAATATGTTATTCTGTCAATGTCTTACTGATTGTGGTGAGAATACTTTTCCTATAAAGAGTAAAAGTTTGAAGGGGTAGCATAAGTTGGATTTTTATGGACTGGAGAGGCAAATTTGCCATATTATTTCAAAGGTATTCATGGCACTAAATTTGAAATTGAATTCAAGTGTGTGTACATTTAAAGTAAAATAGATGACTGTATTAAGAAAACTGAGGATAGATAAAAGAGCAATGCAGAGTACACTGTTTCTTCCTTTGAATTCTAAAATTGTGGCAAAATTTCTTCAGTTATTCTAGTAAAATTTCTTCAGATTTTATTTAGTTGGAGACATAATACCTGCTATAGTGTCTGCAGCAGATAAATCACTCTTCATAACTTCTCCTGGCATTTTCCTTTACATTTGAAAGGAAAAGCATCATTGTGTATTTTCTATGCAAAAGAGCTGTTCTAAAAAAAATGTTGGCTTAAACTTAAAAAGCAGGTTCATTATTTTTTCTTTTAGAAAGTTATAGTTTAATGGAAAGGTTTTTAATTGAATGTGGACCTTTGTATCCACTTTCAAATTGTTTTCTTATGCAAATTCGTTTGATATAAGTGAAAACTGTTGAAAAAGCCACAGAATCAAGCTGATGGCTCAGTCTACTGCAAAGTTTATTATGATAAATCTTTCATTAAGGTTCTCTTATTTGAAAAGAATGTGGCTTTGGCTGAGGAAAATCCTTGTATACTTTGCGTTTTTTTGCAGTTGGACTTTTAATTTTTAATGTTCATTTTAAATTAAATTCTTTTATGTTGGTTGCAGCATTTTTAATTTTCTCCACAGTATTTTATAAAGGGAAGTATTCACTGTACATACTGGTTTTGAGAGTCAGTCTCTAGTTCGTATTTCTACCTCTTGACAGATACTGTGTACACCACAGTAATAATAAAAAGATAGGAGGCTCAACATCTAAAACACCTCTTTCAAATTATCATAGAATTTTTTAGGTTAGAAAAGATCATGAAGTTGAATCGTTAACCCAGCACTGCCAATAGCCCCATCTAATAATGCCCATCCCTAAGTGCCTCATCTACACATCAAATGAACACTTCCAGAGGTGTTCCACCACTTCTCTGGACAGCCAGTTCCAGTGCCTGATCACTCTTTCAGTGAAGAAATTTTGTCAGGTATCCAATCTAAACCTCCTCTGTGGAACTTGAGGCCATTTCCTCATCTCCTGTTATTTGTTACCTGGGAAAAGAGACTGACCTCCAGCTCATTACAACCTCCTTTCAGGTGTGTGTAGAGACAGATGAGAGTCCTCCTTGAGCCTCAAATTCTCCAGACTAAACAACCCCAGATGCCTCGTCCACTCAGCACAAGACTGGTGCTCCAGACCCTTCACCAGCTCCATTGCCCTTCTCTGGACACGTTCCAGCCCCTCAATGTCTTTCCTGTAGTGATGGGCCCAGAACTGGACACATCAGAACTGGACACCGCACTCGAGATGTGGCCTCACCAGTGCTGAGTGCAAGGGCACAGTCACTGCCCTGGTCCTGCTGGCCACACTGTTGCTGATACAGGCCAGGATGCAATGGACCTCCTTGGCTACTTAGCTACATTCATTCTGTGTAGTTTGGTTTCTTTCTTGGTAGTACTCGTCAGCTAGGGACCCATATGTAATCATAATGACAAATCATTAAGAACCTCCAGCTCAGTAATTTACAAATTGTACTTGTTTATGTGACGGTATTATGATTGCACAGTATTAGTGGATTTCCGAATATGTTGCCAGTGATACTGTTAAAAACAAGACATTTAGGTATTTTTCTTATTTCCATGTGGGTTTTTAATGTTTTGACTAAGTAAGATGTTCCCTGATTAACAGCATGTTCTTGTATGCATCTTTTAAAGCAGTCATTTCCTATGGGTATGTACCTGCTTGTTGTGTTCTGAATAATTTAGCTAAATTCGGACTAATTTAGCTATGATGCTGTCACCAGCAGCCTTCCAATAATTTCTCAGTATTGAAGTGTAAAGGAAATAAAGCAAGGCGGACCTGTTTCTTTAGATGCTTTCTTTTTTGTGATGACCATTGTATTTAGTGCGTACCTTTTAGAACAGAAATAAATAACAGACATTGTCTAGACACATTGCCAGGGGCCAAACAGTTGTGTGTAAGACTGTCAATGGAAGGGGTTTATCCTCAAGTTCAAATTGAAAGATAAGAACATATTTGTGTTTTTTTTCCTTAGTCTGATTTCATCATTTGGAAGTCTCTTAAAAGACTTCACTGCAACTTTTGTTTACAACATATACCAAATTCCATGTATTGTGAAAAGACTGCAATGCTTGTCTGTGTTTGAGTAATTAACTATAGTACGGAACAAACAAAAATGTAATATGCAGGGTCAAATGAGATTTTTTTTTTAGGCCAATTTCTTTACTGTTGTGCCTTAGCAGTTTAATTTATTTGACAGCATTCAAGATTTATGTTAAATTGCTGCAAATACCAAAAGACAAATGCACTTGTATTAAAAGTTCTAATGCTGTTTAAAAAATCTGAGCTAAATATTCTGAATAAGAATAATATTTTCTTTTGTTTTTAAACTTCATTGGTTTTGTTTGTAACTGACTAACTAAAACCTGATGTGGAGTGTGTTGAGGTCACAACAGTGGCAAGAATGATGTGGAGTTCAGATCTGATTTGATCTTCTTACACTAGACTGTTTTAGTCTATGCCAGGCAGCTGCCTCTCAAGGGATCATAGAATGTTATGCGGCACATACTCTTTCTGTTGTAGTGGATGGAATGGTGGACCTGCATACCATATGAAGCTTGTCAGGTCTGTGGTGCCTGGTGTCATTTCACCTCTCTTACCAATAGCAAAACTAGAAGTTTACAAGGCTGATAGATAGTCCTGAAATAATATGTAGTCCTCATAATTCACAATACTCTGACCATACTTTACATAGAGATCTTTTAGGCTAATTTAGATTGCTGTTAATATTATACTACTTAAGGCTTTGTGACAGAGGCACGAAGTTAACTTCCTGAATTGCACTCCATAAAGTATTCTTTATCTCAAGATGTATGCAAGCATTTGGTGCAAATAGTTTATATTTAAAAATAGATGACAGTGTGATATTACTGGATTGATTACTTTACTAGCATTAACTTACTTAAATGAAATATTAAATTATCAAAGATTGTCTGGGCTTCTGTTAATAAAGGCAACCTTTATAATGCACAATTATAATGAGCCATTGAGATTTTAGATTAGAAATGGGTCTGTGCAAGTTAGTACTGGTAGTATTTGAAACTGTAGCATTTGTAGCAGCTGAAGACAGTAAATTGCATGATCTAGAAGCTGGGAAAATAAATGTAAGCTGGATGTACTGAAGACATTTATCAGCAGTAGATGTCATTGATGCTTGTCCCTTAGAGTCTTTCATTTTAGCCTGTGCCCAGTAATCTGCAGTTTACTTTTGCTGTCCATGTTTTTCATTGAAAATAACAACAAAATACCAGTGAGGAATTGCTCCTTTAGCTAGATACCATTGGCCATTGTCAGAGTAGCAGCCCAGTGCCAGAAGTAGGCGAAACTCCAAGCACTGCACCTTACGTGTTGACTGAGGCCAAAAATAAAATGAGGAGGGGAAAAAAAAATCTCAATATCATGAAATGTTTCTGTTAGTTTAAAAAGTTGCTGAATTGGAAAACTAGACTTCTCTGGTGCTGAAATATTTTAAGTGTCTAGTTTTTCGTTATATTTTAAAAAACTTAAGATCTCTCAGCTGTAGATGTTTGGGGGTTTTGTTTTGGTTTTTCATTTTGCAAGATGTTTCACTTGTCACTATAAGTAAAAGTGTATAAGATCTTTCATGTTCCACTGTATTGTGCTTCTTGGCTAGTCTTACCATTGTAGTCGTATTATTGACCTCACAGAGTTTTTCAGAATAGGTCAGCTCTTGTTTTGTCACAGAATCTACTGATTCTGGCATTGGACAGTCAAGAGTAAAGTGATAGCTGCTTTAGTTCAGTGAAGCTGCAGAAATACTTACACACACTATGATTTAGTTAGTCATCCTTTCATGATTTTGTTCATAATATCTTCTGCCCACAAAACAAGGGAAGCAAAGCTGTACAAAAATCTTCTTTGAGATCAAAATGTGTTACATTTGAATTCTGGGGGGGGGGGGAAGTTCCCTTCATTCTCACTAAATTTGTTAGTACAGTTTTTCCAGAACAAGATGACTTGTTTTTAGCATCTAAAACCACATAAAACATGTTAGTGTCAGGAGCACCTTAAGCTCCATATGTTGAAAGCCAAAAGCAATTTTTTAAAATCAGCTTTTTCTGTAATTTATTGGAGGATTTTGTTAATAAGATCTGTCAACTGGAACAGCTCATTCTGCACAGCTGATGATTTTAATAGGTTATGATCTTAATATGAATCATAGTCTCCAATCAACTGTATTTTTGATGACAGTTCTTTTATTTTTAAACATTTTATTTTTATAATGCAAAACTAAAGGAAAAGACCACCACATCTGCTGATAAACCTTAGGATATTTATCTCAATTTCTGTGAATTCTCCTCAAATTTGGTAGAACTATTAATTTGCTATTCAGATATGACTAGGGGTAAGGGGATTTTCATTAATTTTCTTGAAAAATTAAGAAAAATAAGTAAAAAGAGCAGCTTTTGAAAGCCTTTTTTGCATCTGGTGGGAAAATTTATAGACACGTTGTATTGCGTGACTTGGTTGAGATTTACTGCCTTGTTAGGGCTTGTAATTTGTACTATTGCTCTACATTTGCATTTCATGTATTGCATAGGAAGAATGGAATTCAATAGCCATAAAAATAATTGCAGGTTATTACATAATGATGGTGCTTGTTTTATCTGTCATGGTCCGCCCGTAGTATGTAAAACAATCAATGTACAGTAGTCTTAAACTGGGAAGTGGATCTTGAAAATATGCATCTTTAAAACTCTTGCATTTGTTCTCCACTGCTGTTTTTTCTTGAAGGAAAAAAATATTTGAGAAGTTGTTGAGCATAATATTTGAAGGCAGCACATAATCTGTAAAACTCATGAACCAGCAAATCTGTATTTGCAAATACAGAAGTACATGAAGCATGATGGAAGGATTTTATGAAGGATGGTGCTATGCTGAGGCCGCAGCCCTTTTCTAGTACTGGGGTTCTTTCTAAGGCTTCACATCAGGGCTTAAATCTTACAGCAGCTCATATATTGGCATTTTAACGTAAATTTTGTTTATAAAAGCGCCAGTTGCTGTTACAAGGACTGGGTTGGTTTAATGTTCTGGGGTTCTTTTGTTCTGGCTTTCAGCTTACTAGACTATGTCTTCTTAAGAAAGAGTAGCATTAACATGAATGTACGTACAACTGTATGGTGATTTCATATGATTCTTAGTCATGCTTGGTTTGAATGCTGTGATTTGCAGTGGTAACTTTTTTTTTTTCTGAAATATACAAAATCCTTTCATGGCCGCCAGTCTTAAAAGGAAGTTTCATTTGTTTGGGTTTTTTTTTTAATATATGTCTGTAAAATAACCATGTAGTGGCTTGTGTAACACTACTCACTTTTACTTGGTTTCATGGGTGTAGAGGTTTAAGCCAAAAATAAAAATAAAAAAATTAAAGCTTTAACATTGAAACAGTTACTCTCAGCAGTAAACATACTGAGGTTGACCGATCCATCACTTTTACTTTTGTCAAACTGATACTGGCACTGTCATTAATCATAGTACCATAAAACATAAAGTAAAAACATAAAAAAGCAGGATTTCTGCTGGTTTTCTTCCATGTTACCAAAAGAATGCACATCATTTTGTCCACCAATTGCTAGCTAATAATGTGCCATGTTCCTATAAAGCTTTTAATTTCTATAGTAACTTCTGTTTAGGAAGGAAGTTGCTTGTTTACAAAAGGTGTATGTAGGTATTTTCTGTTTTAGAAGGAGACTCCAGATGTTGAAGGCTAAAGGAAAGTCTGCCTTGTCCAGTAGCATCTCAGTGAGACAGTGAAAGAACAACAAATAAAACTTAGATCTCTTGACTCTCTATTTCTGTTTTAACAGTTTAGGTGTTCATGCTAGAACTTGTATGTCTTCTATGTGCTGGGACCTGTAATCGTTGCAAACAGCACATCCATGGGAGAGAAGGGGCAGTGGGGAGAAGCATTAATTTGGCTTCGTGGGGTGCAATTACGTGCAATCCTTCAATCCTTAGGCCTTAGCAAGTTACCAGTACATCAAAATTTGGGCAAAAAGATGTCTATGAATTAAATGTTGGTTTTGAGTTACATAATGAACTGTCTGTTCACATGTTTGGAGTGCACATATAACATTTAAGTATACCCATATGATACCATTAGGAAGTCTTTCTGGTGAAGGAAAATAGGGAAATAGAGTTAAACTGATAATGCTGTTCCATCTCTTGCCATATTTTGTAATTTTAATGGTTACTTTTGTAGTTATCTTAAGTAATAAACTACTGAAATATATGTGCTTTTAATGTATCGGAATGTGTTTGTATATTTGCACATATCAGATACTCTGTGTTTTACTGTAACATCCTTTCTGGTGTAGAAAAATGTTAGACAGATATGACTGATGTCTTGACTAAAACTGATGACTGACTGATGGTATGTAAATAATCAGCGATTCATTTGCAAAACCCTGAGGACAATGTGTTGGTTAAAAAGAATAAACAAGCTCATTCCAAATTATTATTCTCATTGTTTAGCATTTATAATGTGTGTCCTAGATAAAATCATTAATTTTATCTCATTTCACCTAGACTCATTAATTTTTTTCAGTAATAAATCTTATTTAATTTTCATTTTGTTACGTGATTAGATAAGCTCTTGAAATGTCGGTCAAATTATACCTAGGTTTCCATTTTGACTTACATGTAGGTATTTTCACTTTTTCTCTCTACATAGATTAGATGAAATTAGTAACTGATCATCTGACAAGTTCTCATTTAATATATTGCTCACAGGAGTTGTGACATATGATAAAAAAACCCTCTGTTTTTCAGACAGGACTTGAAACATGAGCTAGGTATATGCAAATTCAGAGTGGAATACTGAGCTGTGAGGAGAGAGCTTGTCCAAGGCTTTGACCAGAGCGGTGTTCTTCCTCTCCCCTCTCTTTCTATAACCTTCACGACTCATCACGGTTAAAATTAGCAGTCATTTAAGTCCAGTTCATTTTGACACACTTTCCTTGAAGGAAAAACAAGCCACACCTGTCAACAGAAAGAGTTGTGAGACTTCAGAGTTGCTGGAGATTTTTATTCTAGGCCATTTTTCCACTATTAGGGGTTCTTACTGTTATACCATTATAACATTCCTTACTGTTCTTGGGTGTTTTAAGGTGATTTTGGACAAATCTCACATTTGAACAATAACTGTGTCTCTGAAGATACTTAGAGCTTCAATTATACTTTCTTTCTAAAGTTCACAGAATTCAGCTGTGTTCTGCATGAAAGAAAAGTGCTGTAACTGTTTCACTTATTAAAAAAAAAAATTGAAAAGCAAATGAATTGCAGAGCAGAGACCAGAGTACATGCAATCTGACTTGCAGTCTGCATGAGAAATATTTAAACTAAAATACAATTTTAATTTTATATTCTTAAGGCTGTGTTTCATCTTTGTTTACAAATGGAGCGCTTACCTTTCTAGGTAGAATGTAGTCCTTTGTGCATCCATTTCATTTTATGTATATATTTTATTTTGACAATGTCAATAAAAGGCTGTTAAAATGGCAGTAATTTCTGGGTTTTGTTCTGTGTAATTAACCTTAGCTGCACTAGAGCTACTGAAGAGAAGAGCAGTTTCTCTTCTATTAATATTCTTTTTTACATGTCGACTCAAACTCCCTTTACAAGTTTGGGGGTTTTTAATATAAAATCAGAAATTTATGAAACTTTATTTGAAGCTGTGTAAATTATAGGTGGATATTACTTATTAGGTAGAAGTAAAAGACTGAGGTGTTAATAATACAATGCTTTAGGACTGTGTGCTTTATGAGCTCTCCTAAAACAAAAGAAATGTTCGAATGAAATTACCAGAGAGATTCTCTTGATGCAATAGCAAATGTTTCATAAGAAACTGTGAAACTGAATTTGTAATAAACAAGACTGGCATTTTACGATTGTGTTCTTGCAGCATCAGTTTTATTGTATGGCAGCAATTTAATAGCTAAAATATTCTCTTTGTTTCTTTTTGTTGTTGTTGTTGTTGTTTTTTACCACATGTTGCCAGTTCCTTCTTGAAAAGGTATGTGATCAAACTGCAGGCCCGTTTACAGGCCTTCAGGCAATGATAGTATCACATTTAGGAGACTATACCTATTAAAGCAACTTGGAGGCATATATTATTTCTCTGACTCATGTGAGGCAGCATTGCAGTATGCAGAATTACTTCTCCTTGGCTTCTTTAGTTATGAATTTTGTGAATATAGCTGAATAAACTTATCCCTCCTGGAAAAATGGTGTAGAAAGTTATATGCCACTGATATAAAAATGTTATCACTGTTACAAGAAGGTGAGTAAGTTGTATGAATAAGCATTATGTTAATATAGTGCTTCTGTACTAAATATAAAAGGAGATACAGAACAGAGAGTTTTTTAATAGAAAAGAACTGAGAGTCATTCAAAGCCTATTAAGAAGCGGAGATCCATGTAAGATTGAAAAAATTGCAGTCTCCTAGGTTTGGAAGGATGCATTTCCAGGAAACTTGGAAAATTGTAATAGTGATCTGTATAAATGGGGTTTGAAAAAAGAAATTTAATTTATTTTGCTATGCTCTTTATCAAGACAGAAAGAGTGTGCTTAGCAGGACTTCTAGAGCAGTTTTTTGGTACATACAGATGTAGGTTTTAAGTAAAATCACTTTTGTGGGCAGTAGAAATAGTGAAGTTTCATTATATAGAGGTTTAATCTCTCATCTTGAATCGCTACCCTATGCTGTTACTGTTCTCTCATGTGTCCTGTGTAGTGATTTATCAAGTGAAAAGATGAGAAGTGTTTTCACTATTTGGCCACCCTTTTGCTGCCTTTCATTTACCTATCGCAGTATTTGGTGGAATAACCAATTGTGTCTTTACCTGACTGCTGATCTTCATAGAGCTTCTGTGAACTTAATTATCTTTTGAGACTGAAAACAGGTCAGGGAAAGGAGCAAAGAGAGTCTGGAGGCAGCTGAAAAGAGCAGTTACATACACACTGAATCTGAAACTAAATTAAAAGGGAGAAAAATTATTACAGTATGTCTACACTAAAATGAAAAACTTGATGACATTCAAAATTTTTTCATCGTCCAAAAAGTTTTACAACAGCTTGGCTCAAGTGGGATGAATGCACAAGTAAAATATTTACACTTGCTTAGCACCAAGGCATACAGTTGAATTTGTTTGTAAACTCCATCCTGCAGCTTAATCATCTATCAGTGTTGTTTAAATCAATTTGGGAATGCCCATCTAAGGGATTATAGAGTTTAAATGATTAGTCAAGTGGTCCATTGGGGAACATTTGTGGTCATGGTGCAGCTGATTTTCTTCTTTCTCCAGGGAGTTGATCATCACTGTTACTGTGAAGGAAATTTCTCCTTTAATGTAAGCTAAAAGAATCAATAGTAAGTTTTCAATATGAAGACTATTAACTGCTCATTTAATATGCAAGAGCTATTTTGGGGTTGGACAAAAAAACTAGAGTCTGAATTTGTAGAGAAAGATGAATAATCTCTGCATTACCATATTAAGGCAATTTTGGAATGTACTTTCAATTAAGATATTTACAGCTGTACAAAACATTAGTGTTTTTTGAATCACCAAGAAAGACTGGAAACAAGTCTTATCTCTTCATCTTTGTGTTCTAATTTTGTATTCTTTGAAAAATACAATGAAAAAGATTCTTCTTGAGATTAATATTTTGGAAGCTTACTGCGTGTAAACCTTTGAAAACACTAGTTTGAAACTTTTGCAGTATTGTCTCCAGATATTTATTTGTTTCTCCTGTGCATGAGGGTGTTCAGATCTTTGCAAAACTATTGCACAGAAAACATTGTATTTATCACTTCATGTAAAATATTTTTTCGGGACTGTTTGCCTTTTTTTTTTTTTTTTTTTTTTTTATAATGCAGCCATTAATTGCAGTGCAGCTTCTAACACGCTGGAAGCTAGACAGATATGGAGCCCAGCATTTATTAATACTGATTGAGAAGGGAATATTCAAAAATTGACAAAAATACCTTGACAGTGTCCTGTTAAGTAACTATCTACAAATACATTAATTCCATTATTTTAATGGACTCCTTTCTTGATTAATCAATGACCTTATTCTCTTAAGCATGTCTGTCAGGACATGTCTTCCTAACAAATCTGTTCAGCCTGGAGCATGTAAAGCATCATCCTCATCTTCAAACTGTGTTAAGTCAAGAAAGTGTTGTGGTAATGTGGGCATTGCTTGTCCAAGAACATTAAGAACCATGGTCAGGATCTTTTTAACCATAAAAGGATGTCTGTTATGCTTTCTTGTTTGGTATAAGTTGGAAGGGAGTGAAAAAAAATACAGAAAGAATTTTTATTGCAGAGAAGTATTTCCCTCCAAATAGCACATGAAGGAATACTGTGTCTGAAAAAAGATTTTGTTGTCAAGGGAAGAACTAATCTGATAAATGTTGCTGATAAATGTTTTAGCTTTAAATGACTATTGGATTTAAAACTCAAATTTTTCTACCATCAGAAACAGTAAAAGTTAATTTTTAGACAACTGCTTATTTTTGTTCTATTTGTGTAAATCCTTCTCTGGATCCTAGGCCTGATGTCTTTTATTATCTTTTTTCCCACCATACTTAGAGACTCTTATCAATTGCATTTGTTTAGAAGCTTGCCTGTAAAATGAAGAAAAAGTAAGAGAACGTGATGATGTGTATATTCCAGGAATTTGCGTATGAAGATAAGAAAGTTTTTTCAGTGCAATTCAAACCTGGTTGTGTACAAACATAATTGTTAGCAAAATGTTTATTTATTGTTTTTCAATATGTTTTGTATTTCTTTTGAGAATGATGACAAATTACTGGGCATTGATATCTATGGTGGGAAAATGATACATTTTATTTTAAGAATGTGAAATCATAAAATAAGTTCAAAAGTGAGTAGGCACTGTTTTTCAATTTACATTCCATTTTCAACACGGTATTTCCTTTTCAAGTTTAGCAGTAATACCAGAATTCTCAAACTCACCTTTAAGTGACCAAAACTGTTGAGCACAAAAAGAGGACAGTATGTGCCCTTTGCATCCCTGCGTGTCCATGGGTGATGCACAGATTGGTATATTACAAATATATATTTTGGTATATTACCAAATATTTTAAAGCCTCAAAGTGAGCATCAGTGTCTTCTCTTTTCTTGTGTCATTGTGAGATTATTAGCGTGAAGGATCGGGAAGAACAATTTTTATATTTTTTATTTCCACTGAGGTTCTTAAAGAGATTTCTTTTGATGAGGAGCGGACAAGTCACATATAATTTCTTGCGTTTTCATATATAAAATAAGGGGCACATATTTAAAACATTAGTGACATACTGTTCCAAATTGATCCAATGTTTTGATTCTTATTGCAGTCTTAAATTTCTTTCTACAATAGATTATTAGTTGCACAGCTATTCAGTGGTTTGGAAGCATTTACATGCTGAAAAGCAGGTAGACGACTTTTCCATAAATGAACTTAAGCTTAATGTGTGCTTGTAATTTCAGAACAGTAAAAGGATTCATTCTTTTCTTGGGGTTTTTGTTTGTTTGTTTTTTTATTTTTGTCCAAATANATTTATTATTTTCTCCAAAGGACTAGAGCAATGAGAGTAAAGTTTACTTCTTTTTGTTGTATTCCTCCTACAGTGTGTTTTATAGAAAGTTAGAGATGGTATAAATACGAGATGTAAAACACAGATTTTGATCAATAAAACCTACAAAGCAATATATTTATAGATAATTACACAGTATGGGATAAAAATTGCCATATAACTTTTTGGAATGATGATGTGGCTTTGCTAAATCTGGATTCTGAGTTTTTTTCTTACACAAATACTGAAAATAATAGTACAGTTACACAGAATAGCTGATTATTCAGTAATGAGAATAGTCACTTGCATTTGGAAACAAGTCACTGATATTCCCAACTGTCATGAAAAAGTTGATTTCTAGCTTCAAACCAGAGTTTTGGCTGTAGTGAAGAGCAGATGTGTACCTCATGGTTGGTGGGTTTTCTTCCCTGTTTTTCAAAGAAATTTTCATTATATTTCATGTTATGGGAAAGGACAAGCAGGTAGTTTCACTTCCCTGTGTTTGTGTTAGAAAAAAAAGCAGAGGTTTATGGTGCTGGAAAGTGATCAAGGCAAGAAGTGTTATGTCTTCTGTTATGAAACCAGTTGCGTGCAATTTTTGAAAAACAAATACTTCGGATAGCTTTATAGAAGGGCTGGTCTAATTGGCCCAATTGGTGCAGTTCAGGCCAGTCAAGAGACGACTGTGTTTTTTATTCCATGAGGTGGACTCTGCCCTCATTGAAGTCAACAGGATCATGATCACAGAACTATATTCATAAACACAGATTTTCAAACCATCTGAAATGCGAAGGGTAATTATATGGCATTATATATAAAGGCCTCTTTGTGTTATGTGCTTGTTCTGTGTTTCAGAGGGATAAATATATACAAGAATTGTAGGTGTGTCAAAGCAGCAAAACTGGTTCAGACAGGTAAAAGCATTTGAAGTGGTGTCTTTTGCACCATTAATAGTTTTGAGTTTGTCTCAGTATTTCTGCATCAATATTATGAATCCTGTTTTTAGAGATTTATTATTCCTATAAAAGCATCAAGCTGAAATTTGGCTAATCAAATTAATTACTCTTTCATTCTTTTCTATTAAAAGAATTTTATATTGCCAGTGATAGTTGTCTGATACTGGAAATACTTCTGCAACTTGAAATTTTTTCTTGTTCACAAGGCTGTTGGTGGTAATTAAAGGAATGGAGATTAATAGGTTTCCTTTCTGCAGCACTGATGGAGAACTTTGCAGTCGGAATCTAAAGGTTTTGAAATACTTACTGACTTAAGCCCTGTAACATCACTGATAACATGTATTAATCTCCACATTTTAAAACTGGGAAACTGGTGTATGAATTTTTGGTAGAGTAATGTAGTGACAGACCAGAAATAGATTCCAGTAGTTGTGATTTTTAAGCCATGGAGTATCAAATACAATAATCATTTCATCTGCTATTTTAGCTGTGGCTGTCAACCTAAATTTAGTATGGTATTTATTAATAGGTGAGTACAAGCCATTCTGTGTGCTAACCTTTGTCCATTTGAGTATTTGTTTATCATGGTTGAACTTTATGCAATTTAAGGAGCTGTCATTCAGTAGATGTTTTTAAGTCTTCAAGTAACGTCCTTTGATACAACAGTGTTGGAGGTGGAGAGGAAATGAGCAATTTTATCAATTTCAAACAAACTGATAAGGTTTTTAATTACTATTTTAAATATTTTTTGCCTTAGTCATAGGTTATCTTTTAAATACTGTTTTAGTCCTTTTTAAGTAATCGTTTCAATTGCCACTAGCAGCTTGAAGTTCATGTATGTATCAATTCAAGACTGGAGATATTTTGAATGATAAGTACCTTCCAAATGCTTTTGTGCTGCTTCATTTAAATTATTTAATGTCAGCTCAATATGTCAAAATTAAGTAGAAGACTGTGGAAATTATATTCTAGTCTATCCATGTGAGCAATGGCATCAAATTAATTTAGCATGAAGTAAGCTTTCAGTGGTGAGACTTAGGTGTCATTCTCTTCCTGCTGACATTGACAAGTGAGCATTCAGGTCTTTAGGTGTATATGACAGCTCAAGCTATTGTGGTGTCAGGTTGATCAAACCAAAATTGAGTTCAGGAGTGGCCTCATGTCTCCTCTGGCTAACCTGTGAAGAATCCAGCACTTTATGAAGGAAACTAATTTATGAAATTTTATTATGATACCCACTATTCCTTACACAATCATTGCTGTTTCCAGTGCTGAACTGGCTTTACCAGTGTCAGGATTGCTGTTGACTTCAGCATCAGTTCAGACAAGAATGCAAAATCTAGCATAATCATCTCTGTATTAGCCAAGTTTTCTCGACACAGAGCTCAAACCCTAGCACCAGAAGTCTGATTGATTAGTGCCACAGTATTTCATGCTCCTCTGAAGACAGTGGCTTCCATCTTTTTTCTTGTCTGCTCTGAACTGTGCTGGAACCTACTAGGCCCCCAGTATGTCAATGGGAACAAAACCATCCTTATATGGAATTTATTTAATTAATAAAGTTTGTTTATTTAATCAAGCGAAAGGCATAATAAATAAGGCATCTTGACTTCGAGAAACAGTATAGGAAGGTATCTTAATCATACCTGGAGTTTTCTTTACAAGGTCTTTGGAATTTCTATATGTCTGGAGAGGATGTATGTTGTCTAAGACCTGTTTATTTTCTGATTATAGACTTGGTGCTGTCTTTCAGACAGAACAACACTGTAGGTCCCAAAGCAGATCAGTCTTACTCTTGCCTAACTTACTGTTGGTAGTAGTGTCAAAAGTTTGTTGCCTTTCTTTTTTGGTTTTGTTTTCTTTAATAATTAATGAAGGTAACTCAGTATCAAAGCCGGGTACCCTCAGACCACATTTCAGTACTTTTTCAGGCGCTGAAATGTGGGAGATACTTAACTTCCCTTGTGTTAAAAAAAGAAAAAAGCTAGGCCTTGATAAAATATGAAGACAGACAGAAGTTTTTCACCTGTTTCAAATACATGAAGTGCCGTAGTTTATAATACAAGTAAAACTGAAGATCAGTATTTACTTTATTTGTGATATCCGCTTACAAGGATTTTCTCAGTGTTGGCAAATATCTACTAAACTTGTTTGTTAAAATAATATTGCACATAACTGTGGTGAGGACTAGAATGTCCTAATTTTATTCAATTAAACTTAACTTTAAGTGGGAATTAATGCAAAGATACATATATTCACGAACTGCCTGAGGCTCATAAAAAGATAGTCTAGTGAGCAGACACCAGGTAACTACAACATTGCTTAAGGTTGCTCTGGTTACTGCAGCTAGGTTTATGCCAGCACTTGTTTAAAGCTCAGATTTTGATTCCATTACCTAAGGTCCCTCCAGAATTACAGCCAAGAAAAAGGATCTCCTATTGGACTTGGCATTAACAGTAATTTTACTATGTTAGATTAAAGAACAGTGTTTAATTCACTGGGAATGTACATATTCTGCTAAGAATAAACCTTTTTTTAGCTGACATAGTTGAACACAAGCATCACAGAATCTATGAAAAATAGTTGATATGTTGAACTGTTGAAAAATTTTTGAGGAGTCAGTGCATTATGTGACTTTTCTACAATGTCATAACCGTTAAGTTGTGATTCCACTCATTGTTCTGGATAATGCATTTTTCCTTTGAAAATATGATAGAAGAAGAGTGATGCCACTTCATATTTTGTAAGAAATTGGTGGAAAAGTCATGGACTATAACTAGAAATGAACTTCTGTACCATGAAGACTCAGCAGAATATTTCCTCTTACTTTGCCTGTTTCAAAATCTAATTTGATACAGTATCTCTCATCTTCAAAGGAAACACATGTTTCTGTTTCTTGGCAATTAGTCCACCAGTAGTTTGTGGGTAATCAAGTTAACAAGTCACAAAGTATGGGGCTCTAGAGAAAGGTTTCTTCATGTAAGCATAGTGAAATAAGGTGTTTCTCAGGTTAGAAACGTTTTGAATTATGTTATTCATGTTAATGAACAGTGCACCAAAGCATTTTGTTTGAAGTGAAACAAGGAGATATTGTATAAGGTGTAGCACCTTTGCTACACTCTGGTAGTGAGTGGCTCTTCACCAACATATGTAGGTAGGAGATAAAGTTTTCTAGAGTGTAACCTGAGTTTTCTTCAACAAGCAGAAAGATAAGGCCTCACCTGCTTTGTTCAAGGAATACATTGAAGACTCATGGGTGCTAGAAGTGTCTATGCCCACTCTACATTTTTCCTTCACCTAAGAGACATCCAGTGTTTCTGTTTTCAAAAGTAATTTTGATCAAGAGTAATCTAAATTATTATATTCCTCACATGATGAATTTTTATAGAACTTTTTTTGAACTTTTATAGCTCATACTTACCCCCTGTTCCGTTTCTCACCTACCGATTAATCAAGGCAACATTTTGGCTTAAACTGTTTTCTCAGAAAAGGAATGGATGACTTTTTCTGAGGAGATATCTAACAGTGGTCATTTCACATCAATCTTGAGCCTGCACTTTCCAGGTTTATTGAACCTTAAGTACAGCATATAATGGATTTGCTGCAAATACCCATCATACTCATGTCAGACATCTATCTACCTGTACAACCACATCATTTTCCATTTTTCCTTCTCAAGAATGCCTTTTCAGTTGGAACTGACAACCTCTAGAAGGAATAAAGTACTGCTTATATCCTTTGAACACATTTCCATTAAGTCATTCTTTGTACATTTTTATGTCAAGGGTTTCTCTACCATATTTCACATAAACCAAGTTGTTAATTTAGCTGTAGTTTTAGCTCAGTTTCCTAAGGAAATGTGGCATCAGTGTCAGAGTGTGTCTGTTCTGTTCTCTCCATTTTTTAAATAACTGTACCTCATGTATGTAGCTCATAATTTTTAAGTAACTGTACCTCATGTTCCACAGTGAAACTGGCTACAGCAAAACATGCCCTTCAGTTAGTTCCTTTGCTTATTCTAAGGTAATTTGTTGTGAGCGCTATAAAAAAATGAGTCAATTACAATACAAAGCAAACAAACGTTAGGAAAAAACCTGGGATGTTTAATTTTTTCTCTGGACTTTCCTGGTATCTTTATGCATCTGCCTTCCAGATAGTAAAGTGTTATGAAAGGGACTGCTCTTCTTTTAACAATAGAGCACCAAACATGTGGTTGCCACAAAACCAGTTATTATAATGCAACCAATAATTATAGTAATCTTGTGAAGATTAAAGTTTTAATGTAAAGCATCTTCAATTTCATAGATACAAAAATACCTGCAGAGAGTATTTCTTAATGTGGGAACACTCTATCCTTGATTAATGCAGTAGGATTTAAGCTCCTCTGAGAATGAAGAAAATAAAAGTTTTGGGGGAAGAGATACAAATCTGTAGGTGTTGACTAATCCTAGTGGAAAAGGATATCTTTTCTATGTTTATTAAAAGCAAACAAATAGCCACTTGTCATAAGCACATCTGTTTAGACACAGCCTTAAGACAAACTACTGTCAAGTAAGTGCAGTTGTTCTGAGTGAAAACCAAGATGGATGTGTTTAAGTAGCCAGTTTGCATTTCAGGCTGAAGGAGGGCAAACAATTGAAGCATCTATTTCTATATGCCATGGAAATAAAATAAAGAAATGTATTTTAAAAAGCAACACCCAAACCAAAGAAAAGCTTTTAAGAAGCCTTTCAGTTAGTTTAGGATATTGAGGAATTGAATGTGGAGGAAGACAGAAGGGAATGGTATAATTTTTAGGGAGGAGAAGGGAAATATCAAAAGTTTAGTTTCACACATGTATAAATATTGCCATTGATAACACTGGAAGAGTGTTAAAGCCCAGATGCAAAGCACTTTCAGAAGCAGACCTGCTGGCAATCTGTGAAGGCTCTAGAAGTTTCTATATTGATAGCCACAGACTGTAGAGGCTAAAAAGCCTGTGTTCACAGGGAGCCAGGGCAATAGTTATTTCCAAAGAATATTAGCAATTTCTATTTAATACTGCTCATAGAGTCTGGGGACCAATCAAAAGAAATTGGGCTTGGTCCAGACAGAGCTTTCTGGAGATTGCTGTAGGGCCCTGTATAAATCAAAGGAGTAACTTCTGTTGCAGATGAAACAGTTAACAATGCTGAGTGGAGAGGGAGAAGTCTTGAGCTTCATAGTTAAGGGGAAGTTTGTGTTCATGATGTGAGTAACTGTCTGGGCTGAAAGGTCAGAACTTGGCAAGACTGTAGTGTGAATCCCAAATGAAGCAGCAAAAGAGTAAGAGAATGGAAGGATCTTCACTTCTGTTTCATTTGAGCTAATTACTGCAGTGCCCATCTGGTAACTAGAGCGTAACTTGTTTGAAAAGAACCTGTATACATAAACATAGGGGTAGGTGCACCTGTATGTGCCATGGCTGTGTCTAAAGATTTTTATCATTGCAATGATGGCATCATGCAAAGGAAGGTGGACACAAATAAATGGTTATATCTTCTGTCAAAATGCTGTCTTTGAACATACTCAGCTGTAGGACACTTTACCATGGGTTGCAGTCAGTGTTATTCCTTGAATTGTTTGAAACCAATAGAAGCAGAATACAATAAACTTTATTGTAGCAAGGAGATACACATTCAAAAGAGGTACCCAGCAGAACTAAAAATGAGGCTCTTTTCCCAGTGTTACTCTGTGAAGCTGTATTTAGATTGTAGAATGAAACTGGTGTGAGTTAAAGTTGTATTTCTGGATAGGTTGATTTATTTTCCAAGATTTACTGTTTTCGCTGATGCTAAGATCACGGTGACATTTATTGGATTTAAAGCATAACTTTTGAACAGCTTGGTTTTTTTAAGTAAATAATGAAATTATTTGCGCTTGCTTTTACAAATATAAATGAAAATGCAGATAGATTTATTTGAAGTCAAGTCTATTAAAATTTTCACTTGAACATGAGTTGTTATATTGCTAATGAACCTGCACGTAACAGAAACATATGGCTAAAGCTTCGCTAGCAGAATTTTTAGATTCTTCCCATGGCTACACAGGCTGCAAAACTGGGAAGTTAATGTAAAGGAAGGTCCATTCTTTGCAAAGCTTTAAAATAAAACCGAGGTGGTATTGAGTTTCAGTATTGATGACTACCAATCCTTTTTATTGTGAGGGCAAAATAAATATTTACATGGCCCATGGATAGCTCCTAATTATTTTGGTTTGTTGAAATACACAGTGTATTTCTATTACTGCACTCACAGTTCTAAGTCTTGATGTTCCCTAAATTTACAAGACCTTACATGAGCACTGGTTCTGTGTGATGTTGAACTGATTCTATGTAGATGTCTGTATCTAGAACTGGATTCCCTGTATGATATTGTTTGATTGTATGGTATTTCAGCTGTGACTCTTAACAGGAGACTCTGATTTGTAGATCTTAAAAGGAACAGGCTGCAACCAGTAGGTGGTTTTATTTATTGTATTCAGTCTTAATTAGAGCGGACTTGTAGACTTTCCTCTGGTGGCTAAAACTTGATCTATATTTATAGTTAGAGCAGTGTTTCTCAGCATGTTTATCTGAAGCTAGAGGTAATATCTAGCTTCAAGTAGTTTCCTACATTCCATAGTGTATTTTCCTATTCCCAAGGATGTGAAAATTGATGTATTATGTCTGAACCCTAGAAATAAAATATGAGACACTTAATTTCCAGATAAATGCCAAAATGTAAAAAACAAGAAATCTAGCACATGAGATATCAATATGGTAGAATTTTACATAGATTTGCAAAAATCAGGTTGTTGAGAGTGGAAAGATTAATTAGAAAAATTGAGCTGAATTTGGCAATTTCAGAAAGTTCCCAGAATGCAGGAGACTTGAATCTTCCCCCTCCCTTGATCCTTGAAATGCTGTTGACTGCAATTTTGTCACTGATAAAACACAACTGTTTTTTAAGTGGCTTCTTAGTAGAAAAGGCTCGATGCTTTCTGACTTACAGTTTAATAATATATATAGGAATTTAAATATTAGTATTTGCATCATATGTTTAATCTGTTCTTTTTTCCAATGACATCTTAAGTACTGGTTTCTCTGGATTTTAGCTGGCACTTACTTTGATTTGCACATGCCATTTTGAAAGAACATCCAATTCTGCACTTTCCTTAAGCTTTTTAAAAAATGCTTAATATTGTCAGCAAAAAAGTATCATAGTGAGCCCCACTATAGGTGTACATGCAAGACAGATAAGAGGACTATATTATTTTGAAATTGTTCCATGTAGGGAAGCTGAGGTTCATGAAGAAGGGGGAAATAAAGGAGTTACCATTGCCTGTGTGCCCCCATGAATTCTTAACTCTTCATAACTGCAAGGTGGAACCAAATCAATAATCGTCCAGAAAATCCCAACAGTTGTGAAGCTCAAATTTGCATTATTTCAGAAAGCTTCTGAAAATAATGTAGTCTTTAATTTACTGCTTCAAAGAAAAAGATAATTTAAAACTAAAACAATCAAATGCTCTCTTCTATGTGATAGAGTAAGAAGCTTCCAGTTCAAACTTTCTTCTTGTTATCCAAGTTTTGCTTGTATGTAATCAGATCTCCCTCCCTGACAAAAAATGTACTACCCAATTTTATGGTCAGAAAGCTGAATATCAGACCTAGAACAGAGGATATTCCTCTCTGTTAATTTATGCATGCTGGGATACTGTGCTGAAACAGTTGAGCTTATGCAGGGGACTTCAAGCCTTATGACAGCATTAAAAGTTGTATTTACAGAAAATTATCCCCTGGACTTTGGAACAGGTGATATGAGGGAAAGTGTCAGGAAAGAATTTGAAAATTCAAGGGTGTTGTTAGTATTAGTAGCCTTTGAACCCTAATCTTTTTGATTGAAATACAGCTCCAGACACCATAAACCAGTTTAACTATACTTCTCCAAATTCTTCATCCTAAATTGATGATGGATGCACTGATGGAACTGATAAGAGAAAAGATTTGGTGATCTTTTCTGAGTCAGTAATCAGGGAAATGTCAGTGATGGAGTCAGTCTTCCATCTGGAAGTACATGATATATTGTTCTAGCAACTACCACTTTAATTCAGTGGGACCACATCAGAGCTGGACACCCCGTGTTTCAGGCACTGTCTTGGGCAAGGTAAACAACAACAGATGATTCAGCCTTCACCTGAACTGTGTGCCAAAGTGCAGGAGTTACTGTCTCCCACTGTAAGTTCCAAAGACCTCTCTTGACACAGCATGTCACTGAATGTGATATTTTTATTGTATATAGAAAGAGACTACCCCTGCGAATTTCTCTCACATTATATGCCTGATTTACATACCAGTACAGATGTGAACTCTGAAATACCAATGTCACAATTATTTTTTACAAATACAGCTTTCATCCCTCATTTCAGTGTCCTGCTTCTCACCTGTATCAGGATCCACCTTCACACAAATACAAGAGAAAAGCTGTGTTTCTCTTCTTCCTGCAAGAATTTTGTTTTTATTACAGTTATTACTCTTTGTGACATCTGTATACATTTCCACTTGTGTGCAAACCAAGTATGTAGTTTGTTGGCAAGCTGAATGTTTGTAAATAGGGCTCAAGGGGGCAGGATGCTCTGACTTCCATATTCTTTGTTTGAAGCAGAGAATGCCCCACACAGACACACGCTCCTATTTTTAAGATCCATTAGACATAAATGGAATAATGAGACAAGGGGGTAATAGAATTCTTTGTAAGAGAGATAAAAATATTATACCCTTGAAATGGGAATGCATAATAACAGCTTGTGAATTGAGGGGATAATAGAATTCTCTGGAAAAGAAATACAAATATATCCTTGAGATGGGAATGCAGAACAGCAGTTTGTGAATCAAAGGTCCTGTGAACTTTAATAAGTAACATTCCTGTTATTCTCAGGAATCAGCAACTGACAAAGCAACTCATAGCCATTAAGTTTTAATATTGACACTTCCTTTTAAAATAAATGTTTCGTATTTTTAAATCAGGTCAGGAGTGCTAAGTTGCACTGGTTAAAGACCACTGAACAAGTTTAACTTTGCTTGTTTTTACCTTACACTTTGATTATTCACTTTTTCATCTGTGAAATCATGTTGGTACTTCCTGGTTCACTGAAGACATAGCTCAGGATATGGCTTTACTCTGGTGTTCTTGTTGTGACCCATGTAATCTATAGTATTTCTGATTCTGCAGAGATGTTCACTGAACCAGGAACATGGAAGAATATGTGGAAGCGGGGGAAAAAGCTTTTATTAAAAAGTTGGATTGATTTAAAAAATAAATACTTATGCTGACTTGCAGCTACAACATAGTTAAATACTTATGGTTGATGTCTCTTTCACAGTATTTTAACTTTTGCTCTTTTTTTTTGTAAGACCTATTAATTGTATCAATTAACTATTTCATTATCTTTAAAACAATACTCTTGTTAGTGTCATGCTGTTGTTCTAAGAGTCAGCTCCTCTGTACCTAGAATCCTTGTTTGGACAAATACATTGTGTTCTTCCCAAATATAATTGTTACCTCTGAATTGTTCAGCCATGAACCCTATATACTAAACTGTTATATTTGTTTTGTCAATCTATACATATAAATATGCATGTGTAGAAAAGCTGTACTTGGCAATTAGAAGGTTAGCTTAGCAAGAAAATTACTTTATTTAGAATTGTATTAATGATTTCTTTGTCCTCTAGTTAAGTACTTGGGTATTTATTAGAAGACTTTGTTTTCTGCTGGACACAAGATGACTGTTCTTTGGCCTTTGGAATGACATTGCTATTTTTAAAGGGATGAGAAATCAGTAAAATGGGGGAAAGGAATGCAAATATTGCTTTCCAAATAAATTACACTACAGTCAACTGAAGAGATGGCTGGAGAGTTTTGAGACTTGGTGAAATCCTAATGAAGGATTTGCATTCCAGATTTTATGTGTCCCCAAATCTTTATCAGGAAAACAAGTTTAAAAACAGAGCTTACATTAAAAAATGTGTCATAACTACAGCTTGAGGAAATAGCTGTTAGTCAGGACATGACAGCATTAGCTTGGTTCAGATGGATGCAACTGCTGCTTGCTGTTTAAGAACAGTTAAAAACTAAGCTTTGCAGTCCCTGAACACCATTCACCCCCTTATCAGCTGGTGATGGCAGAGGCAGGTCCTCCTGTCAACCTAAAGGTGCTTTTCTTGAGGTTCTAGGAAAGATGTGGTGGTATTGGAAACTCCTTCTTGCCTACAGAACTTCATCGAAGTGATGGGGCAGGAGGGTCTCTCAGGGTAATTTACTTAATGGCAAAACTGAGTTGTTTTATGATAACTTAATGATTTATGTGGTCTGCTTAGAAGTTAGGTTAGAAGGAAACAAAACAAAAATTATGCACCACTCCTGTGTAGTCTTGGATAAATTGATGTCCTAAATTTTCTGGGAAGCAAAACTGCTTTTTCATGAATGCACAGAAAGCCAGGTCTGAGCTTATTACCCAGCAATCTAGATTTCTAATATTTCTTCCTATTTTGTGTTTGTTTGGTTTTTTTAAATTAATTCATTTGCAGATGTATTCCAAACTCTGTGAATGCTGGTTTTTAATCTTATTTTAATCTCAATGTGATTCCTGATATTGGAGTAGTGTCCTGGTTTAGGGTACTCGTACTTAATTTTCACTGAATGAAATGAAATTTAAGATCATCAGCATCATACATATCAGTCTCTTCTAAAAATACTAAATATTCTCTACCTTAAGGTCATCAAAACATACTTACGAAGTGAAGACTTAGATTCGGTCAGTATGATAGAATGATCCTTGTTTGCAGATATATTTTGTATCTCTTGTGTGTGAAAATGAATGTGTAAAAACATTTTAAACTGCTTGACATCAGTTGAAAAATATTATTTTTATACTGCACCCATTATTAATTTTATACTGTGCCACACTTATATTATGTATTTCAGATTTGAGTCTCAAACTTGCCGAAACATGTTTTTGACAATTGAAGAGATCTGCCTTGTTTTCTGAGATTGTTTTTCAGACCTAAACAAACAGCATTGTTGTGCTGAAAGTGTCACCACAACTTTTTCTGCTGTCAAACTAAATTAATTTTTATAATCTGAAATTTCGTTAATCTTGAAAGTTTTGAATCTAGCATGTATTTTCATGGATAAGATTGTTATTCTTTCCTTTTAACCCTTCACAGTTTCTTAACTAGCAACATTCTTTACCTAACTCTTTAACAGTCAATCATACTGTGAAAGTAGTGGTAAATTACCATGACCATAACAAAAGATAAGAGTATAGACAAAACAGATTCATATGTAAATGCTGAACAAGAAAATCCTGAACAATGACAATGAAAAGAACCCCTGGGATGTCACGTTGTTTGTGTAACATCCCTCGTTTTCCTGTTCAGCTATTGATGCCCAGTGGTGTACTTGGAGGTCTTGCTGATAGTTTTAATGCTCAGTGGATATTTGTTTTATTTTGTTTAATGAAGAAAACCCAATATGCTGTCCTAGAAGCTTGCCTTCAGATTTTATGAAGTTGTTCCCAGCCTGCAATTTCCATGTAATTTTTAAAATCTGAACGACTCTGAGCTCAAACGTGCTTTGCCCAGAGTGTTTTGCTGCTTTACCTTGGGAAAGGGACTGTGTGTGGAATGCTTTGATGCCATGAGCAGTGCACTCAAGGTAACTGCCTTTGTTTTCATTCAAGATCCTATTTAAAGAATCAACACTCCTTGATCAGACCTGGTGGGTTTCCTGGAAGACAGGAGAAAGAATTTCCTGGAGTGATTAAATATTCTCCCTAGAGTGAAGCAGATTTCTCAGTCTCATTTGCCACTCCACATTCCTTAGCCTGCTTTCCCCTAGTGTGTTTTGTTATTAAAAAAAAAAAAAACCAAACCACCAAAATAACACTAGATAAAGGAAAAGATAGGGAGAACTTGTAGCTGCTCAAAGCTGGCTGGTGAAACTGCTACACAATAGGGGTACAAGTTGCTTGTGCTTTATTTTCATGTTATTGCACACTGCCATGTGCTGGGAAAAAGCCAAACATTGTGAACTCTTGTGAAGCAAGAGGCCTGTTAATACAAATGAAGCAATAGTGTTGTATATTCTCTGGTGTAATTCACATTTCAGCTTCAAAATCAAATTCTACTCTGATCAGTTGTTGATAAGTATGTTACAGGTACATATCATGCAGGATTACATTAATTATATTTGACCCTAAGAAATTAAATTTCTGAATGCATGTCATTCTCATGCATTTCTCTTCTTGAGACCTTTCTTTTTTCAGAAAGGATCCTGAAATATAAATTTCACACTCAAATTCAGTGAAGCTGACTTGGTAAGGCTGAGAGGTACCACAGCAAATGTCTGTTGAAAGACCCACTTAGTATGAGTTGGCTGCAGATGCTAAGATCAAGGTCCCCTCCCTCCATCCTGTTCTCATCTGTATTCTTCCTTTCTATTCCACCTTCCCTAACAACTTCCATCACATCATATAAGTTTATCCTTTGTTTATTTTAAGTAATCCCTTCCTCGTTTGTTCAAGTTTTCCATTCCTTCAATTAGTCATACCACAAAAACAATTATTGAAGAGTTGTGAGAGCGGAGAGGTCAGAAACCTCCAGCAAGAAGTAGGAGCACTTAGCTGGGACTGGGAACCTCCCTCCTGAAACAGATTTGTCCTCACCATGTTGTTGGGAGACATCTACAATGTCAATCATCTGTGAGGCATCTCACTTCACAAAGGAACATCCAATAGCTTAACAGTTTGTGTTCTCTTTCTTCCCTTACTTTTATCCCCATACCAGTTGCTGTGTATATTCACAACACAGACTTACCAGCCTTACCAGAAGTTCAGCTCCCTTGTCTTATTTCCTGTGCCCAGGGTCAGAAGCTGCTTGTCCTCCCAAAAGCATGCCAATACTCTTCCTGCATACACATTCCCATCCTTTCTACCAAATTTGAAGTTTCTTTTCTTCTCACTTTTGTTAGAGTTAATCTCACTGAACCGGGCTCTCACTGCCACATCCTTGATCTGTGCATCACCCCATTGCAGGCTCTCCTCCCAGTCTCATGCCCCCTCCATGTCTGTTCATGGAAAGACAGGTCCTGCTACTGCCCAGGACAAGACTGAAGTCACTTACCTCTTTAAGCATTACTGTTTGGGGCAGGGAGTTACACGTGTGTGCCAAATACAGAAATACCTCCTCTCAAAAGTATACTTTAATCAGAGGCTTCAATGCAACCTTTTTTTCTGATAATGAAGAAAAGGTAATAATTGATTTTCCATACTCTGCATCTTTAAGGAAAAGGAACTCTAATGTACAACTTGGTAGGACTCCAGGCATAAGAGGAAATGGGTTATAGCAGTTGTGACTGTGCAGAGCAGATGTTTTGGTTGGCCTGGCTATCAACCATCTGACTCATAATAAATTGTCAGTTCCAGTAAATTCCCAGTTTTCAATTACAGTAGGTAGGATATGAGAAAACAATGCCATTTGGATAGTGTGTTTTAGGTGTTTTTGATGGTAATTTTCATAAACAGCTCCTACTAACTTTGTAAAAAGATTAAGGATCTTGGAAAGGCAACAGCTGTAAACATTGAAATATGCATTTAAATGTAAATTGTGATTAATAGAAACAAAAACTAACAAATGGCTGGTAACAGAGTGCTAATACAATTGGAAATAGAATTTTAAGTTTTTCTTTGGAGTTTTGTGATACTCAAAGTCCTTTTGTGAGGCATATGGAGGAAAAATTTCTAAATGCCTTCAGACTTCCATTTTCATCTCTTCTGTTCTTCATGTATATTTTCACATGTTCTCTTGTTCATGAATTTTGAAAATATGTATTTAATAAACCTTTCCTCTGCACTGGCTAAGTAGAAAAATGGTAAATTAAAATCAAATACCATGATTTTTCTGTCTATGAAAAGTTTTATTTATTTTTGCAAATTGTTGCTAAGTTTCTGTAATAGGAAAAAAAGCCTATGGGTTGGAAATGTCTAGATTTTTTTGTTGTTCTTTTCTCACCACATCGCTTTGGAGGTTTAGACAAGCATGAGAGGTCCTATTGTGCAAAGTATTCTGTAAACATAGGAAACCCCTTGAAGTTCTTGAGAAGGAAAACTATTTTCAGTGTTAAGGGGTATATCGATTTTTTTCATGTTTGATTTGAATGGACATTTTCAGAAATGAGAAAAATATTTTTTAAATAAAAAAGACATAGTAGCAGGGTGGCAGAAAGGCACCATGAAAATTTGTATTGAATCTTTTACATTGCAGTGTTCTAGAGGCTGGGTTTTTTTACTATCAGGCATGAGACTGTTGTGGAAAAATTAATAAGTGTGCATTATCACATGTTTAACTAGTGATCTCAAGCATTTTTACATTCAGTATTTAAACCTCAAAATTCCTGTGTCTGAGGGTGGGTTCTCTGTTCAGTTAGAAGTTCATTTTAGTAATACTCTCTGTAGAATCATGTGTAGAAAAAGTTCTGTGAGTATAAAATGACACTTTTATTTTGGCAGTTCTAACCTTGAAATTTAACATTTATAGAAAATTGCCATTCTGCATTCTTACAAAATCAGTTTTTCTTGAATATAAAATTAATTTGTTTAATAAAAGCATCTATTATGTTGTGAGTTACATACAAATTATAAGAAGAAAAAGCATGGATGCTTAAATACTGAAAAATGAGTTATGACTCAAGTTCAGCAGCCTCTTTTTTTTTTTTCCTAAAGGGGTATAGTATTGCCAGAGCAGTTGGATGTCACTCTATCTTTCGAAGCCAGCTGAAAAACAAGAATAGAGGTGACTTTTACCTCGCTGCTCTATTCAGATCTGGTCTATTCTTTGATATAAATACATATGCAGAAATGGGGAAAGGGAAAATGTTGTCTGGAGGAGGGTTTGATAAGAAGCATTAAAACGTTTGCCTTTTGACACTGTGTTGTAATGAGAAGATCTCAGCCCCTGTTCTGGGCAAATGTCATGGCCTGGTATTAAAAGGTTCCATCTTCTCACCTAATCACTTACAGGTTTCTACAGATGACTGGGACAGAGATCACTGAAGGAGTTAAGTTGTAACTAGCACAGACAACATCAAAAAAGTTTATTAGTTCAAAAGTTTTCCACAGTATATCTGTAAGACATGTGGTTTTGGTTTGGTTTTATAAACAGCAGTTCTAACAGATATGCTAGTGTCGAATGCACTTCTAGCAAGCAGCTTCTTCCATAAATAAAAGTAACAAAGCCTGAAAGGAATAAATGGTATGGTGTCAGATAGAAGGGAGTTTGTTGTAAATTTGTGTCCACCTGAAACAATAAGGTTGAGCAGCTTCGTAGTGTTACTGCACCACTACTTTTAAAACCTACAGGAATGCTGGGTTTGGGTTTTGGGTCTTTTTTAAGTAACAATTTTCATTTCTTAGGGCTGAAAATATGAATCCATTTGAAAAGTGGTAGTTACAGAAGAATGCCAATTTCTTTATGTGGATTTGCATTGGACAGTAGCTGTGTGAACATAACACGGTGCTCTGCTGGCAGCAGGAGTTGCAGTCATGTTTGTTGCGTGTATTTTTGTAAATGGAAAAATATCGTGTCTCAATTTATTGCCCTTACTACACAGTTCAGTTTATGCAGCTTAACATGCAAAGATTAAGAGATGATTTATGTGGTTGTGTGGTTTTTTTTTTCCTCTGGCATGAGTCTTCATATGAAGTTCATTAGTGAGCACAGAAAATATAATGTAATATTTCTGTATTTGTTGATGTATGCTGTAGTGGCAATCACCTACTCTGTTTTCAAGTTGGGTTTTTCTGTTTCCTTCTTTTGACTATGTTCAATCAGTAAGCACCTGATAGTATTCCAGAAACTGGTCTTATATGTGGTGTCAAGCTGTGTTTGCACATCTGCTTTTAGCACTAATCATGAGGGCAAGGCTAAAGAGGGGATTTACTGTCCATGGCAGAGCTGGATGCAGCACTACAGGTGGGTTCTCAATAGAGCAGAGCAGGAGGGCAGAATCCCCTGTCTCATCTAGCTGGCAGCACTGGTTTAGATCCAGCCAGGATACAGTTGGCTTTCTGAGCTGCAAATGCACATCATGTTGAGCTTCTCATCAACCTAACCATTTTATGTACCTGTCATCTCTTGAAGAATGCCCATTAAAATGAAATCTTTTTAATTGTTATTAGCATTGAAAGCATTGCTGTTTAATCTCTCTTAATAGTTCTCGTTTGACTGACAATTAGCAAATTAATGGGAAAAAGCCAGTTAATGCTATACTCAGCTTCAGGATTGAAAACTGTACCTTATTTAATTTTTTTTTCCTTAATGATGGAAATGCATGAAATACTGGGGAAAAGGTCAGGGTGGATTGTACTCTTGGGTATATTTTGTTGTTATTTGTCTTTTGATAAAGGTTTTGTAATCTATTCTGTTTTCTCTAGTCCAGATGATAGTACCACTTAAAAACATAACACTTAAGGGAACATTTCGATCACGCGATCCTGTCCCTTACTGTTACAGGCAATATGTCACATAATGCTATCCATAAACTGATCATATCACAACAGGACAAGAGCTATTGTTTGTTCTCACTGCCACTGTGGAGTGTTGTCCTGCAACTTAGGGTTAAAACCATGCTCTGATTTCCAGCCATAGTGTGCTCGTGACCATTTCACAGGCAGTTCTAAGAGTACAGTTTTCTTTCATCTGTCAGAAGTGAGCTGCACACCAAGGCAGAATTTAAGAAAACACTGTCAGTTCTGTCTCATTTTTCATCTAAGACAATTAGGCTTTTTTAAGACCTATTCTTCCTTGCAGCTTATCACTAAGTTTCTTGGCATGTAGTGTTCTGCACGTAATAGCTGGTATGCAGCTCGTCTCTCTGGACATCAACAGCTCCAGTCCTGCCAGAGCTTCAAATGGCACGAGATTGCCTTCCTGGAACCACTCGGTGGTCACTTAATTTTTTTTTCTCCCCACATAGGACAGGGCCTCCTAAGAATATTTAAGCAGTTTGCCTGTTCCTTCCTCACAGCTGCCTGTAGGACAGAGAATACCAGGGCACTCTGCACCATGTTGATCCTGCTTTGAGCACATATCTTATTTCCTCTCCTATTTTTCCAAAACAGATAAGAACAAAGGCATGTTGGCAAGTTGCTATGTACATATGAACAAACATGTTGAAAGATTTATTTGTGAGCAGAAAGTGGCACTGTATTATTTGCTGTCAGTGAAGGTGACTGTGCTGCTAACTCATTACTTTCTAACTAGAGGTCAAGAGCTTAAAAGAAGTATGTGGCAGAAACACATTTGGTCATACTGTATGTTATTTATGAATTGGAGGGATGTCAGGTCCTAACCAGAAACAATTTGTTCTAGATGATCCCAAAGCTGTAACTGATTGTTCTGATATAAAGAAAGCCTCAACTGTGAATACATTAACTTGTATTTAGCATGGGGTTTTTTTTTCTTTTTTCCTACAGTACTTTCCTGAAGTCTGCAGTCTTAGCTGAAAGTAATGCGTAGGTTTAATTTGCAGGAAACTGGGGGGCAGTGACTTCTAGATATAAATTTCTAATTGCAAAAATGCTTTTCATCCACAACAGGAGTTGAATACAATACACTAGAAAGTTTGAACCATAAACTACTTTGAAAAATAACAAATAGAGAATGCATGGTTATAACTCAATGACATTACATTTTAAAAAATCCTTTGGCATTTGCATCTGATGTCAAACCAGGAATTCCTGAAAATGAAATCTGTATCTGTACTGAAAATTATAGTTCACGGAATTGAAGAAGAGCTACAGTACTGTATACTTCATAACTCAGTAATTTTATTTTGATACATTAAAGAAAATTAAGCAGACCAAAATATATTTAAAGTGCCAATATAGCAAGAAAGAATAAATTTGCAACCTGTTTTGTAATGGTTGCAGTTTAGATTCCTCACTTAAGCATCTGCTAAATAAATTCATATTTGCCTTACTAGTTCTTATATGGAAGCTTTGAAATATTCCGTTTGTTATTAACCATTTTATATTATTTTTATGTGTACAGGATGTGAACGAAGACCCCGGAGAAGATGTTGCACTTCTCTCTGTTAGTTTTGAGGACGCAGAAGCTACTCAGGTGTTTCCTAAGCTGTACCTCTCCCCACGTATTGAACAGTGAGTGAGAGGTTTTTTTCTGGAATATTTACTCTACTTCATCTCAGAACTTTTCCATTTTTTTCTGACGCAGGTGATAACATACTAGATGATAGCATGCTATTGCTTTAAATTGCTTAAAGTTACAGTGGTCACTGCGAGTGTGTTTGCGTGTGTGTGTGATGGAGAAATGACAGATCTCTCAGGTAGTTCTGTTTGTATGTGATATTCTTATAGCATCACAGTCTCTGAAAACCATGCTTGTCCTTTCCTGTGACAGTATATTTTGCATGCCTTATATGGTACAACATTGTGATAGCATTGTGGGGGGGAATTTTTTTTTTTTTCTTTTGGGAAGGTAAGTTCTCTATATAAACATAATAGATTTGAATAAACTATTGTTGTAGAAGCTAAAGGGTTTGGTTAACTATGCTTTTGGAACTTGCAGCTTTAGTAAATTCCTTTTTTCAGGAGAATATCTGAATATTTAATTTTAAGAGCATTGAACCTTACTGATCTGTTTACCAGTTGGAAAATTTGCTGAGAAATGGATTTTTACTCCTAAAATAGAAGACTGAGGACTAAAAATCAATCTGTTTTCATTAAATTTCTTTTCTTCTTTTTCTGAAATTGGAAATGTTTTGATGCTTCTTGTCTTCAGTATCTCAGTCTTACACTGCTTAAAAAAAATAACTGTGTTAGACTTTTCAGGTATACCACATTCAAACTGGTCTAGCATTGTTCCAGTGATGTGTTGGTTTTTTTTGCTGATGGGGCAGTTGACTTTCATCTGAACTGGTGATGACTCTCCTGTGTAGAGGAAGGATGGGAAATACTGACTACCGCAGTTTTATAATAACTTGGGGATAAAGCTAGTGTGAGTGAAGAGAAATGGTATCTTGTCATTTTAATCAACAGAGTATTGATCTGGATAAACTCCTGGATGCAGTTTAGAAAAAAACCCCAGAATTTGACTTAGATAAGACATTAGACTTCCAAGATACTTTAAGAAAACATAGGTTACATGTGCAAGTGCAAACACACAGATAATGTATTTAGATGCTTTCACATTTTCATATTTTTCAGTAATTCATTCCTTTTTGTCAGCATCAGTTGAGGGAATAATTGTAGTCAAATATGTAATTATCTTTCTGTGTTCCAAAGGATTCTTTTTCTGAACTCTTAAAAGCAAATGGGCTTCCATTAGTTTCCATTGTATTTCCAGCTGTAGTTACATGTTGATGGTTAAGTATATTTCAGGCCACCCAGGTATATCTGTCTAAATCATCCATGAGCTAATGATGAATACATTGCATATTTCCCCCTTTCAGCAGTATCTTTAGAAAGATGTTAACCTCTTGATACCTAGCAGAATAGTGATACAAAGGAAGTCTTTGTCTTCCAGAAGTATTGCATTTTCTCTCAGTGCCCTAAAGGGCATCTGATTTTGGATGTGTGATGTAGAGCAATACAGCAGAAAGATACTTGAGTGGTATTGGTATGTATCTGGCATTCTGATGTATTTATGGCTTTCGTCATTTATAGCTGATGCAGTCATGTTAAAATCATGCCAGTAAACCCTGGAGTTCTGTGCCACACCTTGTCACAGTATCTGTGTGTTGAAGTTGAGATACTTAACTCATCTAAGTGAGTCTGTCTTTCTGCATTTGTAACATTTTCATCATAGTATCTAGATACTGATAATGCATAATTACTGAAGTTGCTTGTGAGCTGTTGCACCTCCCTTATGCTACTGGGTACTTCTTATGGGCTATGAAAAAATGTATGGCTATGTTTCCAGTATTTGTATAATTGTGCTTTAATAGCAAACATACAGTTCTCTCTTGTTCTTTCCCAAAACCAGTCTCTGCTGTGTTTAGCAGGGGCTGACAGTCCAGATATTTAACTTCCCAATGTTTGGGAACTGAAGCAACAATGTGTACTTCTTTATACTTTTTGCCAAAAGTACAAAAAGCCTCAAGAAGCCCTCGGGATTAGTTTAATGACTTGAGGCCATGGCATGTTACATTTGAATTGTGTTCTGCTTATAAAGGTCTTTCCTGCTGCTCACAGTAATTAGATCTACAAAAGCCATGTAAGCAAATTACCAGTGTATTTTTTTCTATGCAGCAGATTTTGAGGTGTACCAAGTAGGAGTTGATGGTTCCCAACATAGCATTCCCAGGAACTCAACAAAACGTGAAAAATACCAAATTCCCACAATTATTTTGCTAATACTAAAATATGTTCACTTTAGGAAGAATGAGCAAACAGGAATAGCATTTTCCTGACATATGAAATAACATTTCAGGTTTGTAGAGCAATAAGAGGAAAAGGGCCTGTTTGTGTAAAGTGAGTTATCTCCTGCTTTCCCAAGAGGTTTCATTGCTCTTGTGCTCTGCCATATAAACATGCATTCCCGCATTGCCCTTTCTAAAAATGATACATACCCACAGATCTTGTCAGCAAATTTGAGTCCTAAAAACATGAATATAGTTTTTTTGCTTTGAAGGGCTTTTGTAAAACACATTTGCTCCATTTTTTTAAATGGATAGTAAGTATAATACTTCTAAGACTTTGACTGTACTTTGTCATAGACTCTGGAAGAGAAATTTCCAAAATCAGGGAAATGTTCACCTTCTGTGGTTTGAGGTGAAGATGTTAGTACTATGGTTAGCTTGAAAGGGTTTACACATTGAGGCAGCAGGTAGAAGTGCAGTAGAGAAGAATTGTGTATCATTCAGGTCGATACTGGTGCTTTATTGACTTGAATGGTGTGATGTCCAGCTGCAGGGGTGTCAAGTGCAGTTCTTAAAATCAACCAACCAACCCCACATTTAGGGATGGGAAATACTTGTATTAATATATAAAAATCTCATCAATATCTATTCATAACAATACCTGGTTTAATTCTTTCATTAAAACATGCTAATTTGAAAAGTTCTTCTGGATACTATTTGTTCAAAACACATTAACAGCAACTTTTAATATTTCCGTTATTTCAAATCAGTCACTTAAAAAGCTTGCATTCTATAATTTTAAAAATTCTTCTGACTTCTTGTTGCATTACATCAAACAGATGCCATTAATAGTTACTTTCAATTATTTCAAAATTAGATCAAGTTAAAATGAAACATGGGATATTTATGAGATGCATTTGTTTTTAAAAAACTACCATCTTTACTGCAGTATCATAGAAAACAGTTTTTGCACACTTCTGTAGGAAGTGGTAAGCTGAGAAACCACACAGACTGACCACACAACTTGAGGGATTGATGCTTGTCAGCATCCCTGAGTGTGTCCCCAACTCATCCTTCCCTTCCTCCCACCTCAGGGCGGGGGACTTGTCTCAGGCTGCTCTCCATCCTCTGCTGTGAGCTGCTGTGCTTTGGGAAGAGGGTTGTACAGCTGAGCTAGGTAGGCACAGCCATGCTCTAGGGCATGATAAGGACCTGCTGGGATATTTACCCTTTATGTGTCTGAGGCATTTCCATGAGTTATTCATAGTGGCTCTGAACCTGTTGGTAAAAAGCATCTTGTTCAAAATTGCCTTTCTAGTGAAAGCACACTAGATACTCATAGGGGATGGAACTTTGTAATAAAACTGCCCATCATATCTTTGTTTCCTATTTATTAAAAGTTATTAGACTCTAAATCCAAAGAATTAGTGCAGGATTGAACAGCTGATTTCTATATTAATGCTTAAAAGTTTGTGTCACCATACTACGCATGAATATGTATCACAAGGTTTTGAGTTTTTTTCTTAAGAGAAAAAATCCAATATATGTGATTTTTTTTTTCCTTCATGAGTCATCCATGGTAAAGAACATAAAAATGGGTTCATCTTGGTTCACGTTTTAAGAAAAAACTATATTAGGCTAGAAACACTGTTGCTCAGTGAATGCTGTGTTCCCTGTGTTCACAGAAATAATCCTGCAATAAACACTGTTGTCCTGGAGGGCTTTTCTCTGATAAATACGCAGACGTGAATATGCTAAGAAAACCAGCTGTCAGTAGAAGTTGTTTTGCTTAAATGGATCAGGCTCCATGCTTTGGGGACTGAAATGGTCGTTTTTTACTGGTCTGGGAGCTGTGCCAGAAGGTTCTTCGTGACTGAGGGTGGTATGCAAAGTTCGGTGACTGCGTTTAACCTTCTCATACAGGCAGGGGAGAATAACAAGAACCTGAGCTGAACTCTTAGGCTTTGAATGTTCCTGTATGTTTTTCACTGATCAAAGAAAAAATTGAAGAGAAAATGAAACATGTGTTTGCTTTGAGGTGTTTCCTGTCTGTTACCTGTGCTTTCTGCTGGGAGTTGGAACAGGAAAACCATAGAATATTACCCCTTTACTGTTGAGTACCGGTTCTTGATGTGTTTGAGACACTGGGGAGCTGTGGAGGGCTTCACCTTTGAACTGGGCATGCCATGCTGCTACCAGTAGAAGCCTGCTGTTTTAGGCAGGTTATGAATACACAGTCCCTAAATGAATGGTTGTGCTTAGGCCTTTTCATATGTCTGCTTTGTAGAAGTCAGAAGATCTTCAATTTGGCATACGTGATTATTCATGTGAGTTGATGATTTCAGTAGAATTGATAGTAGTCATCCACAGCAGTCTATGGCTTCTTCAAATTCCAGAACATCTTTGCAGACATGGGAAGCAGGAGGAATGACTGTTGCTTTGCAGTGCTTTCTGTTCCATTAAGCTTTGTTTGGTCAGTGCCTGGCCAGTGCATCAGACATATTTACTGCCTGCTGTGTGTGCCATGCCCCTGACAGCCAAATCTTCAGAAACTGCAGCCAGTACCATAACCTGATTGCCAATCTAGCTCTGCTTTGTACTCTTCTTGTGTCCAAAATATAATGTTTTCCTGCTACCAACTTTTGATGGCGTGTTGACAGCTTCAGAAGAGATCAGGACAGACTGGGACTGGTAGTCAAAGCAGATTGACTTGTACTTTTATTCCAGGTATTCAGCTGTACTGATTGTTCTCTTTTTTTCTTTCTTTTTTTTTCCCCCCTCTGAAGCTGCTATAGAGCAATTAGTGGAAATAGTTGTAGGAGAGGTAAGATTATGTGTCCATCATCTAAATGGTGCTTTAATGCTGGATATGCTAATGCTGTCTTTAAATGGCTCAGTTAGTGAGATTTTTAAGTCAGTTAAGAGACTAAGCAATTAGACCTATTTGCCAAGGTATGAAATACTTGAGGCAGTTCAGTGGGACCAATTTTGTTGCTAGGTAATGGGGCACCAGTTTCTTTGTATAGGAGATATGGGACAGTTTTTGGTCTGATGTACCTTTTGTGGCAATCCAGAGCTCAGTGTTGACTCAAGTCTCACAGCAAAACTTGGAGCTGAGTATTGGGAAGGGTTTGTGTCTTCTGGAGATTTTGTCAGGCTGTGAGTGTCAGCCTGCATGTTTGAGGTTCTGTAATGAGATGGTGAAGGGAGTATTTTTACATGCTGTATCAAGCACTTCATCACTTAAAGTATTTTCTTGTATGGTTGAAATACACATGTAGAAAAATTCATTAGTAAAAATCAGAAAAGAAAATAAAAACGTGATTCAACACAGCCTTCTTCAACTCCCTCTGCATACTTCTGACTATGATAGAATGGTCTACAGAAATTTCACAAATTTTAAACCCATTTGATTCCTTTAGATCAAATCTCTCGATTAAATCGTTGCATTTTTTTTTCACTTGTACACAAATAATTTATTTCAGGCTACCTTAATTAAACATCCAATTCTGTATCATTTTAGCTGTCATGTGCTATGCCACCTTTCATTGTAATAACCCATGTTTCAACACAGGCATTTCTAAGGATTGTTATAAAGCTGTACTTTATAAAATATCTTCCTCAGGATTTTGTTGTGATACCACTGCTTCTAGGCATGTTTATCTACCTACAAAGAGTGATAATGAAGGAAAAAGGGAACAAAGTAATCTTTTGGGGGGACATCAGACATTAATATTCATTAAGGTGTTCTTGATTCTTTACTGTTGCCCATACATTTAGACTTGTATTTTTTACAATGAGATTGTCAAAAGCACTTTTAATTAGTCAGAACTAATTCGGGCAACAGTATTAAAAGTTGCTGTCATCTTCATTACTAGCTACGTCAATGCTTAGTATTTTTGAAATCTTCCTCCCTATCTGTAGTAGGGATTATTTTTTAAATTACTTTCTTAGATTGTGTTTATTTTGATACTGAAATTCATTTCAGTTTTGCAAAAAATCTTACTTTTTTATCATCCAGACATTTTGGTCTTTTCTGCTGCCTCTGTTTTTAGAGGTTGGAGGGTTGGAGTGTATTTTTATTGCCATTCAGACATTCCTTGTGCAGTGCTGAAGTGCCTTTCTTGGCTATTTTCCTAAGACATTAAAACACACAAAGCAGGTTTCATCTTCATTTCCTGAAATGTTTTCGTAGGGGAAAGGAAGCCTGCTGAACAGAAACAATCCATGTTGTTACTGAACTGCGTCTGTCACAGTTTTTCTGGATTTTTTTCATACCTAAGAATTAATAGGAATATTTGAAGGCGTCTTATGTAGGATGTTTTCTCCTAAAGAACTCTGGACCAATGGTAGGGACAATTTGAACTCCTCGAAATATTTTCTGTAGTATTAATTAGGCTGATGAAAGATATTTGAAGCAGGTATCATCTTTTTATTGTGAGGAATTTGGTATGGCAGTAATAGAGCAAGCAGGAGGGTCTGGTAACTGGGGTTAAATGTCAACCTGAACAATTACTGACTAGGTGTTTCTTCAAAATGCAGTGGAAAAATCAGGTCCAGGTAAAATTTATATGTAGGGAAATTTGGAGTTTTTCTGGGGCCAATTTATTTTTCCTTTCATTGATAGCATACTGTGTTAAATTCTGCTTTAAAAAAAGCAATAGTTAGGTACAAAGTTTCTGGGAAATCACAATTGAAGTAGTAGTTTCTCTGTTATTAAACAGACTTCATTTCAAAGACTGCCTCTTTGGAGTTAAATTGCTGTTGCAGAGGAAAAGCACTTCAAAGTTATTGACAGCATCAAATTTTAAAATTATCTGACAAGTTTGTGGCTTATGGTAATTTATCAGTAAATGTAATCATAGAATCATTTAGGTTGAAAAATACCTTTGAGATCATTGCACTCAAATGTAAACTCAACACTGCCAAGTTCACCATGTCCCTAAGCACCACTTCTACGCATCTTTTTAATACCTCCAGGGGTGGTAACTGCACCACTTCTCTGGGCAGCCTGTTCCAATGCTTGGCAATCCTTTTGGTGAAGAAAATTTCCCTAATATCCAATCAAAACTTCCCCTGGTGTAACTTGAGGCCATTTCCTCTTTTTCTATCACTTGTTATTTGCAAGAAGAGGCCGACTCCCACCTGGCTGCATCCTGCTTTCAGGTAGTTGGAGAGCGAGATAAGGTCCCTCCTGAGCCTCCTTCTCTCTAAGCTAAACCACTTCAGCTCCCTCAGCTTCTCCTCATCGGACTTGTGCTCCAGACCCTTCACCAGCTCCATTGCCCTTCTCTGGGCATGTTCCAGCACCTCAGTGTCCTTCTGGTAGTGATTGACCCAGAACTGGACACAGCACTCGAGGTGTGGCCTCACCAGTGCTCAGTTCAGAGGGACAATCACTGCCCTGGCCCTGCTGTCCACATTATTTCTGATATAGACCAGGATGTCACTGGCCTTCTTCACCACCTGGACACACACTGGGTCGTGTTCAGCTGCTGATGACCAGCACTCCCAGGTCCTTTTCCACTGGACAGCTTTTCAGATACAGTTCCCCAAATTTCTAATGTTGCAAGAGGTTGTTGCGACCCAAGTGCAGCACCCAGCACTTCACCTTATTGAACCTCATACTGGCCTCAGCCCATCGATCCAGCCTGTCCAGATCCCCCTGCAGACCCTTCCTGCCCCCCAGCAGATCAATACTCCCACCCAACTTGGTGTCATCTGAAAACTCAAACCGGGGGCACTTGATTCACTCATCCTGATAATTGGTAAAGATTTTAAACTAGACTGGCCCCAATTCTGAGCTCTGGGGAACCTCACTAGTGACCAGTCACCAGCTGAATTAACTCCATTTACCAACAATTTCTGGGCCCAGCCATCCAGCCAGTTTTTTACCCAATGAAGAGTGCACCTGTCGAAGCCATGGGCTGCCAGAACCTCCAGGAGAATTTGGTAGGAAATTATATCAAAGGCTTGTCAATGACATCTGCAGCTTTTTCCTCATCCACTAAATGGGTCACCCTGTCACAGGAGGAGACCAAGTTGGTCAAGCAGGACCACCTTTCATAAAACCCATGCTGGTTGTGCCTGATCCCCTGATTGTCCTGCACATGCCATATGGTGACACTCAAGATAATCTGCTCCATGACCTTCCCCAGCACAAGGCCTAACAGGCCTGTAGTTGCCCAGATCCTCCTTCTTATAGATGGTCACTAGATTTGCTGGTGTCTGGTCAACTGGGACCTCATTGCTTAGCCAGGACTGCTGGCAAAGGATGGAAGGTGGCACAAACAGGTCATGGAAGGTTTTTTCTTTCAGATCAGAGCTGAGATTTAGTTATTCTACCATATTCATTCTAACTGGGTAATAATTACTAAAACTGTCAAACAGTAGTTAAATGAGTTAATTAGAATCTTGGCAGAAAGTGCAGTGGGTATGGAAAGGCACATTTCTTCAACAGTTATGAAAACTCCAATTTCCTAGAGTACACTTTGAACCCGCTTTTGTTGCTGCGTGGGTATTTTTCCCAGTTCTTGATGCAAATGCAAACCCACCACTACAGAACGTGGTATCTTAACAAAGTATGCTTTCTTGAAGTTGATTTTTGCATATTTGAGATATGTGGTTTGCTTTCTGAATATGGTGATTAAATAATTTGTTTTCAGAGAACTTCATTCTGATTGTGATCTACACATAAGTGTTCTATGTTCAGACTTTTTCTATTTTATTATTTAAAACAATTAACAAAAATTCAGCTATTGTTTAATGCTTTCTTCCAGATGGCCACATTCAGTTGGTGCAAATCTGTGACCACAGGAAAGTGAAAAGTTAGGGATTTTCAGATATATAACCCCTGACAAGTGTGAAACACAGATTTAAGCTGCATGTGAAGACCTCAGTTTTGATTGTCTCTGTTGTCTTCTCCCTTTTTCCCCCCATCCCCCCATTGGGGAGAGCTGGTAGTACCGGCTAGGAACCACATTCCTGTTACTGATATTCCAGGAGGGAATGTGGTAGTACAGGGAGCATGAATTGAGGAGCATGCCAGAGGAACGGTGAAGTGTGAGGAATGATGGGCAGGAGAGAGAATATATGGGGAGGGTCTTGGCCCCACTGTTTGTGTGATAAAGGATTGTAGTGCAGTCTTTGACATTACCATAAGGCCTGGTTCCCCAGCCAACCTGCCGTTTTCCCATAAACTTCTTGACCCCACAGTACTGCTGGGTACCACCTCTCAATTTCCTTTGGTTTCTGCCTCCCATCTTTCCTGCAAAGAATCAGTGGCATTTTAAGCTAGATGCCTTCTTGAAGGGAACATTAATACCTCCTTAATTATCCATTATAGGAAGATGCCATTTTCCCAAAATAAATCATGGCTGATTTTTAAAATATGACTACAGAATTTCTGGGGGTTTCCTTTTCCGTAATTATTGTCAAGAATGTGATTCATTGTATTGCTTATTTTATTTAAGGCATATGAGACAGTCACAGCCCATCCTGCTACTTAACTACTACAAGCTGCTTGGCTGATGTGAATGTTAGCTGAAACCCCAGCTCCTTTTCAGCACTTGCACACTGGACCTACCTGGAGAAAATGTATAAAAGACATTATTAAGGGTGAGGCTTTTTTGTTGAATAGTCTTTTCTTAGATAACAGATTCCCCTTCAAGAATGATGTGAACTTCTTTCCTTTACTCTGAAGAGTCCCCTTAAAAAAATTCACAGATATATGTTGAATTTTGAACCTGCCACAGGCATCCTCTAACTATACTTAATTTCAGCTATGTTTAAATGAAAGTGCAGACTATAGGTAACAAATCATGTGGCCATTGTGTTAATGAATGGGACTCTTTTTATGTATAGTTTGGAAAAACATACTTGCGTGTCAACAAAGAATATTACAGAATATAAATGAGAGATCTCATGTGTGATATTTAGTATGTGCATGCAGTACGTGTCAAACAACCCATGGAGGAAGACAAGTTAAATTTGGCAAGAACTGAAAATTTAGATGATGAAAGTATAGATTCTTTTTAGTTAAATTTCAAAACTAAATTCTTTGATCTGGTTTCTGGTCAAGAGCCACTAAAAATATATGGAGAGGAAACTTCAGCTGTTTAACAATTTCAGTGGACAAAATTCTGTTAGCACTGAAGTTGCAGACACCACAGTGCAGTGGAAAAACCTGTACAAATAGAGCGAAACAATTCTGCTTGCAGATATTTGCTGTTGAAGCCAATGAAAGGGCTGTGCTCTTCTGTGTGGTTTAGTGATGTCAAGCACTACTTGCTGGAGGCAGCTGTGCTACTGCAATGCTTTCCTGACCTTAAATAGCCTATATGCTGGGTAATGCAAGTGTTCAAATATAAATACAGGGCACTTAAGGACAGAGGGAGGCCAGAAAAGCCATCGAGGCCCCTTCCCTCCCCTGAATTAGTCAGTGTCTTCCTCAGTATTCTCTTCTGGTATTTGTCCAAGGTATTTACAAAACCGTTTAGACTAATTGTTCCCTTGTGTTGCCTCAGTACTGTTTATTCCATATGTTAAGCGCTGCGTGCGAAGCAGTTCTGCTCTTGAGTGTGGCTGCTGCATGCTTTCCTTTCCTTTCCTTTTCCTTTCTTCGAGGTTGCCTTTGATATTAACCCAAACAGTTGTGCAACCTCTGTCTGTCCTGGGAGGTTGCGTGTGCCACAGCAGCAGCAGCCCACTCCTCTTCCCTAGACGTCTCCATGCAGGCAGGGCTTTCTGGGACGTTCTGTAGAGGTAGTTCCTTCAGGTCATGTTTTTGGTTGACTTCCCAGATTTTTTTTTTTCTTTTATTCTGTAATGGGGAAACGGTTGGATGACATGTATGTGTAATTATGTAGTGATCCTCCTAATTTGTTCCATGGCTCAAACATTGTGTTTCTTTTGTGCCTGTAATGAATGTGTAACTTGCTTTCTACTCCTCAAATCCTGTTGTTTTAAATTGGTACTCTTGTTTTTGTTCATTTACCTATCACTTAGGTTTCTCATACTGCCTTCCATTGGTTTTTTGTTTCTTTACATTCCATGTCTATTTTCTGGTTTCTCTTTTGTCTGCTTGTTTTCTGTTCTGCACACGTCTGAAAATTTGTTTCATTTTCAAGAAGTGAGGCTCTGTTTTTTGCATGTCAGGTAGCAGTTTTTCGTGCAGTTGACATAGAAACTGCAAGGAGAGTTGAATGATGAACGTACATCCTGACAAAGCAAGTCTTGTTGAAAGTTTAGGTAACGTTTGATCTACAAAAACCTAGCAGCCCTTATAATTGCATGATACAAGAATCATTACATGTCCAGAACAATCATTTAGTGTTCTCTATGATTCCAGTGCCTTTGTTTTTCTTTATTTTAAAGCATTTTAGCATTAGTTTTTTTAAACACTGTTTATTTTACATTTCTTTTAATGTTATTTCTCTTCACAATTAATTGTTTCCATTTATAAAAGGAGTGAAACCTTCAGGATTTTTATGCAACAGTGAAAGCAAAAACATTCCATTATATTGTATTTATCAAAGCCTACATTACATATAATGGAAAAAAAACGTTTTTTCCCCTCTGTGACAGTATTCTATTTAGACTACATGTCTCAGCATTAGAAAGATGGTATTTCTCACTACTATGAATTTCTTTACTTTCTTTTCATAGTATTGCATTAAAATTTTGGAGGTCATATCAATTCATAAAATATATCAAGTTCCTTAACCCAGGATACCTGGAGTGGTTTTGTGGAAAATTCTTTTGCAGCAAATAAGTGGTAGTTCTCACATCAGAGTCATAGAGCTCTTTGTTGCAAAGGAATTCTGAATCATCTAGGCCAGCTTCCTGCTTGGCATGGGACTGCCACCAGCGCAAACTCAGGTTTTGTGTTGCAGAGTCTGTCCATGTCTTGAACACTTTTCAGTGGAGACCCTACAGGCTCCCTGAGGAGCCAGTCTGCTGCTCTGCCAGCCTCCTTAGGGGAGGACCTCTTCTGAAAGTCCAGTCTGAGAATCCCAAGGCCTCAGTTGTCGCAGTTCTTGGAACATAAATGTCCCTTCAGACTGATGCTGTGCAGTTGGTTGTAGTAGTATTACATTAGCACTACATGTCATTAGCAGTATGCCATGTATTGCAGTGTGGAAGCAAAGGCTTTTTTAGTTAGTCTCATCAACTAACATCAGTTAGTTTCTCCAGCAGCATGGACAGGTGAGTTCTTAAGGACACATTGCTGTCTAGGATTTGTTCTGGCTGGAGGTCATGATGAGCTCGTAGAAAGTTAAATGACATTCTTATCTCACTCCTGTCACAGTGAAGGGATAGCATGAGGAACAAGAGCATGAGTTTTCTGCATTCTGACAGGTATCACTAATGCATAGTCCTTTTGGACTGGTACATGACATAAATTAGAGCAGTGCATGGGACCAAATATTGAAGAATTCGGGTCAGTATTATGGGTGGTGTTGCGCCTTGCAGCACCAAGGCACATAATACTGAGAAATCTCTTTTACTTTATTTTTTTTGGCTCTGTGTACTGAAAGCTTCAAGTTGCCTTTTCAATACACAGATGCTAATTTGTATTTTCCTTTCTTAATTTCATATACTGTAGCAGAATTTTTTAAAAAGTAAATAAATACCCTGAAATAGAACACTAGTCACTACCAGTGAATGATCCTGGCAATGCAACTGGCATTGCTGAGTACTTTCCACATACAACTGAGTACACTTAAAATGTTAGAAAAAAGATAGATTTTTCCTGATTTTGTTTGTTATACTAATGCTGTGAAAGTCTAGCCTTCTATTTTTGTTCATCCACCAATCTGTTCAGCATATTTTGTTTAATAGTTTAATGGTAGAGTCTATATGCAACCACCCATGTTACATCAGACTCGGCAACTGGAATGTTGTTTACTTTTCACCAAGGCAACTCCCTGTTTTTTGTTAATTAATATCTAACAAGGTCCTACAGCTGACTCCCTTTAAAGTCAAGAATGTAGGGGTGTAGAGGGTTTATAATCACACTGTGCTAGCAGCAGTGTCTTTTGTACAAGTGACCCGTTAAAGGACATTATTTGGGGTGGCTTTTTTCATTTTTTATATGTATGCATATTCTTTTATTCTTCTGCAGTTTTCTTGGACAGGTTGTGTTTGCACTGCACGCACATATCCCTTTAATACATAGTTATTGTATTTATGAAGTTATTTTCTTAAGGAATAGAAGGAAAATGAGAAAATTTGTGACCATTCTTATGGGGACTGAAGGAGAACTCACGTTTGTGAGGTGGTCAACTGGACAATAGTGGTTCATGTCTAAAATGCCTTTAAAAAGCCTTTTCTTTTCTTTTTTTTTTTNCAAGCCACCCCTCGCATGTCTCAATTACCACAGAACCATAAAGGATTTTTTTGATTTCTTTAGTCTATTCTACTGATAAAATGTTTTACTGTCTTTTAATCTGAATATTTGTTTTTTCAAACTTTAATGTGTTTATCTTCTTGGTACCCTTCTAGGATAAAATAGTACCAAATGCTGTCAGGATGTGTGAATGTATCCATGTGTGTCAGAAAGACTTCATGATTGCTAAACTAGAAGCAAATAGAGGTTCCCTCTGATAATCTCAGTCTGTACCAGATAAATGTTGCTAGACTTAAAAATGTCTCTTTTTTTTATAGTCAGTTTTTTAAATGCAAAATGTCTTCTCAGTTACCCTCCTCAATTGCTGCCCTGCCTTAACTGTATAGGCTGTCTTGAGGCTATCCACATTTAGATGCACTGATACAGATTCCTCTAGCATCTCCACTAGTGTTACTTGTGCTGTGTCCTCTAAAGAAATGGAAATTTAAAAAATTCAGTATGTGAAGAAGTATTTTTTTTTCCACCATAAAAAAGATCTTTTAAATAATTTGGTATGTTTTTGTGTTTCGACCCCACTGGTATATCTGAGTAACCTAGTGATAAATAGATAATGCAGTTGGCAAGCTGATTAAAATTGCATCTTCAGGCAGGCAGAAAAGACCTTTTAATTTAATTCAGTCCTTAAAACCTGTAAAAATACTGGGTTCTATTTTAAGAACGAGTGGTAGGTAAATAGTGTTCCACCCAAAATCTGCCAACTACTGATTGTGTTTGTGTTCTCTTCTTTTTTTTTTTCCTTAAGTTCTTTTATTGTAGGAGGACATCTTGGCAGAGCTTCACATATGTGGTTAAGTGCTTGCTGAGCCACAAGCAAATAATATTGTACAGTTAAGCATTTCTTCCTGCATCACCAATTTCTATTCTCTTGGGCAACGGGAGTTCAAATCTGGGCAAAGATGACAGGCATAGACCTGTCTGATTGGATTAATAAGTTAGAAACTGTTGTTAGCCACCATAGTAATATTTTTACAGTTGATCTTGTGGTAAGTTTCTCAACCCAGATTTTGATTTCATTATACCGGCAAATAGATAGGTGGATAACTCTTCAATCCTAAAGGACAAAAGGAGAATTGTTTCAGGTTTGGCAGATCTGAATTCTGCTAAAGGAGGTGAAAGAGGTTATGTGGAAGCCTGAAGGGCAGTGATGATTCAGAGATGACTTCTAGTATATTGACTATGGGGGATTTCTTTTTAAATGCTCTATCATTTCTGCTTGTGTGGCATTTTCAGGTCTTTGTTTGGAAATACGAAATAATTAGTTTGAGGAAGTGTAAGTTTTCCAGTCAGTGTGTTCATTCACACCTGGAATGGAGGTGGAAATAGAATTAGTTTGTTTATCACTTGGATATTACAAAAAAAGGTTTTTGGATAAATTTATTTAATCATAAAATCAGTGTTATACAGGGAATGTAATGAGTTTTGTTATGTGCTGCTAGGGGAATGATTTCATTTTTTTCCTTTATCATAACTTTTCAAAAAGCTCAAGCAGTATATAATGAGTAGTAGGATCTATATTTTGGATTATACCATGAAATTCAATGCATGTGAAAAATCTATCTGTGACTTAAAATTTGCTTTTCTGTGCATTTGTAGTTGTCTTAAGGTGACTGTAGTGGTTTGAAAACAAACCAAGTGAGAGGCTCCAAGTCAGAAAGAAATAATTTAATAAGAGGAAAGAAAAACAAGGTAGAATAAAAATTAATCCAATAATACAAAAGACCACTGACAGAGTCAGAATACAACCTGATCCGGGTGATGGAAGCAGTCCAGATGAGGTGGTCTTCCTGAAGCAGTGATCCCGTAGACAGGTCTGGTAGCTCCAGTCCTCTGGGAATTCAGTCCTCCTGGGGCTGCTCAAATCCCTGATTATATCCAGGTGAGAATGCCCTTCTCCCTCCCCCTGGGCGGAGTATCTCACAATGGGATGGTGAGTGATGCAGAAGAGTCTTGATGGCCCATTAGCGAGTGATTGCTCCCGGAGGCAGTTATCTATGAGTCATACAGCAAGGCACCTGATGGGCCATTAACAGAAGACAGTCCAGGGGGAGGGGTCTGGGAAACACTGCTCAAATAAACGGCTCATGAAGGTGGTGATAGAATACTTCTGCAAATTCTATACTACAACCCAGGACAGTGACAAAAATAGCTGAGACTTGGGAGTGTAAAGTTGTGTTACAGGAACTCATAGGGAGCTTTTGGGAAAGTAGTTCTGAAATTCAGGTGATGATGTTCAAGGAGTTTTGAATTCACTTTAGAGTGAGGGTGTAGAACAGGTTGCCCAGGGAAGTTGTGGATGCCCCATCCCTGGAAGTGTTCAAGGCCAGGTTGGATGGGGCTCTGAGCAGCTTGGTCTAGGAGAAGGTGTCCCTGCCCATGGCAGGGGGGTTGGAACTAGGTGATCTTCAAAGTCCCAGCCCATTTTATGATCCTGTGATATGTCTTATTTGTCATTTCTTGTAACATGGCATAAATTCACTTCTCAGAATGCTGCAGTAGGCCTTGATAAGCTCAGCTTCTAATTTTGTAGATGCAATATGGAATCTAAATCCTCAGGAAGGAAAAAGACAAGTATCTTTTGGGAATTAATTTGGTCCTTTGAAGTTACTGCAGTATCTGGGCAGTCTTGATGTGGTACATGCTGAGGAGACTTGCGCCTTGATTAGGATACCAATCACAATGACATAAAGTCAGAACTGTGGCTATTTAAAACTGGTTTATGTAGAAAATATGCAAATGAACTGTTTGAATTAACTGTTGGACAAGAGATATCTCTTTCATTTTTCTAGCTTTAGTACCATATGACAAAGGAAAACCAGTATACAAAGTAACATAAGGAGGGGAAGGTTTGGGTTTGGGGGCTTTTTTCAACAAAACTAACTGAAGTTACAAATTTAAAAAACCAAACCATAAACTGTGTCTTGTTCTTTTAACTAACAGAAATACTTTTTGAAGCATAGTTCTTTTTTCCCCAACTAGGAATTTTTGCTCTTATATTCTCCAGGCCTTACTACTTTTGGAATTGTCTGTGTTTCATCTGCCCCTTAATGTGTATTTACATTGAGGGAAAGATGAAAATACCAGGTTCGGATCATTCATTAGAATTGAGCAGTTCTGGGAATTTCCTGGTAGACAGATAGTAGAGTGCTGGATTTTCAAGGCAAAGTACGGAATTTTAAATGAAAAACATTTTTGTATCTTTATATCTTTTGTATCTATTATGAAACCTGTACCCTGAGACTTTATAAATAATAGTTTATAGTCAGCTGTTCTCCAGGCTTTCCTTGCTTTTACATGTACTGCATTTTTTTTTCTTACATGTACTGCATTTTTATTTCTTTATTTCTTTCTCTTTGATTTTATTTCTTTTTAGAAAAATCAGACCATGGACTTAAGTTCCAACCTTTCCAAGCATTTGGTTTGAAGAGCTACAATTAGTTACTGGCCAAGTTTGCATCAATGCTCTTCAGGTTCTGAACTAATTAGATACTAAATAAATACATGGTTCCTTGAAGGCTAGATAGCCTTTTCCAAGTGCTAACAACAGCTTTAGATAGGTCACTTTCCAAAGTAGGTCTCCAAAGAGAAGGCAATTTGGAGCAGGTGTTACACAATCTGTAGGAGTGTAAGTTTGACATGTAAAGACCTGGGTGTCTTTATTTTTTTCCCAACTAATACATGGATTTTGAAGTCACTTACTTAGGCAACAAATTTGTGCATTTCAGATGCTATTTTTCATGTATTGTCATTGTGAAAGATGAAAATTAGATGTTTCCCAACCAATTTTGTCTTTCATGCTCTGAAATTACGTACAATGCCAATCATATTAGAAAGTTATGGATGTGCTAAATCAGTTGGTAACAGTTGCATGTCACAGATTTGGCAGTCTTGAAGAATATAAAGTGGTGACTTAGTTGCAAGGAACAATCTAGATATTAGTACGTAGCACTTGAGAAGTTTGTGATGTATATAACCGTGACCTCTAGCCTCTTCAGTAATACTATTGCAATTGCTAATTTCTAACAAAAGGCTGCTCTCAGGTAGTCAGGTCAGTCAGAGCAGAGAGGCAAATCATTTCTGTTTCCTTAATGTTTGAGAAGTGTGTCTTTGTGTAGCTCAGGTGGTAAAAACAAGCAACACAGGTTTTCAGGAAATCTGCCTCTCATAAAAGGATGAGATAGTTCCATTCTTCTTGACCACTTCCACCTTTCAGCATAGAATTCCAATGTAATTACAAATCTGAAGTGTCTCAGACGGTGACATCCACCCCCCCCCCCACCCCGCCTCTAGCTTGTATGATTCTCGAATAGTATCCACCCTTCAGATCTTTCTTTAGTGTAAACTTGAATTGTCTTTTTTCCTCTTTGGTATTCTTTTCTTTTCCCTAAACTTGTTTGTGCTTAAAAATACAACCTATATTCTTTCACAGTAGGAAATTTCTGGTATCTTACTGCTGGGACATTCACAGTGTCTTAGCAAGGTAGCATCAGTTCAATGACCTTTTACAGTGATATGGAGTGAGAAGTTAGTAAGAAAGGGAAGGCTGAGGAATCTGTTAATGATTGATTTTTTTTATCTGATTTGGATGTGGCAAAGAAATTGAAGGATAGTTTGGAAGTGGGTTGGCTGTCTTTTAATTCCTCATCAACAGACCTTCAGACTGATAATCTCTTCCATGCTATAATTCTGACAAATCTTGCTTGAAGTCCCAGTGAAATAGCCAAGGACTGATTTGACCGTAGCTATTGAATTTATCTCCCATACCTAGAGGAACTTCCTGTGGGCTTTTATCTTAAGTTTGGAGGGCTCATACGAGAGTGTTTTGTTTTTGCTGTCCTATGGAATGCTGTTCCATGGACTGTGGATTTCAGTACCGAGATGTGCTAATTTGCAAGACATGAAATAATTGGACATTGGACCATCTAGTTATACTTGCTAATACGTTTACCTCACTTCCCTTTAGCAAAATGACCAGGTTTGCATTATAACTTTCCCAAACACCAAACAAAAGAGAAGAACATTGTATCAAGTACAGTGTCGTTGTCTTCTCTTACTCTCTCCAAGCCTGTCAAAAAAAAGATTAAACAGAGGTAGCTGTATCTCATCACCCACATCTCTGCTCTATACAGCAGGGGCTCAAAACCAAAGAGCACACAAATAGAAGCAAATCAGACAGTAGCATTAGCTAAGTACAAAATTTGTTCAGTAACAAAGGTAAGTGGCCTTTAATCAAAACTCCAGCACAACCTGTAAGTGGATCTTCACTAGTGCATAAGTGCATCCCTAAATCATGGCCATATTTAGGGGATGGGGTTTGCTTGTGTGGTGGTGTATCCCCCCACACTCCTTTCCAGGGACACCTTGTCCTTCTCTCTTGGCATCTTGCAGCTAGCCGTACCTGTACACAGGGATATCATTGTGTGCAGCAATTTGCTGGTGGTGTCTTTAGGCTAATTGTGTCCTTACATTACTCCACCTACTCTGAGAAGTTTGACGTACCCTGTTTCCCAAAGTAAATAGCATTTGGGGTTTGGTTGTTTTGTTCATACTGTTTCATCCCCACAGAGGAATGAAAGAGCCATTTTGTAATCTTCTCAGTTTACTTCCTTCAATCTTCTCCTAAACCTCATCACATTAAGTGTTAGTGTTTCAAGTTCTCTTTCAAGCACATGCCATCCAAATCGTGGTGGTATGTGAAATGTCATGTTAGGCAACTGTTGATATTGTCAGAGGGATTGTATGTTAAGCTGGGGTGGGGAAGGTAGCATGGTGTGTTTTGCAGAGGTGTGCATTTTTAAAATCATCGTGATCCCTGGCATATCACTTGTACTTGCAGAAGAAGGCAGGTCTTCAGATGGGGTGTTTTTCCAGATGTTTCACCCAGCCCGAGTTCATGTCAGACAAGTCAGGTCATTGCTGCAGAGCTATTGAAGTTCTCAAAGGAGAATCTTTATTTATTTGAATGTTTCATTCATTTCATTAAATATAAAACTCTTTGAAGGTATACCACGTTTTACCGATCACAAAATTAGTTACTTTAAAACCTTCTCTGAGGGAAAAGAAAATGTAACCATTCTAAAGTTCTGCTTTTTTCTCCCCATTAATTCAGCTTACTCTAACAACTATTTTTATTGCAATTTTAAGCAAACGCCATCATTTAAATGATTAGTATCTATTTTAATCACATAATACTGTGACAATCCTTTTATTTTTTTATATAAATGGAGAGATACATGTTTGTGATTAAAATTCTGCACTGTAAATTGCCTTGCAGTACCATCTAAATATGACACCCCACTAGAAAATCACATGCATGTGCAAAATGATAACAAAGTCCATAGAAACAGGGCTAGCACATATGATATTTTGCCCTAAGAATTAATTCTCCAGCCCTAAGCCATTGGTGGCTAAGGACATTTGATTCATTTGTAATCCTGAATAAATTTTTCTTTCGTGTACTTGTCCAGCCTACCCTTTGCATACATATTGCAGCAGGAAATTTCATAGCTCCACTACATATTGCATTAAAATGTGCCTCCTTTTAGTTTTGAAACTAGCTCTTCCTGTTAGCTTGGTGTAAAGCTGGCCACTACACTTGTATTGGAGGAGACAGCAACTAGTCAGTGCTTATTCACATTTTCAACATCATTCATCGTGTTATGGTAATCTGTCTTCTGTCCTTGTTTTCTGGTTTCCAGACTGAGTTGTGCTGCAGAGGAATTTCTGCTTCTTTCCTCATAACCTCATACTTCTTTTTGGTTTGACTTTTTATTTTGTGCTGACTTGACATTTCAGCTGAACTTTGATCATATCACCGAGAGCAGCTGAATGCTTGGTGCTCATTTTGCATTTTTGGTTAGGGTTGATTTTTTCTGCGTGTATCACTTCATACACATCTGTGTTAAATCTCCTCTTACTGTCATCCAGTTCCTCTGCTTCAAAGCCCATTCATTACTCTTCATGGTTGGAGCTTGTTTTGGCTACCCTCAATAACCTGTCATCCCTGAGCTGCCACCTGACAGCTCACATTTGTCAGATCATTTACGAACATTTTAAGAAGCACAAGTCACCAGTGAACCCTCCTGCTGACTTAACCCCGCTGTTAGAGCTAATTATTTACTTAGGCTTCTTAGTGACTCTTTCTCAGAGCTGCTGTAGATGTGAGAGACAGGACTATCCCTAACTGCAAAGGAATCAGTACAGCTTTTATACAGTCCCTGTGCACACATATGTGCTGGGAGGGGGATTCTGAAATGAACCCATTTGCCTAAAACTTAATGAAGCCCTCACAGGAAAAAACCCAGCTTTCATCATGTCTTTGTCCTTTCCACAGCCACCTCCTTTGACTTGGTTTTATCTAAGTGAAAAACCTTAGTTTTGCTCTGCTTCAAAGCAGTGGTGATGATTCTGCAGGTACAGGTGGCTCTTGGGCTACTGTTTGCTAATGTTAAATGGTCATTGAGTTCTCCCTTGTGATGTCCGTCATCAGCACAGCAGAGAACACAGGCCTTGAGATGACCTTCATTGACTCCAACAAGGGATGACCAGTCTTTGAGCAGCCTTATAAGAAACTAATGGGAAGTTTAAAAAAGAGTAAGTAGAACTACATTCAGGAGTATCCTCTGCTCTCACCAAATGAAAACAGTTTAAACTGCAGTGACTTGTGCTGGAGGGCTTTTGTCCTGCAAGAGCTAACTACCCTTGCGTAACAGGCAATTGCTTTACAGTAAATCAGTAGCAAATCAAATGGTGAGTAGCTTTTGCTAGAAAATCTTTATAAACAAAACCCACTGAGAGCAGGTTCCTGGTCAATTTTTTTTCCCCTTTTCAACATATAAGATTGCTCAGAGTTTTCTGAAAAGTCAAGTGGTGGAAAACACAAGAGCAGCAAGGATATGTACTCATAGGTCTTTCTTTGAACAATGTTTTTTATATGGCATTGGGGCGGATAGTAAAAGAACTGGTTTCTGGAATTGCAGGACTTTTCCTGACACATGCATTTTGCATTAGATTTTAAAATTCTAACTGGAGGAGATAGGCAGAGTACAAAAGTATTTTCTAACTTAAGAAGTGGTGGTAAAGTTTCCATGTTTTCTGCTGTACCCTGTGAACATAGGCAAGTTTCCATCACCTTCTGGTATTTTATTTTGACCATTATTTTCCTTCTTTTGATTTATTCACCTTCTTTTCCTACCGACTGAGCAAGATTAGTAAACTTACTGTGAAACTACCAGAAATTCTAGAGCCTTTTCACTGATATGAATTCCCAGCTTAAAAAAAACCAAACCAAAACACAACAACAACAAGAAAAATAAACAAAACTGGCTGTTGGAATCTTTTAAATTTTACCCTGTGGGTACTGCCCAAGAAGAGAGTCATAAATACACATGTCCAAAACTATAAAGATTAATAGATGCCTGCTCTGGACCTTTGAGGAAAAAAAAAGGTCGTATCTCTAAACTTCGACTAAAAGGCCTTTGTCAGATGTTTTCAGCAGTATTAAGCAACTCCTGCTTTCCAGTAAAGCTGGGAGACCAAGCAACCTTTGAAATTTGCTGCAATTGGAAATTGCCTCATGTTTTCCATTATAAATACTTTTCTTTTGTTTCTTTTATTTTAAAAAAATTCAGTTGCAGGCTGAGGTTTTCCATATGCGATAGCTGTTTCAAATGAGTCCTGTTTTGAAGCTTCCTTAGGACTAACATACTTGCCTTACTGATTCAGTTTCCATCCCTCATGAGGCTTCAATATTTTTGTTCTGTGACAGTGTCAAGTTATACCTTCCTTTGGCACCTCAGGTTGCAGGACTTGATATGAACTCTTTCTTTTCAGTGTGCACCTGTGTGCATTAATGGTAAAGAAAGTGGAGTGCTAGTATTATATTGACTCTTCCTAGGGTTGTGGTTAAGAAGGCATTTGTAGAAGCTCTTAGAACAGTGGATTTGACAAATGATTTACCTAATGGGATGAAGTTTCCTACGCTTGTTCTTATTCAGGAAGTGTCTGAGTAACACTGTCCTCTCTCTGAATTGCATGTCCAATGTGAGTTTAATCAGTTGATTTTCGGTTTTTTATTTAAGCTTTCAGGTTAATCAGTGGGGTTGGTTTGGGGGTGGGTTTCTTGGAATTGCTATAATGTTCTGCATAGACAGAGCTTGAGGTCTTGGCTGTTTTCCTGCTGGTTAGCTCTGCCAAGGGCTTCAGTTCCTCCCTAGATACGTTGTGTGGTGGGAAATTGGGGTTATTTTTTAAACTGGCTTCCTAAGAAAATAGATTTTGTTTGCTGTAAAATTAATATGATAATGTTATCTGTACATATAGGTATTTGTCATTTTTGTGCTGCTAACTTTTTTGAGCCTGATGGTCAGTTTGAAAAAAAAATTGTGGAAAGGTAGATGTCTTGAAAATAGGAAATTCCTATAGTTTAACGAATATAACCACTAAGAAGAGGCAAATACTGGCACCTGAAGAAAAGGCTGAAGCCCCTCTGTATTCAGTGCTGAACACAGTGCTGAAGCTCACTGTATTCAGTGAGCAGAGAGTCATTATGGGAGAAAGAAATTACAAATATTCTAATCTTAGGAAGTGCTGCAATCAGAATTCATGCCTTATTGAACACCAGGTGAAAAAAGCCTCTCTTCAGTCAGGATTCCTCTCCTGAATGCATGCTCTGATGTCTTACAAGGCATAAACAGCATTTGAAGCTTTTCATTTGGCAAAAGCATTTAGGACATCTTTCCAGTGTGGTTCCTCTGATGTTTATAAGGACTGAGCTCGTGCTGTGCTGCGGTTTTAACACAGCTCGTGTAAAAAGCCAGTCCGATGCATTGTAGAAGTCGTCCACTGGAAACCAGACTTCGTTACTCTGCTGCTCACGAACTTCCTTCTTACTTGTCCTGTGAATAGTCCTGATTCGTGCAAATAAAGATGGGTAAACATTGACTGGCAGGTAGTCAGGAAGAAAAGAAATACAGAGATTACATCCGTGGAATATTGTAGCTGATGTTTACATACATAAAACTCATAAAGAAGTAATTCATCAACCTTTATTCGGTCATGTCAATATATTGGTATGATATTAACATTGATAACTTTGTGTTGTTATAGCACGTGTGCAGAAGAGGATCAAATTACTGCAGATGTGTGAACCAAAACTTGGAAATTGAGATTCTTTTGGGAGTTTGGGGGGAAAAAAAATATTGACTTAATATTACGCATTTTGTATGTGAGCTTACGTCTGAGGTGCAGGTGGTTATAGGGGTAAAAAGGCAATATCTCATTTTATCAAGGAGACGTTCAGATAAGGATTTATGTGTCCAAGGTTGTAGTAACTGAAATAAATAAATACATAAATAAATATATNATACATAAATAAATATATAAATAAGTAGTGTATTGTTTTATACAAATGCCAAGTTTGAACTGGCAAACAAGAGAAAGGATAAAATAAGAGAAGTTGTTGGATTGGCTGTCGTTTTTGAAGTCAGAATTAGATGCATGATATTGAAGATTCTCATTTCACCACTGCTTTCTTTTTAGCTTGAAAACAATATATTAAGTACAGTAGATCCAAATCCCATAGTTCTAAGTACATTGTTATTTTAAACCCAGATAGATAAGAATTTACCTCAGGAAAGGGGGATCAAATCTGATTCCCTCATTTGTATCACAAGACAGCTGATTATTTTTTTTTTAAACCCAATGCCTGATTATTAATCTGAAGTGGTATCAGTTGGGTATGGTATCCTGGCATTGCATCATTACCCTGAGCTCTTAGTGAAAAGTAAAAAATCTGAAAGGGTGAGATGATTCCTTGGCTGTCAGTGTAACTGCTGCAATTTTTAAAGAAATTAAAAATTATTAGTATCCAAAGAAACACTACAGAAGTAGTTGCTAAAGGAAAAGCCTTCAGTCATTTGCAAGAAGGAAGCCCAGTGAGCACAGGCTATATACAGGGTAGTTTAGATTTAAATTCACAGCTGTATTTTTTTGGTATTGTAGGGTCAGGGTTTTTTCTTTTTTACTCCAACTTCAGCAGACCTAAAATCTTCATAAGCTAGCACATTCATTATAATTCACCATAAGCTAGCACATTCATTATAATTCACTTTAAAACATCCATTGATGGCCTGTATGTTGAAGGTAGGAAATAGTAGAAAAAGCAAGAGCATATGATTTCTGAGAACTTCTGTCTTCACAACAAAATAAGAACCTAAGCATGCAGGAGTTCCAAATCAGCTATTTCTGCCCCAGATAAACTAGAATTCTAAAACACTATTTATAGATTTAAATAATATGGAAGATTTCATTTTTTACATTCTTCAGTCAATTCAAAAATAACTTTTCATGAGCGACAGATCTTTACAATAAAGAAAGCTTGTGAAGTTGTCTCGGTCTGAAATAACGTACTTCTGTGGGTGCAGATCAACAGCATAGACAGTGTGCAGCATCTTCTTTAAATGTTGTAAAATGGGAAAACAGTTAACCTGCCTGAGTAGGTAGTATCCAAGGGATCTTGTTGACTGTGATGTTGTGAGTTGGTGGGAGGCAGAACTTTGGATAAACTGAAATGGCTCAATATTAAACTTCAACTTGAAAGATGCTGAGGACCTGCTTGAGAAATTCTGGTTGTACTCCACTTCTGAAGTAGTTGTGAGTTCTGCTAAGCTTTAATTATTGTACAGTAATATTCATTCCCTGACATAAATTGTGTCAATGATTGTGTATTAATGTAGAAGCACTATACACAAATTGTATTATGTATTCTTAAAACACTTTGCATTTTTAGGGTAAAAGGTATTTTAATAATGTAGTACTGCTTCAATGCTTTTATTTTTGGTAATCATCTGATCTTTTTTACATATCTGTATGACTCAAGAGCCTTAATATAATTTCTGAAAAGAGAATACTTTATTTAGGAAGCAATTCTACATGTAGAATCCTAATATTTCAGTCTTACTAAATGACAGAATAGAAATTATTTAAGAGCTGACGATCTTTCTGAAAACATCATTCTTCAAATAAAGAGGCTGCTTTATCAAAGCATCCGATATTTATTCTTAAACACATCTACTTGCAGATGCCATTTAGGCCATCCCATTATCTTACCACTCAGCAACTTAAAGGGTAAGTAATATTAATAAAATCCTTAAAAAGTGATAAGGTAACGTAAAGGTGGAATTTTTTGACTTTCAATGGCCGTGTAAGTATTTGTAGCTCCTAAGGGAAAGAGGGACAGCTTTAAAAGCAGTTTAGGGGGTAGAATTGTCCGTGTTTGACTTGTGGCCTGACTGATATCTTTATATGCACTATCAGTGTTCATTAGCTCTTCTGGGATAAAGGGAATCTTTGTGAAAAGGATTTTTTGCTCGTCTTTGCCTTGCAGAACATGCTATAATGAATGTCCTCCATGACCAACATCCAGGCATCAGTGTAAACAAAATCCTGGGAATACCTGTATTCACCTTCTGACCAACCTAAGTGCTGCTGTTAAATTACAAATTATGAGATTTCCAGTTTCTTGTGTGTATATATGGGCTCCCTGCTTCAGTTTTAACACAGTGAAGACCTGTGGGTTTATTTTCTGCCTTTTCTGTTTTAAAAGTAGACCCATGTCTGCCTTTTTACAGAAGGAGCCTTTGTTACTTCTGGTGTAAGACCAGAGTTTCAAAGTGCCAGTGTTTTCTTCTGAGAATTTTTCTCAGTCTTTCCACCTACCAAAGGCTGTCCTTGTGTGATGTGATCCATAGCTCTGTTTTGAAGAGAATGTATTAGGATGAATTTTGATTTATTTGTGTTCATAGGAACAAAACAGACTTACACAAATTCCTGTGGTCAAGACTCTGAAAGGGACGGTAAAAACTGTCTGAGCAGATTGATATCACCTTGTTAAATGAGTAAGAGTTTAACATGGTTCATATTAGCTTGTCAAGCCACAGTGGCTGTGTTTACATGAAAAACTGATGTTCTCTTGCCTTGTGTCCACATGTGTATTTGGCTTACATAAAACCAGAGTGCACTCGGCCTCCTGGAGCATTTAGCAGGAGCACCAGACCAGACTTGTAGCATTCCACATTATTTGTGAACATAAGATAAAGCCAATTTCAAGATCTGAGCAAGAATGCCCTTTAATCATGCTCCATACACATGGAAATCAGTGTCAGAAGCCAGATGTATGAAAGAAAAACATTTTTCTCCTTTAACTTTCTGTCTCCCTCGGGCATTCTTATTGATGACCCAAATGCTCAACTTCATATCCAGAAGTTTTCCAGCATGTTGCTCTCATTTAATTTCTGAAATTTTCTGCAAGTTATCTTGCCCTCTCAGTATATATTTCTTATTCTTCATGTAAGCTAATTAAAAGTAATGCTGATGAAGCAGAAGACAGGATGTTTCATACAAAATTTTTCTCCAGATAGATGAGATTCACAAATGAGGATTACTGTTTGGCCTAAGGAGAATGGAAAAAAAAATTACATGAGAGAAGTTTACAACACAGCAGTGTTTTAGCACAGAGGCAAAAAAATAAATGCGCTACGAAACGACTATGTCACTGGAAGTGTTAGGAATTAAGCAATATAGGAAAAGATTAACAATAAGAGATAATTACTGTAATTTACCAAGTAGATTAGGGAACATAAATAAAATAAGGAACAATATGAGCAAGTGCAGTCACAAAACATAAAAGACTGCAAAGACTGTTATAGGAAATGACTGTTCTTCAGAAAAAGGCAAGAACAGTAGGTAGGGGAGGCAATAGTCATACAGGTTTTGAGAGTCATTTTCCTGCTTTGTGATAGACACTGCTGGTTAGCTGGGTTTAGTACAAGTACTGGAAAATTACCTGCCTTGTGAACAGTCACAGTGTAATAAATGGGATGTTACTGAATGCATGCTGAAAGAGTGATCAGAAATTACAAATAGATGGGACATATGTTTTTACATGTAACTGATACCATCTTAGAGCAGTTATTAATTTATGTTATCCACTTTACTGATGAATAATAGGAGAAGATGCACATGGATTTGTGATAAATATTTGCATCAATTGAATTGTTCGAGAGATCTTCATCACTAAAACAGAGTGGATTATAAAAGAGTAGATCAGTATCTTCAATGCTGTCAAGCACTGTGTAACATACCACTCAGGCTTCAGTGCAGTAAGGAATTTCCAGGAATCCTTACAATAAATAGATCCTGAATTCTTTTGTTCATTTATTGGGTGCTGTGGTTTCAGAGGAGCATACTGCTCACAGCATACCAGCAATCCAGTATTCTCCTTCTTTTCCTTCTTTATGCAAAAGTTTATAATTCCTAGCTCCTGTCTTCATGCTACACCATTTTTAGTTCCTTTGACACAGCTCTTAAAAGTCATTACATTTTTCCCTTGAAGTAGAGGAGCCAATGCCCAGTATTATTTTATTTGCTACTTAGAATGCTCTTAATATATTCACAGTTTAGGTGGTTATATCAGCAAAACAGGTAATGCCATTAAAAGTACCTTTCTGAAGAACAGAAGAATTTTCTTCCCCTTTCTGAGGAATTTGAAGAATAAATGCTGTATAACAGATTCAACTTTCCTCCTTCACAGTTCATGAGAAGGAGAAATGGGGATAAGGCATTATTTTAAACAAATTCCTGGGATTATGTTGGCATCTCAAACCAGTGCAGGGTGGAAAAGTTTTACGGTTCAGTTACAGTTGACTTTTCTTCACCCAGACTCTTATTTTGTCATAGTTGCGATGAGTCTCCAGTCTCTTTCACATTTGCTTTTCTTTCTGACATCCATGCAGAGGAGAACTGAAAGAGGTTAGGCTACATGGTCTTTCTCCCGGCATCCTAATTAATTTCTTTAATCTTCATTTATAGGTTTTTGAACTTCTGTGGAGATGAAAACAAAACAGGACTGCACAGTGCTCTCTTTATTTACTTATCTGCCCATGTTGCTTATCTTATCTACCTTTTCTGTTCAGTGATGTTTGCTGCTGCTCTATTTGTCTGGATTTCTTTCTTACAACTTTTCCTGATTGTTTGGGAGTTTTATTTGCGGTTATTTCCTTATTGCATTGAATTCTCTGTGAAAATCTTCTCTTACATATCTTCACTTCTCTCAGGTTTCTCTAACTTTGTTGGCAACCTTTAAGAAATAAGCAAAATGCTTTGGAAATTATTTTTATACATTGTTAGTGTTAAAGGTTTAAGTCTCATTTCTGCAGTGTACATGCTTCCTACCCTCTCATTCAGTTCCTCTCTCTGCAGTGTAGCTTGAACTACTGGACTGTGAAAGTTCTTTGGGACAGGACCCATGCTCTCCTCTTTAAACTGTGAGGCATCTAGCAACTGATTCAGGGCTTCCTATATCTGTTTCCTGTAAATATTTTTACTAAATAATAATTCTTTAATGAATTATTATTTAGTAAAAATATTTAATATTATTAATTTGAATTAACACTAGTAAGCAGTACATTTTGGGAGCGAGGGGGAAGGATACACCAAAGTCCTGGTTTTAATATGATAAGAAGTGTCTCTAAATTCAGTTCTTCCGTCATTTGTTACGGATTTCTCATTATTATCTGCCCCAATTGACTGAGTATAGTACATTTGCAATAGAAAATGCTATTGGTGGTTTTTTGCAGAAGAACTAAGGGGAGCATCAGTTCTGTAAGTTGCAACACAAAAGCAACATTTGTCAGAAATTTTTAACCTTAAAGAGAATCACAGTCTTTTTATAGTGTGTGGAACTTTTCATATTTTCTTTTTGAACCTGTTAGTAGTGTATTATGAAAAACAAATCTATATTAATAATATGAAACAGTTTGAAATGTATTGCTTTTATCCTTTTTGCTTTTATGTTGTCAGAATCAATAAGTGACTGTAATTTTTGAACCATTTTATAGAGTCATATTGTTGATACCAGTTAAGTTAACGTGTACACTTTGAAGCCTCACTGATCATTTCTGTTGCTTGGACATTTCCTCAAGTTTGTTCCTTGAGGACTGATGGAGGGCATTCAGTTGTGCTGGGCTGCCTGCCTGCCCAGCTGTCTGCTGTAAGCCATGGGTCAGTTTATAAAAGTGGGTCCTGTCACCCAGAGAAGAAAGCAATGTGGTGCTTGTTGTAGGCAGAGTGCTTGTGTGCCCTGTGGTACCACTGTGTGACATCAAGTGTCCCATCAGCTGGGTAATAATTGTTATCCTGTTGTGGTTTTGTATCTTCAGAGGATGTGAGATGTGAGGATGGTGGAGCACTCTCTTTTGTAGCACTGGCAGCCCAGGTTTTCAATCACTCACCACAGCAGTAGAAATCTGGCAGTTCCCTTCGTGCAGAATATTTCTGTGTGTAAAGATCCATTAAGCAAAGGAAAATTCTTTTCAGTCCTGATTTATCAAATACAGAGGAAATACTAATATTTTCAGACTTCTATGCTATCATACAGCAGTAAGAAAAACTTGATACTGCAAGAGGAACTGTTCTTTCTTCCTCTAGCTCTCAGTACTGTCAGTGAAGGGATGAAAAAAACCCCAATTTCTAATGTAATTATAGGGTTAACCATCTATTATTCTCATGCTTCTTGAGTTATTTTCTTTGAGGAGGAGTGGAATCCTGGGGATGGAGCTCTTATCCCCACAAATCTTTCAGTATTGAATCATTGTAGCTATGGTTTGCATTTAAGTCTGATAAAGTCTTCTATTACCTGGACTCTGCACACTTAATGTAAGTCTCCTTGGTATAACCACTTTGTCTAAAATGGCTAATACATTATAGACAACTGCTTCTTTCTTACAATTTTACCTGCAGCAGAATAGAGAAATTGGAATAACCCATGGTATTTATTAGCACTTACAGATTACTTCCCACAGCTTTTGTACTGGTCTATGAATATTATTAAACTTCGTGTACTTCAGTGTAAGCATCTGAACATTACAGGTGGGCAAGCAGAGAAGCAGAACGGTTGAAATAACATGCTAGAACATACAGAGCCAGCAGAAAAGCTGAAAAAAAGCTCAGTAAATCTGACTTGCAGTTTTCTGCACATTCTGTAAAACTGGAATACATTCTGGTTTTAGTATTTGCTCTTTACAGTGATTATTTCATTTTTTTTTCCAGTCACTTGTCAGGACAAGCTCAGAGGTATTTACTCTGAACTGCTAGTAGGTCAAGGAAAAAATGATGGTATCATTCGTTCAGCTCTAATGGCCAGATGCTGAGTCTGACTTAGACCGGGATTCTTTCTTCACATAAGTAGATTTGGCATAGTTTTCCCTCTAGGTCTGTTTGTGATTGTATTTCTTTTTCCAGTACATTCAATAATATAGACACCTCAGATTATACCTCCTAGCTGAAAACATACATTTATGTTTTACCAGTATTGTATTACAAGTAATTCTAAGTAAAAATTGTTTCTTTAAAAATAGAATGGAAATTTTTTTGCACACGCTTCCCTTTGTGATAGATTTGAGTGGACAAGCAATATGTTAGTTGTGTTTGCTTTAAATGAACTAATACTAGAAAGGGAAGAAAATACTGTCTCAAACCTAGACTGTCCAATTTTTCAGTACAAATGTTCTATTATTTTACTGCTAAGCTTTGTGTTGCTGATCTAAGCACTATCCCAAGGCTTCTGCCAAGCACCATGTTGTTTGTGTGATAGGAGGGATTTGGTTGCAGTCAGGCAAGTCTGAAAAATGGTAAACTGACAGCAAATCTGGGATCATGGTTGGTAAGGCAGCTTTTGTGGTCACGTGCTTTTATTTGATGTGGTTCCTTGTGTCTCTTGTGCCAAATGGTGTAATGTACTAAAGTGATGAAACTGCAAAAGAAAAAAAAGTCAACTATTTACTTCAGCAACAAAGGAGAAAGAGAGCAGGGAAGGAGATCAAAGCCCTTAACATGCCTCTCAAAATAGGAAAAAAGAGCAAAAAGAAGGGAATTTCTTTGCACATGCTTGAGGCTACTCTGGGGTATAGCCATAATGAGTAATAAACCCTTTAAATGCTCATGTCTGTCTACAGTGTGCTTCAGTTTCAAAATACAGCAGGTATTACAGAGAGTTAAAAGGGTGTATCTTGGTAAAATAAAGGACTCTAGTCTATAAAGTCTGAAGTCTACTTTCCATCACTAGTACGTAGATTTGACAATGCTTTAGCACTGGCCACACTGACCGAAAAGCTCGTAATTACTTTATACACATATAAAAGGCCTTTCCACTCAGAGGCAAGTTTTTTAAGTGTTTGCATTTTCAAAGTTAGACAAAATCTATAACTCCGTCATTCACAATCATTGAACTTGTCATTTTCCTATTTTCTGTGTGTTTTGCAGAAAGAATGTATTGGAGTTAGGAATGTTGACTGCAGTCAATATTACGTAACACTTGCTTTTGGTATAAGGCTATTTAAGGCTATATTTGGGATAAGTAGGATTCTTACAGTTCTGGACCTCCTTACCCAAACACACATTTTCTACTCTCCCTAAAAAAAAAAACCAAAACTGTCAGGTGAGGTACCTCCTTTTAAGAGTATAGCTTTTCTGTAGACGTTCTTTTCTTTGTGATACTTGTTTCACAGAAAAGCTTACGGAATTTTTGGAAATGGGAGCAGGTAAAAGGGAAGCACAAAACATAAACTCTATTATGTTTGCACATAACGTATTATGTGTGTCCTTAGCTGTAATAGCATAACCTGTGTTAGCACTTGACTCTTAACTGTGATGTAGAGGGTAGTCTGAAATAAACCTCATTTTTCAGAGTTAGCTCAAAAGTTTCCCAGCAATCTAGAGAAACCTGCATTTTTTTCTGTTTGGAGAAAGAAGGAATCAAAAATGAATTGCAGGGAAGAGGGAGTGCAAATGAAAGAGTTTAGAGGAATAAGGCAGGCCCAAGATTTGTAGGGAAGGGGGTAGGAATAGGAGTAAAGAGCATCTCTCTGCATGCCTGTAAGTGTGCCCTGCTAAAGCACCCAGTCTTCTGAGCTTGAAACTTGCAAGTAACCTTCTTCTCTAATGAAGTGATGCTTTTAAGGAAGGGCAAATAACTGGTTCTTTGCCCATAAATACTCAAGAACAAAAACAATCACTTTTCTAAACTTGTGAATTAATGCTAAGCTATTTATTGAGGATGATTTCTTGAGAAAGACATTTTAATTAATTATGTTACCAAAAAATGTGAAAGAATTTTGCATTTTGTATGTTGGCTTGAATAAATAGATCCATTGAGAGACAGAGCAAGTCACTTGGAATGCACCAGTCAGCAGCAGAAATGTAAACATGCTCCAGCTACACTTTCTGAACTTATATTTCAGCGTGTCACAGAACGAAACTTGTAGTAATGCAGGCTGACTGCTGCACTTCTTGGATTCAGTAGTGACTTCCTCACAAAAGGCATTTTAATTCACAGACCAAGGTTCAGAGACACATTGTGACTGACTCTGGAAACCCAGGAGGACAGAACCTTGCTGCAAAGGAGTCTCTGCTCTGTCTTAAAATTAGATGTATCAAGTTGGTTTGCAGAGCTGAGTAGGCTTAGAGTAAGAGCAAGCAAATAAAATTCTGAGGCCAACAGGTCTTTATTCCAGCATGTTTGTACAACCTTATCTCTGAGACAGGTGGATCTACCATGTATTTTATTTTCATCTGGTACTAGTCAAAATGAAATAGCATCCCCTAAGACTGTTGCTTTGTGAATTGTTAAAATTACAGAAAATACCAGACTGTTGGAATTTTAGCCTTTAAAAAGTAGCTGTTTATTGGAAAAAACACTGTAAACATCAAACACAATTCAATTGATTGTACTGAAACTAGCCTTACTCTGACAGCTGTAGGGAAGCAGTTGTCTGTGCTTCCTCATCGTATCTCTTGATGCTTTTTGTTTAACATTTTTTGTTGTCTTGATAAAATGAACATGGGTTTTTTTGTAAGGGTTGTATAGCGCTGATACTGAGAAGGAAAGCTTGATTGCAAACAGAGGTGTTTAAGATCTATTCTCCAAGAGGCTCAACTATCTGGAAAGCAGATTTGACATACAACAATCTTTAGCTTGTGCTGGTGAAGTACTTTGCCAAGTGGGATGTCCTTCACTGTAAAAGGCTACTTATAGCACTTTCTTGGGCACTTTTTCTTTTGCTTGGACTGTGAGGTACCTCAAAAAGCGGCCTTAGATATTGAGCTGCTTGGTGACATTCCCTAATTGTCTCCATTTTTCACCCTTTACAGGTCCTTCTTTGGCATTGTGTAAGTCTCTTTCTTCAGTTGCAGGTTTATTTTAAATCAAATTAATTATTATGGCCTCTTGCCTGGTCTCAGAGTTGTGAGGTACTGCAAATATGTTCCTTTAGCATGACAGAGACATTGTAGTACAGCATATTCAAAGCAAACTTTGAGTAATAGCTTCTTTACATGTTTCAAAATAAAAGGTAAATATCTGTTTAATAAGACAGAAGAATCTTAATTGCTAAATGTTTATAGACAGTTTTGAGATGGTCAAAGGCAAAGTCCTGTGCAAATGCAGTATTTTATTAAAATATTTAATAAGCAGATTCTCTGACCCAATAGAGGGAACAAAGAAGCCTGTCCACTCTTAATTTTCCCTACCCATAATTATTTCTACAGAACATAAATTACATATTGTACAGCTTTATTCTGTTTTCAGAGGATAATTATACTAGAAATTCCAGCCTTCTTTCTGTGGAGGGACCTCTTTCTCAGAAACCACACCTTTTAGCCGTCTGTTTTTCATTTGAGATGGGCTGGATTTCCATTTATGTCAACAAGTTTTTATGGGATGGCTACTTTCAAGAGATGGATACAGGCAAAATGGGAAACCCTAACAAATCATAATAATTCAGTCTGGAAGATGTATTGTAAGCTGATGATATAGGAGCAAAAGCTTTTTTTTGCATGTGTAGTCTGTTAGAGATGACTCTTAATTTCATACCTGCTGTTGTAACTGAGAGAGAAGCCTGTAATTCCTGTTGTAGTCATCTGAGCATCTTCAGTGGTATGTCCATGCTGCAAGGGAATTTGGACTTGGCGTCAAATGAGGCAAGGCGGGATGCAAAGTGGACAGTACCAGTTGCTCTGTGTATGAGACTGGAGGCTTTTATGGATATATTTACATAATATTTAAGGAGTTTAATAAACTGGAAGTCAGGGTCCTAAGGTAAGATTCACAACTCACTTGTAATAACATGCCAGGAGGTCAAGTCTTCCATTCTCCAGTGTTAGAGACCAATGGACCCTCTACTTGCGATTTCGTAAGAACATACTGTTTCACAAATGTTCCAACTTCCTAATCATCTCATTGTCACACTTCGCTGCTTTTAACCATCCACAAGTTGCAAGATTATATTCTTATGTGAATAATTTTAGTAAGGGGGTAGCAGCAAGGAAACTGAATTCTGTTTAAAAAAAGTCTTACTTCTGCTGGAAAAGTTTGTTTGTTTTTTATGTAGCTGTAGTGCACTCAGGGCTTTTTTTTTTTTTTTCATTGTTGCATATGCAAAATCCAGACCTGCAGAACTGTTCCATGTGGTGAACAGTCTGCTAAACCCAGACTGTTTTGCCTGAGTAGCAGATTTCCATACACCTCATTATGAGTTTGGGATTTTTTTGATTTATGTAGGCTCTGTTCCTTCAAAGGGATGTATGACTGTAGATCTTTATACCTACCAAAATGATTTCTTATCAAGTACTGAGGAAAATAAGAGGCCAGATCCTGTTGGAGAGTAAGAGACTTGTTTTGCTGAGAGGAACTTTTCTTTTTTTCTTCAGTGTAATTTGTCATGGAAAGAGCATGTAAACAGGAGGCCACACAAAGTAACTTAGCTCTTGAAGCTTCTTGATGGTGTCCAAGATGGTTCTGGATGGTTAGTGAATGATGTAATCCACAGTGTGTAATGCAAATTTTGATTTGGTAAGGAGCTATTAAGAAAGATTTAGGTCAGTAGTGCTAGAAGGAAGTAGTGTGGTCTTTGCCTAGTCGTTGCCTTATACAGCCTGATTTAAATAAGTGTTAGATGTTTCCACACCAAAGAAGCCATTATCCTGAGTAATAGCAGGTGTGCTTCAGTCTTCTGTCCTTTGATAAAGGCAAATGGTTAAGCTGCCTAAATGCATCTCTGAAGTTACCTTATTTCTGTGGATTCCTACCACTCAGAATATCCAGTATGTGCATGGACAGAATTAAAATCCTTGTTTTTGTCATTTCCTACTGGGCATGGACAAAATCATAGAATCATAGAATATAATCATAAACCAACATAGATTGGCAAGGAGCTTATCTGGCCAAGCCACTCCTCAGACCAGGGCCGGCTCATGGCCCTGTTGTTCAGCTGAGCTTTGAGCATCTTTGAGGACAGAGCACCACTGAGGCACCACTTTAGAGAAGCCTCTGACTCCGTCATCTCTATAATTTTCCATTAGATAAGTGAAGGCATCAGTATGCCTTCAGCTTCCCTCCTCGGTATACCCCCTCTGCAGTGTTCTCTGAAGACTGAACAAACCCATTTCTTTCACCATTTTCCTTACATTATCATGTACCTGATAATCTTTCAGATCCACTGCCCCCTTGATTTAGTAGGTTAACATCTGTGTTCTATTGGGAAACCTAAACTGGAGTAGATGATGCGACTGATATTTGCATTTGGCCATCTATGACTCCTCAGTCCCAATTATTTTGATTATTCTTAGCTGATTTGACTGAAGGTGGGTTTTGGAATAGCTGAGGACTTTGGGTTCTCTCCTCCCCCACTAACAAGATACCTGAACTACAGTACTCTACGTCTTACTGATGAGGGTTCAGAAACAGAACTGTTCACAATGAAAAAGCTATTTCCTGAGAGAATGTTTTGCATTAGTGATACTCCTGATTTAAGTGGTTAATTTACAGTGGGTCATGGTATAACCTGTTTTTATAGATGGTATCACTCAATACTTTTTATTATCACCACAGCATAAAGTATACTTCCTCTTGGCCCTCTGACTTCAAGAATCAGGAAAGAGGACTGTGCAGAAATAATTTTCAAATCCCAGGGACTGTACGTGTGATGTGTTCTTAAATTAACTTATTTTTCTAGTGCGCTTGGAGGATCATCTGCACTTCACATCCCAGCCTTTCCTGGTGGAGGTTGTCTCATTGACTATGTACCCCAAGTATGCCAGCTGCTAACAAACAAGGTAAGCTGCTGCAGACAAGCAGTTTTTGTTTCACTTATGCCCTGTACTGCATTTCCACAGTCATCGTTATTCTTCTGCCAGGTATTCTAAGCAAGACATACTTAGGCTGAACGACATAGGGAATACCTTCTTGGTAAGAGCTGAGCACCTAAGCACAGCGCTGAATAGAATAACTCCTTTAGGTAAACAAGTGAGTTTGGGATCAGATCCTGGAGCAGATTTTTTTCTTACTGTAGCTTGTTATGATTTAGGATAAAACATTATTGTATTGTACAACACTGCATTGTAGTATCCTGGTTTTTAGTAAATAACAGATGTGTAGTTTGCATATTATTGTTCTAGTTGCAAGTTCTCATACCCCAGTCATTATTGTAGGTTTTGAGTACTTTCCGTGATTTTTCTTCTCAGATGTTTCCTCCAGATGAACTGAATCAGCAGTTTCTTTGGATGTTTATACAGTAATAGCTACTTAAAGTGGCTGAAAAGGTTGTGTTCCAGTTAGCTTACTGTTTAAACAAAAAAGAACGATTATAGTATTTTGCAAGCTTCTCCATTATTTAAGTATAATTTTCAAAAGAAGGCTTAGGGGTCAACATCTAGAAATTTACCTATTACAGACTTCCTATTTGTATATTATTTTTACCATCAATTGTCTAAATTAAGAAAATAATTTTATCTTTTAGAGAAGTTCTTCAGAATGCGTTTCCATAATTATGTTGGAATCTATCATTAGAGTTGTTTTTGTTGTGGCTTTCTGTTAAAATTACTTTCTGTTTTTAAAATCTGCAAGTACACTGGGCTGTTTTTATCCTTTCTTAAACAAAGTCACTTAAGCAAACTTATCGTATGTTTTCTTCTTCCCAAAATAACATTTCAGATCCTACACAAAGCCTTCAAAATAATCTTAGTGTTTTATAAAATACAATGTTTCAATTTATAAATAGAATTTAGGTTATACAAGACAGCTCTCAGCAATGGTTGTATCAGGACTTTCTCAGTAATTTTAGGAAAACGTTTGCCAGCCAAGGAAATCTAGTATTGCCATAGCCAAGAAAATATTCTTCCTGTTCTTTCCAGTGGGGGAGAAAAGGTTCCTAAAATGCTAGGTTTTGTTCTGGAAAGCAAAGGAACTTACACAGGGAATCACACACAGAACCATACCATAAGTACTTACTTCCAAGTCACCAGTTGTAAACCAGATGTCCTTGCAGCCTGGTGACACACGCATTGTTTTTGTTATGGGTCAAACCCTGCTCACACTGTTCTCCTAAGTGATGCTATCCAAATCAACAAGAAAACATACATGGTGTGAGGAAAAATTTGCCTTAAGTCTCCAAATTTAGCATTGTTGGATTTTGTCTGTGCCAGGATGGAAGTCTTTCAAAACCCAGAATGCCTCAGAAACTGATGCTCACAGTTGAGTAGGTGGCTCCCTGAGTCAGCATGAAACCAGTGAAAGAGCTTAGGGTTCAGAAGATTTTGTTGGAGGTGCAGTCTTCAAAAAACACCCAAGATTGGTTGTGCAAGATATTTAATTTTTTCTTCTCTTTTATAACCAGAATGTTATTTTGACACTTAGCCTACTGTCAGTTCAGATAACTGATTTGCCTATCAGAGACTGAAAACTTCAGTAAGGCAATGCTGAGCATTTCTTTCTTTCTTTCAGTCTTTGTCTTGTGCAGTTAAACAGTGCTTCAGTCTATTGTGAAAGACTTTAGTTTCACTCAGGTGTGATTGAAGAGATTACTTTGCAAGATATTCTGTGCACAAGATCCAGAGTTTGTTTTAAAGACATTTTAGCATTCTTTAGGGAAATCAGGCTAAATGTAAGATTCAGAACTACTACCATGTCAAACATAAATCTTCCTTAACAAGAAATATATGACAAAACTGGGCTTTTGGGTTTTTAATCTTTTTATAGCTCCGGATTTGTTTTCTTTCTTTTTTAAGGTACAGTATGTTATTCAGGGATACCATAAGAGAAGAGAGTACATTGCAGCTTTCCTGAGTCACTTTGGAACGTAAGTTTTCTTCCAATGCGTATTTTTCTGTAGTGTGAGGGAAACTCATTTTCTGTATATGGTTTGTGGTTGTGTGGCTGCTGTCCACTGGATGACATGTAATCTAGTCATTTTTCACAGAATTGTGTGTACAGATTGTCTCTCTGTAGCAATACTGGAAGGTACTTCAGCATTATTTCACTTCTGTGCCAGTGGCCAGTCTGATTTTCCTTGTGCAGAAGAAATGTGTTTGTCTCTGAATAAATGATTTAAGGGGTCTTACATTAATAGGCAGTTACTGACTGAGGTGGGAAAATGGAGAAGCAGGTTTGGTTCCAGGCCTTGCAAGAGCCAGAAACCACTGCTCGGTGTAAATGCAGGACTGGGAGACCAGCTGTTCCCACCAGCAACCAATATTTTGTTTCTCAAAAGAAGAGGCTCTTGGGTCATGTTGCATTCCTGCAGATGAAAGGTGCATGGCCAGATATGATGACACATTAGCTCCACAAATCAATTAATCAGGGCTGCCATGGTACTGTGAAGGGTTGGCACTTTGGTTTCTTGCCCAAATCCTGACTTGAGCCAGAGTCCAAGCCTTTAGCTAATTATGGTAAGGGATTTCTGCGTCCAAGGGGTGATGCCAATGACATGGATATTCAAGAGCCCTTCAAATCTCAGGTCTCTCAGGTGAGGTTAGGAAAACAGGTGGCTTCTGGTATGCACCCAAATTTAATACAGTGGTAAATAGATAACAATGACTTCAGCTGGACGTATGAATAGACAGTCAGTGCAAGCTTAATCTTTATCAAGACATTTTCTTTTCTTCTGAGAAGACAGTATTATAGAAATGGCCATGTGTGCCTATGACTATATGACATCTGCACTGTGGTTCATGAGTTCTGATACTGCTTCAGACTTAGAGAATACCAGCTTCTGGTATGGTTGAAACTTTTAATCCATCTATTAAACAAGTATTCTACGTGGAATTTTTTTTTATGATCTCATGTTTTGTATTTTTTATATATTCTCTTCCCAGTTTTCAAATTTAAAGTCTTCTCAGCCTGCTTATTTTCAGTTTTACCCTCTCACTCACTACAGAAATGAAAAATAATCTTAATTTGATAAAATTACAGGGAATTTGTGTGTCTAACGTTTTTATCAATTTGGAACTGCAGATGTGGTAGCAAGTCTCCTTTCATTCAAAAGTGTATTTTAAACCAAAAATGGTCTTTCTTTGGGTAAAAACCTCCAATACCACAGCATAATTAAGACAATTACTAAGATAAAAGTTTAATCTAATTTACAATTAGCTAGAAAATTGTAACTGTTAATTTAAAAAAGCAAATCCTGGAAGTTTCTGAACAAACAAAAAATAACAATTCCTGTATTATAAAATTTACATATTCATCATCCAGTATTTGAAGGTAAAAATTGTATTCATTTTTTTGTTGTTTTTTTTTGTTGATAGTGGTGTGGTGGAATATGATGCAGAAGGATTCACAAAGCTTACTCTGTTGCTGATGTGGAAAGATTTTTGCTTCCTTGTTCACAGTGAGTAACACTTCGCCTCAGGCATAAATGTCTATCCTCTGAAGATACAAGTTCAAAAGGGAAAATGTACAATTACAGGAAACAATTTAAAAGTTTTATCTATTTGTATCCAGTGCTTAATCTATTTTTGATGTGACTTAGAAAACACAAAATCTCAATTGCATTTAGAGAAGGGGAGATGATGCACACCAATAGTGAAACGTTGGCTTTACAGAGTGCCAAAAGGGTCTTGGGAAGGTTTTCTGGTAATTTGACTCAAGATTAAGTTCACTGTTGTAACTTGGCTTTTCAAAAGAGTTAGTGATAAGGACTGTGGTTACACTCAACCCAGGAATGCCTAAAATCATCTGTAACTGTCAGGAATTAATGCATTGATAACAACTTTAAAGACACTTTATGCAGAGAAAATATACGTCATAAGAAATAACAGCCTATTAGGATTAGGATCATTAGGATCCTAAACTTATTCCTAGGTTGAAACTGTGTAGGCAAAACTGTCCTAACAACATGGCTAGGTTCACTGTCATTTAAAATTTTTAAATAAAGCTTGTATTACTATCAAAAAGACATTCTTAATTTAAATATATAGGAATTACTCCATGTGGAAATTAATAAATGTGGCTTTGATACTGCCTTTTACATATTACCTTAAGTTTCAATTTCTGTTTCTCTTTGTGGTGAGGTGAAATTCACAGATATCAAATATATTTTGATCTCGGGAAATTCAGTCGTGTAACTCTTAGATTTGATTATTACACTTCTTATTTACGTTTAAAATTATTACATTACCGTGTGGGCAGCTGCAGCATTGGTGTTTGGTAGTATTCTAGCACTGGAGTCTTTCATATTACATAATTTTTTTATTGTGGGCTAGCTTTTCATGTGAAAAATTCATGCTGTCTTAATGACACCATAGAAATTTGTCCAGAGTTCTTAATGCAGGAAATTGGGGTTGGCGTTGCTCAAACAAGTCCTTCGTCCTGTGTTGTATTGGAGATCATAAAAAATGGTCTCACTAATCCCTTTCCTTCTACGTCCTAAGATTGCCTTACTGTACATTAATGATCTTAATAGGTCTAGAAAACTCAAACCTAAGATTAAAACACTTCCATCATGTTATCATAATTTATGTTGGGGGAAAAAATAGAATTGAAATGGTATCTTTGGGAAAATTATCCTCATGAAGTCTTTACTTACATTTCAACTACAGTGGAGAACTGGTCACTGGACAGTTATCTTCTATGAGACAACATTTCTTTATGTACAGCCTTCCTGAAGATTTCTTACCTTTCTTACTCCCCATAATATTTGGGTTAATTTAATCAATGATAAAATTCCTGTGGATTTGATTTGTGCTGTGAGATAATATACCTTAATACATGTTGAATCACTTAGATTTCAGGGGAATCAAAATTCAAATTTCTGCTAAATAACAGAGCAGGTTTTAACTGTGTAATATTCATGGTACTCAATTAAACTGGCACGAAAGCTACAATTAGAACTGAATAGTTTATCACTATGTATTAACCCTGTGGCCTTAGAAATCATACAGTGGCTTAGCTGTGTAAGACATTGCATCACTCACTTGTTGAACAATTCAGTGCAAAAGCATTTCTGGTCCATGCACTGAAGGATATTGCAATGAAAGGACCGAAACCTGCACTTCATTTCCTGAGTGAAGTAATGCAGGCTTTCATCTCCTAACCACTGACATAACTATGTATATTATGGTTGAATATTTAGCAAGCGTCTAATAAAATGTCTGGGAGAGATAGCAATAAGTTGAAAACTGTTCTACTTTATATATTTACTATAGTAAATACAGTATATTATGTGTATATAGTATATTATATGTATATAAAGTATTCAGAGGAGAGTAAATAGTTCAGTATGCAGCAAGCACTGTGGCAAATCAAATTAAAGGAACCATAGTGAATTTCATTGGCGTCTAAATTTTGGTTAAAATTTTGAGATTGATATTTAGGTGAATTTATAAGCACTAACGTGAGTTGTACTTCCTTTAGAGGATGGATTCAGAGGTTTCCAGAATAACTTTGATATTGTTTTGCAACTGTTTGCATTGAGAGTTACAAACTTGTTTGCACACTAGGAAGCAAAAATCATTAGAGGTACACTGAAATTATTCAGAAAAGTTTTATTCAGTAAAGTGGGTTAAAGAGGCGAGAAACAGAAAAATAGTTCTGAATTGCTGAAACCAAATAACCTTAGGACGAATTCATATGCTATAAAAAAAAGACTAGTGCTGTAGTTACAGAATGAAGAGCGGAGTCTACCCACTCTACCTTAAAACACCGAGGAGCTACCTAGTTGCAAACTTAATCATTAGACTAATGAAGCTGCTGGAGTTATTATACTAGATCAAAGGCTAGTCAGAGGAACTGTTTCTTTAGTGGTTTAGTTTTAAGAATTAATCAAGTGCTTTCAAATATAAGACAGAAGAAATAAACATTCAGAGAAGTTCATGCATCCACATGGGAAAGGAAATCGTTAATCAGGCTTACTGCTTTTGATACTGATACTGTTTATGAGTAAGTCCCAGTATGAAGCTTTGTAAGTAAACTTCAATGGACTGCTCACTTTTCAATAGACTTTCTCTTCTTGTTTATAAATCAGCTATGATTAGTTTTTGGAGACAAATATTTCCTTGTATTCTTGTTCCTGTATAGAGTTTATGTATTTATAACATATATAAATTATAGTATCATTTAGGTTGGAAAAGACCTTTGAGTCTGGCCATTGATGGAATAACCAATCAATATTAGATAAAAACACAAGTTACATTATCTAAAACACAAGTTACATTATCTGTGCATAATTAAGAATTAAGTATCATTATTGTTATAAACACAAGAGTAGAACTCTGAAGCAACCTGTATTTGGGCTTTTCAAAGATTAATTTTTATTTTGCAAGATTTTTAGGTTATCAGCACTAAGGAGATGGACAGAAACTGGGCCAGTTTGCAGGAGCAAATGAAACAGTGCTTGTGTTAGTGGTTGTTCAAGATATCTTGAAGAGGAGAAACATTAAACTAAAAAGGGCTTGTTTCACTGAACAATATTTTAGGGGATGGAGAACGTTGAAGGCTGTCAGCATTTATATTTCCAGTTTGTTCGGGATCTCAGTCAAGGTGAAGTTGGTTGGGAACATTTGCTGGAAGTGATCTTGGCTGACTGTAAGGGATTTCAGCTTCTGTGTGGATAATGCCACTGACTCAGGAGTTCCAAAATGTTGGTCATGTAAAAGCTCAAGTTTAATTGGTGATCATTCTTGCTATGGTGATGCCAAATTAAGTAGCTTTTTGTCCACCTTTTAACTTGTCTGTGCAGTTAGGTGGTTGTCTCGATTAGAGGATAGATCAGGAACAGGCAGCATCCCAGCAACAAGAAAGTTTTCAAGCAGAAGAGAGAAGCAAGCAAGGAACCTAAAGGATTACTTGGCTAAGAGGAGACTATGAGTGTCAGCCCTTGGGTGGACACCTGCTCCTGGATTCAGGGTTTCTTGGTGGGCGTTATCAAGACCAGCTTTTGATGCATTCTTGTTTGGATATTGCTGTCTGCACACATTTGTCAGTCTTTTCAAAAATGTTATGGAAAAAAAACCTAGTCTACCTGAGCCATGTCCAAATAAAAATAGGCCACGTATTGGGTGGAATATTTACATTAGATTGTTCCTGTGAGCTTTTATCTAAAGAGGTGTTTTAACTTTCTTATATAGTGCTGTTATTTTTTTCTTCTCATTGTTCCTTAAATGAAAATGGAAATTTATGGCTCTGAAAACTAAAGACGGTAAAAAGAGGACATGGCCATGTGAATAACAAGGTAGTATCTGGTCTTGTCAGGAAAGCAGGATAGTTTAGTAGAAATGCCAAGCATAACAAAATAAATGTTTCAGGAGTCTAGAATGCAAAGTTCAATGCTGATCAAAACAATCTGTAAATATTGTATAAGGCTGTCATTTTATTCTTAAATGAGAAACTGTACATTAATAAGCCCCCAGTGATGTAAAAGTGGCTAGAGAAATTCAAATTTGGATCTTATGCTTGGGAATAAGCATGAAAGTGCCTTTCTTTTGGTAGTCTTCTCCTCTGAATCAGTACTTTTAGTTGGTTCCATGTATTTCTTTGAATCTGGTCTTGCATGTTGCGCCTACAGCAAAATATACCCTGAACTGACAGGGAATCTTCAAAACCTTGTACATTGTTTCAATCACTCAAAGCAAAGTGTTCTCTGGGACATCTCCTGTGTAGTGAAGTGTGTCTTGCTTACTGAAGTCAATGAAAACTGCAGTGCTGTGGATCAGGCAGTGTGATGGAAAAGTAGCCTGAGTCACAGGCACACGGTTCTGCACTAAACTAAGCATGGACTTAGACAGGGGCTAATCACAGGACTGAATTGTACCATTTGGAAAATTAAGAAGTCTTTTGTTGATCATTTTTCTCCATTGTGTATTTTTCTCCTTTATTTCTAAGGGATACTGCCAAGTAGATTTAGTTTGAAATTTTTATTGAAAGCTGGTAATTTTGTTTTTTGACATTAAGAGTACTTTAAACATTCTGTTCCTTTGATTCCACCTTGGCTATTTACTTGTATGTGAGTCAAATGAGATTTTTTTTAATAGGTATTCATAATGGATGCAAGTGAATCTGAAAAGTGGTTTTCTTTTCCTCTTTTTCTGTTTCTCTGGGTTCATTTTGTTTTCATGTCACTTAGTATAAGCTAGATGTAGGTTCCTAGTTGTAATTGCAGAAAAGGGGAGAATGGACAGCAGACAGCTTATAAACCTTGGTATATGGACAGCAACAAACAGGAAACAACAGTTGTGATACTAATTAAGCTTTATGAGAACCTTATAGATGGCCTGATGTGGATGGACTGGCAAGGTATTTTAAAATGTCATTTTGCTGTGGATATTACTTTTTTAATTTCTGAGAAACACACGTATTTGCCACACTTTTAAAACTGTAGTATATTGCTGCAGACATTAATTGACATTCTTCCAGCAACAAGCACTTTAACAAATGAACTGAAAGGTTTTGTAATAACTTCTTACAAAATTGCACTTGTCAGAAAAGTGAACTGTTGATTTTTCGTATTTTTATCTAGAGTATAACTACTGTGTACCAAGTATATGGCAAATAACTGAAATTCTCAGAAAAGGTACTTGACATGGAAAAAGGATATAATCCTATTTTATCCACTCAATTTTTGAAAAGAAATAATTAGATCACAAAAAGTAACTGACAGGAGCAGGACTTAAGTACAGGTTGTGGTGTTTATTCTTCTTACTCTGTGTCTGGTTTGTATCTACATGCTTTGGTAACTCACAGATAGTTTTTTTCTAAGATGAGGACTGCTTTAAAGGTGTGAAATACAGCGAGTTCAAAATTGCTTATAGTAGCAAGTAGAAAGCAAATATCTTGTTTTCAGTCCATAAAGGACATGATGAGCAGGGGTTTCATGGATGAGTCCTGGGTTCAATACCAGGCAATGCTTTCAGGAAAGAAACAGGATGATACACAACACCACAGGATTATTAGAGATATGAAATTTCTGGAAATAAGAGCTGCATCAAGATAAAAAACATTTTCTGAATCATTCTTCCCTCTCTTTCCTCCTTCTACGCAATGACAATTACTTTGTCACCAAAATAAATTTTTTCTACAAATCCATATGTGACATAGCAATAGCACACAGAGGCAAGTGCTGAATACCTTTTATGAAATAGATAAATGTAATTGATTTTGGAATAATCAGGAATACACCTTGGTTTAGAGATGGAACTGGTCACAAAGATGCATAAATGTCAAAATGGGAAAAGGAGGGAGTGCTTAAGCTGCTTTTCTGCCTCCTTTGTCAGCAGTCCCCCTGCCCCAGTCAGCAGCAGTCCTATCTTTTCTCTAGTTCTGTTGCTGTTCCTGTAGCAGCCCATCTTGTTGTCCTTAACTCACCTTGCCAGATCCAATTCTAGGTCAGCTTTGACATTCTCAGTCCTGTCTCTGCACGTTCAGGGAGTGTCCACATTTTTTGTGATTCCTTTTTATGTTTGAGTTTTATCAGGAGTTCCTTGCTCATCCATGTAGGCCTCCTGCTGCTGGTGCTTGCCTTTCTGCTCACTAGGATAGACGGTTCTTGAGCTTGGAGGAGGTCATCATGGACCCATCTTCTCAGCAGGACCATTATCCCATAGGAGTCTTCATGGGAGGAGCAAGATCCCTGAACAGCCTGAAGTCTGCTCCCTGAAGCTTAGGGATGTGATCCTGATGTTTGTCTTACATCATCCTCAAATGGTGATTCACAAAAGAGCACCAAAAATGGCTGGTGGTCTAGAAAGCATGTCATAAAAAACATGTTTCACAAAGTTCTTCGGGTCATTAAAAAGCAATAGAAGGATATGCTTTTAGAACTGTGTAAGGTGGCTTGAAGAATAAAAGCGGTAATTGTGATGTTCAGGAGTATAAAGATGCAATGGGCCAGTATCACAGTTAAAAATACCTGGAGTGGCTTAGTTGGCCAGTTGGGCCAGATGGGTTTACATTGGGTTGCGTTTTGAAAGCTGCAAGCCTGCAAGAAGTGAAGGTTGAAAGAACAGGATAGCAGGTGTGGCAGCAGAGGATCCTCATGACCTGCAGGATAATGTCACACTGACCACAGGTGAAGATGAAGTAAAGTAGCTTCCTTTCAAATCCCAGGCAGCATTTAAAACAGAAAAAAACAACTTATTTGCAAGCCTCATAATCTTAATAAAATGTCAGTGAGAGAAGACAATGGTTTTGCACATCTGCTTTTCAGGTAAAAACATGGTTTAGAAGTCTTCCTGTCCAGTTGGAAAGTAACGTAAACTTCTCAGCAATTAGCAGTGTGTATCTGCTCAGAAGGCAGAGGAGTATTTTACGCAGTGTTCACCAGCCTGTGCCAAGAAAGGGCATGGCTTGCTTTTTACACCCATAACAACTGCATTTAAGTTTCAAGCTTCAAACAATTCAGATGGAGAAGAGACAGCTTTTAGTCACATCAATCTCATCAGCACTTAGAGAAGTTACTATAGAAACTGTAACAACAGAAACAATAAAAGGAAGTAAAAACGGAAGGAGGAGGGAATGATGATCTTTGAGAATTTGAAGTAAAAATAAAAGTAAGTAGCTGAAGCTAGTTATAAGAAGCCTTTTTCTTAATTAAGATAAATATGATTACAGAAATTAGAGAAGAAGAAGACCTGTAAGGCCATTATGCCATTTCTTTGGGGTCAGTATAGGATTGTGAGGTATTCCACAGAATATTTTTTGGAGGTAGTCCAGTCTTGCTTTAGATGTCCAATAAGCGTATGACGTAGGTGGGGTGGGCAATGACACTCAAAAGCAAGATAATGTTACAAAGCTGTTTCAGATTAAGTTACAGCTCTTTGACGTGGTCTTGGACCACATAGCTGGAAACTGCTTGAAGAATATCTTGATCTGATCTGTTACTTAGTTTCTCTGTAAAACAAAACCAATAGTTAGATACTCTGTCTGCAGCACGTGACCGTAACTTCAGTCATTCAAAATATTTTTATCGCATTTTTTAAAAAAATGCTGGTTTGTATGAAGAATGGAATACTTTAAAAAAATGTTACAGGTTATAATAAAGACATGGGATATTTTTACAACCGTATAATAATGCCTATGTTGAAAAAAAATTAAAACAATTGTAATCATAAATCTAGTTGCCACTGGTGCCTAGACTGTATTATAGCTCCCACTATCAGTGGAAGGGGAATCACATGGTGGATACAGAAATGTCATGCAGTCCTCTGCAAATAAAAATGGGTTACATTATATTTAAAGAAACCCAAACAGACAAAACGAACTAACAAACCAAAACAAAGCTAATTAAACAAATCTACTCTGTAATGTGTCCGAATAATTTAATCCATCACAATTCATTGTTTCCATTTTGCCTACAGTGGTTTGTCTTTTATTGTTTAGTATTGTATAGTCTGTTGATGGAATAGTTGTTTCTCTTTTTTGGAGTATTTACTTGTATTTCTATGGTATTTATTTGGAAGTATTTTGTACATGTCATCTTACTCATTTACTATACAAGTGTTGACTTTGCCAATGGGGTGGATATTTCTCGTAGCAAGGGCAGACCTAATTATTTCAAAACCAGCTGTGATTACCAACACACCCAGAATGCCATAAGTGTCTCAGCTAAAATTCCATAAACAGTTTTTCCTTTCAGATTTGAAATTTTGAAATGTTGATTTCAAAATAACATCTTCCTGCAAACAACCTGTTTCTCTCCAGAAGGGATGTTACCCCTAATAATATTTAACAAATTCAAATTCCTGTGATTCTGTTAACCTCTGTTAACCTAACCTAGCTCTCTGCTAACCTAAAGTCCCACATTAATGCCATTGATATGTTATTTGTCATCCTTGCTTTCTCATTCCTCCAAGAATAAATCATCACACGCCAAAGCACGATAGCTGTGGCATTCAGTAATTCTTTGTGTATTTTTAAGCCAAGTTCCCCCTTTCATTTTTTGCCAGTAGAATGTAGGCCAAAGGCCTTCAGCACAAACGAGTCCAGGAAAGATTCACTAGGCAAAGTAGCCTGAAATCCTGCTCTGAGGAGCCTTGTGCTAGACACTACAGCCCCCAAAATGCTTGTGGATAAATCTATTCAGGTTTCTCCATAGGCACCATGATCAATATGATTCCTGAAAAGCCTTCTGCATTGGGATTTTTATCCTTGAAGTTAGGTTAAGATTTTTCACCCATTGTACAGGCTGTGTGAATCAGCTTTCTCATAAAAATCATATCAAAAAATCTAGTAGAAATTGTCTTTTAAAAGAGGGCTTGAGAGATGTGTAAGTGGTACTGTGTAATATGGTATATGTATTGTCATCAAGTTGCTCTGTAAATTCACATGGGTCTCATCCTCATCATCACAAGAAAATTGCAGAGCTCTGAGTTCAAGGAACTTTTCAGTTTGAGGCCATGCATTCAAATCCACTGTTTTTTCCCGGCAGTGTGAGCTCAACTGCAAGTAAGGCAGGGAGAATGTGAAATTCAGTGAACCAAAAAAAGAACAGCCAGAAAGATGATGAATATGTACTAATAAGAGACAGATATGTGGAGCCTGGAATATGTGTTTCCTGTTTCCATTACTTACTTCTTCAGAAGTACTTGAGTGCAGAGGCAGTCTCTCGCCAAAGCGGGATGATAAGTAAGGAGTGAGTCAGGGAATTTTGGGAAGAGAATGGCTAGTATCAGGCTAAGATTCTCCAGCATTCTCTGGAGATTTGAGTTTGGCATATCCTTCTTGGTTTTCTGGTGAACTAATTCAAACAAAACCTCTCACATGTCCTGTAATCTTTGATTCTGAAGTATATACTATGGCAGTCACCATTGGAAGGACTTTTGTTGGGCTATATTAAGTATTACCTACTAGTAAGTCTCAGAAGAATTGCATCCTACAGGCTGGTAGTTAGCATCAGTAGGCAGGTTAACTGTTCTTTCCTTGTTCCTTCTTTCCTGATCTGGAATCCCTAAAGAACCTCTCAACTCATGAATAGGTTGTGAAACCATTTTTGAAATATTTTATCTATCTAATGTCATTCTTATGATGATTAGAATCATCACATTGAAAAGCTCGTGCAGAAATGAACGCATGTAATTGGAGCAAGACTTCAGTGTTGTGCAGTAAATAAATGCAGAAGGGACAGGGTCTGTCAGATGGGAGAAGCCAGAACAGTGTCTCCTTTGGCCAGCTCTGTGCAGCCTAGGACCATTTAGAACTGAGAACAATACTGTGTTATCTTCTGTTTGAAGGCTGCTCCATAAAGCAAGTACAGATTGAACTAAGGTTGTGCAGGCCATGAAATCTTGTCAAAGCAGAAATCTCAACAATAAAATATCCAGATTGCCCAATGTTCATGAGTGCAAAACAAATTTCAAGTGCAATAAACTGCTGCAGAATCAAGCATCTCACAGGTTAGTAAGATAACCAGTATGGTAGCATCCAAAGATTAAAAGGATGAATTCAGTGAGTAAATGTTGGCTTTTGTGAAAACAAATATCTAGATTTATCCATTGGTATACAAAGGATAAATAAACCTTTTCCCTAGAACAGAGGAACAGTATATGGAAATTGTTTTAAATGTTACCGTCGAGAGTGCTTTGAAATATATTAATGGTCACCATGCATTTCAAGCATGATTTTGTTTTCTCATCTCTTTTCTTCGGTCCTTAAAGGTGGAAAGGAGGGCACTGTGGTAAACCTGCCCTTTTCTTCTGAGCATTTTTCCTTCAGAAAACCTGTGGCAGCTCTGGTACATGCTTTTTCTGAAACATTCCTTCCGCATTTCATATCCTGTTGAACGAGTTGTAAAATTAGATGCTAAGATACTATTTTAAAGTTAATAGGGTAGTCAAAATCAACTCTGTAGTTGTTGACAAAAGCTTAACAAACTAGGTAACCTGTTGCAGGCTGCAGATTGCTGGTTTTTTTAAGAAATGAACACTTCAACCTTACAGATGCATTGCACAGTTTGTTAGTTATTAATAAACCAAGATTTTGGCTTTAAGAGAACTATGTTTTGAATATATGTATGCATTAAATACTAAGTCAAGAGAAGCAAATTTGTGTGTTACTTCTAGATAGTTTCTTATATTTCAAAAAGAGAGCAACTTCAACTATTTATAAACTGTAATTAAGTTTCTTTACAACATGACTCATTCTCAACAAGCAAGTCCTTTTTCTTTTGCTTTCTTATGAACTGTGTGGGAAAATTAGGGTTCAATCAGTGAAGAATTTACTCAATGCTTAATTACCCATAAACAGCCCTCCAAGTTCTGCTCATGTAGAGCTTGCATAAAGACGTGATTTTCCCCACACTATGGCTGTCTAAAAAATGATCTGTAAATTGTAATATAGGAGAAAGCAGTGTTTTACTGGATTCTTTCTCCAGTCTGCTTCTTTGAGTTCCTCTTACATTAACAGTGTGATGCTTAGGAGAGCCAAAGTAAGAAGTCATCAGATTTAAATTACTTTGAGCATGGAACTAAATTAGAAAGCTTTACTTTCCTGAATGAGCTAATTGTTTAAATTTTCCAAAGGAAATGTTTCTATTTCTGCGAGAGAAGGGGTAAATGGGACTTCCTCTGACATAATTTTCATTTTGAATCTTGAGTTTGACAGCAGCATTTTTACCCTCATAACCAAATATTACTGCTTAACTGCATGACTTGTATAAGCTTGCTAGTTGAAGTGACTCACTTACGCAGATGAAGTTATTTTTAGGGAGATAATTTGCACTGTTTAGAAGAGAGAAAAAAAGGGAGAGAGAGTCCTGCTAAGAGCTAGATCTCTCATTATAGTTTACAGAGCTCGTGAACCCAGCATCCAAGCAAAAGATGACTAAGCAAGGGGTCTATTGGTACTTTCAGGAATTTACAGACATGAGTCATCTGCTTATTTTCTGCAGACATATCACCAGGGTACTTTGTGAGTCAGCTGTTATTTGGAAATAGTACTTGTATTTAACATGAATACGTTTTTGTAGTTCTTAGGTAACTAGCATGCCAAACCAACCCAGGCTTTTACAGTTTGCCTAGTTCAGGTGTTAATTTACAAAACTGATGTGTTCTTCTTAACTGTGATGCATTTTTCATGGCAAAGTGTGAATGTTGTCTTGCATGTAATTACAGTAACACCTTTGTCATCTTAGATATTGCATGAAGGCAGATCTGATTTTGTATTAATGTACAGATTGAGAGTCAGACTGCCTACACATGACCAGGTAAAAAGAAAAATTTTCTTTAGCAAGCTGTGTGTGATTATGAGCAGAATTTGACCTTTAATGTCCAACAGTCCTTGCCAGCATTAATTACCAGTGGTATTTGCTTATTTTTTTCATTCTGTGTACTAACAGTGTCAATGCACGGGCACCCACTGGGACGGAAGCAAGTTCTTGCCTTCCTTTCCTATTGCTGAAATAATAGCTGGCTACCTTGAGATATGTATAACACTTTAAACTCAAAGCTATTTCCTGTTTACTGGCCTTTTAGGTGTGGTTGTGTTCCAGAATTAGGGACAGGTTTTTTTACTTGCTCTGGACTCATCCACACCTTGTATTAAGGAAACATTTGGGTTACAAAACTGGAAGTTTGGCATTTTCAGGTGAAGGGTGTTATTATAAATCAAAGGCAGTTTAAATTTTTCAAAACTCTACTTGCCATTTAGGGTAATACTGCTGTTGTACAGATGTGGGATGCACAATTTTGAATCTAGTTTGATTATCTGATTTACATGGTCAGTTTATAATGTAGGTAATTCGTGAACATTCCTATACAGATTTTTGTTAATAGAATATATTTTGGTGGCACCTTCTCATAACAAATGCAGGTGTCACTGTAGTGAGAGCACTGCCTTGATTATCCATTTTAAACAGCATTTGTAGAGCTACGTACTTTGTCCTGAGAGGCTACCTTTACTTCTAGGTAACAGGGAAAAAAAACTGTTGCTGCTTGTGTGTGTTATGTAGATAGTAGTTTTGAAGGAAAAGTTAATGGAAGTTAGAAATTCTCATCTAAAAAGTCGAGTGCAAGGACTAAACTATTATGTGAATGCTTTGCTAAAGTTTGTTATTCCTCTCACACGGTGATAAAATACAAAAGTACACAGAGTTGGTTTCTCTTAAGAAGTTGGTACTTAAGAATGAAAAAGATACACTAGAGAAACAGTTTAAGCACTCAGAGCTGGAGTAGTATATTTATAAGATTAAAATAGAGAATCAGTCTTCTTGTTTCTTTACCCTTTTCCATGGTGGGGTCCTTCTGAGGTGGAGGCATGCACACCATTTGTGAGGGGAGGAGACTGTTTGCTTGCTGGTAAATGGCCAGGTTACACCAATGTTTTTCAGGATTGTTATTTAGTAATCACATTATAAAGAGGAATTCGACAGAGCAATCTTTGAATCTAACCTTTGTTAAAGCAGTGATCTGCCCACAAATTAGCAGAACTCTGCCCATGTCATTACCACTTAAGTATCTGCTGGGAGCCGCTGTGTGGGCTGAGTCACCCGGACTCTGGGAGTTGTCACGTGTGGCTCAGACACTGGGTCATGAACTGAGCAAGCGCTGTCCTCCACGGGAAGATTTGTTGTATTTTGGGACTATGGCTGGAATAGCACATTTGATTTAGTGTGCTTCATGGCTACAAATGCTTTTCCTCCTAGAGCTTGCAGGGTAGTTTAGAGAAAAGGGAGATGCGGTGTAGCTGATGAACATCTGAGTATTAGATGTGAACAGATAAACTGAAAAATGAAGGAACTAGCAGGATGATAGCATGGAATTTGGAAAATAGAACCTGTTTTACAGATTCCTCAGTCTGTTGCAGAGACTTTATAGGAAGTGCTGGAATCTTTGGAAGTATTTAAAATACAACTCCATTGCATTGTTCTTTGACTGTACAGAATTTAAAAATGTGATTTGGAGGATAGCAAAAATACAGTTTTAGGTGCTTTATAAATGAAGCCTACACCTTTAAAAGAAATTAACATTCCTCTGTTAATTTGGGTTTTAGATTAGACGTTTAATATTAGTAATTAAAATCTGTTGTCATAACTCAGTTTATGATACATAATTACAGATTCCTGAAGCCTCCTGAAATAAGTAGACCAAGAAAATACAAACTATAATTCTAACAGTGAAAAATTTAAAAACTGGTTCTGACCATGAAAACATACATAGTTTCTAACTGTTGTAGACTGTTTTATTGTTCACCAAACCTAGCTGATCATGAGACGGTGATAAGCAAAGGGAAGTAAGAGGTTCTGATTTTTATTTTTAGTGGGATATTTTGGGTATTGATGACTTTGCAGTGTGTTTTTAGTTTTGTGGGTGTTTTCTTGTCTAGCGGATGACAGCAAGTTGAAATCTTTTCCAGCTCATATGACTGAATCTTTCTACATTCTATATCAAATCATTTGACCACTTTAGGACACAGGCAGCTGTGAAATGATGATGATGATGATGCTTTTGATGTCCATGAGGACACTAAAATATTAATTAAAGCAGATAAAGATAAATCAGGTTTTTTAATGGAAAGCATAACAGACCTTATTTTGTGGATTTTTGAAAGGGAAGATTTCATTATAAAAGTAATTAAAAAAAAAGCCCAAATAATCCTGGTGGAGATTTTATGATTAATATAGCAATACACTAACTAAACTTTTTAAAAATCATGTACTTTACAAAAGTGTATTGGTAAAGCAAAGTGTCCCATACAGCAATAAAGTGGAATCATTACTTATAAGAAATGCAGAAGAATGTTTTAGAATTAGCCATCAGTTTCTCCTTTTCTGACACTTTTAAAACAATATAATGGTCTGATATGCTCCCAGTAAGAAGAAAGGAAAAAATACACTGGTATATTTTTATAACTCTTTTCTTCTTTTTGAATTGCAGTTGACCTACCCCTGTACTTTCCTCGAGACCAACCAACCCTAACATTTCAGTCCGTCTACCACTTCACTAACAGTGGGCAGCTGTACTCCCAGGCCCAGAAGAATTACCCATACAGCCCCCGATGGGATGGCAATGAAATGGCCAAGAGGGCAAAGTAAGTCAGATTGCTGTTTCCTACTAAGCATTCCATTTGTTTCATGGTCTTTGATGGGTAGAAATTTCATGGATGTAACTGTACATTTTCAGCATTACAAAAGCAGAACCTGTTCTTGTTCTCATATAGTCCTGGCGTTCCTGTAGATGACTGTAGACAGATACTTACTAATCATGCTTATTACGTTAGTGCCAGAGGACTGAACAAAAGAAGGCTCTTTCTGCTAGCCTTTGTATTGCATGGAGTGGTGACAGTCTCTGCCCCAGAGAACTTCCAGTCTGAGTAGACAAGATAGCCCCCAGCAGGAGTAACCTGCATGGTAGCAGTCAGTCAAGGTAACTCCCTGGGGTTGTGTGGCTGTTGAGGGGACCCTGAAGGGAAGCATGTGAGACGGAGAAAGCAAGGAAGAAAAACCTGAAAGATCTGGAATTACGCTGTAATGAAAAGCCATGGAAGAACAGGAGGAGGTAGAGCAAACCACCATTCCAGCATAGAAGGCAACTCTACCAGATCTTGAGAAAGTTACCTGAAAATCAGAATATCTCTTGTTTTGTTGCCTTTTTGTTGGATGGAAACAGAGAATCACTGTTTCCTTCCTCTGCATTTTTTCTGCAAGGCCTTATTTTGGGCTGAGAAGAGATCTTCAGTCTGTGTTTCCCTTTCGATAATGATGACAGACAGGGCAGCCTCACAGAGAGGTTCTGTTGCAAGGGCAAGCTGCCATAGGCAGTGCTGTTCCCAAAGCTAGATATTGTCCCTGTCTTCTCATGAAGCAGAGTAGATTTTACCTGAATGGGGAGATACAGGAAGCAGGCTTGCTGCAGTGTTTTGGTTTTTCAAAGTGTAAAAACGTTAGAACAGCAAGAGATTTAAGCAGGCTGATTATCAGTTGTTCAGCATGTAAAAGCATCAAACTGCATAAGTCACGAGGCATATTGGGATGAACATTTTGAATGACAGTCAGAAGATTAAATTAAATCAGCCAACATGCATAAAGAAGAGTTGAAACAAAAATTGTTCAAGCTGAGTAAATGAAATGAGTGGCATGGTCAGAGACTGTAATTTGGAAATGATGGAAGCAAACAACAATTGACTGATGGATTTGTAGATTTTTATACTAATTTAAATTCTATGGAAAACATCAAGTAACATTTGATTTGGGATTTTAATATGCATTGTAATAACAATTTTTGGTCGTATTTGGTTTTGCCACCATACTGTTCATAGGAACACCATTTCTTGTTCAACTATCATTTTTGTGTGTGTGTGGACTTCCTTCTTTTCTCTAGCAGGATATTATGTCTATTTTGTTTCTTAAGAAAAGAAAAATAAGAACAGTAACTGGAAGCATTACTGTGGCTTTTTCATGACCATACTGCAAAATGCATTTCTTTTGTAGCTGAAAGCTTACAAGTACCTATGTGCTGTCTGCTAAGTGCATTCACTTATGAGTGGCTGTATACAAATGGACTTCTCTGCTCTGCACTTAAAATTTAGAAGCATTACAACAGTTCTCTTTAAAAGCACTAAATGTGTACACTTACTATCACATGTGCGTTTGGTGAGGTTATTTGCTCTTACGTTTAAGCCTCTGCATTTGGGTTTTACACTGGATACGTAATATGAGAGGGATGATGAGAAGCGGGGGAAGACAGTGTGCTGAGATGTCTGAAATAGCAATCACTGAGCTGCAAAGAGACAGAAACTGCTCCAGTTAAAAGCGCTTCGCTTGCAGGAACAGCTAGTGATTCCTGAGTAGGTACCATAAATAAATCTGTATCAAGAAAAGTATGATGTTATGATACATGTGAGCATATTTTAAGGAAGATTTTTAACACAATTGAGCATCTTATGTAAACAGTGTTTAAAATATTTGCTGGGGCTTCTTAGAACGTGTTAGTGTGTTTCAACATAACCAAATAACTTCTTATTCTCCTTTATTTTTACGACAGACATATTATGGACCAAGTATATGGGAATATATGTTGATATGTAAGAAACCATTCTAATGAAATGTATTAGTTCAAACAGCACATGAAAATTTCCCAAATAAAAAAAGAAAAAAAGAATACATTATTCACCCTCTAGAAACAATGTCATTCTGCTCTGCTGAAGTAAATTTAGCCCTGGTTAAATCAGAGACAACTTGTTTGTGTTTCTAAATACTGTCAATTAGGGTTTGCTTATATATAGTCTTTTTCCCTCTTAGCATAATGGTCTCTCCCAAGTGCTCAGCATTCTTTGAGACGAAACATCTCTGTTTATCTTCCTGGCCATTGCTCTAGGGCTGCAGATCTCCCACTTGATATTCCAGTATCTGTCCAAGTTCTCCACCCTTCTTCTCAGACTTCAGGGATCAGTGTACACTATCTTCCTCACTGGGGCTAGAGACACCATCAGGGATAGCTTTTGCTTGCTCTTGCACTAACTGTATAAGCATCATCAAGTTTGAAATGGTATCAGTCACAGATTTCCTCATCCTCAATTTTGGCAAGCCCTGTCTCTGTTTTCAGCAGCTCAACACAGCCTGTTTATTCATGGGCAGAGCTGTCATAAGTTCATTCCAGAGTGACTTTGATTCTGTGCCCAGCCTTCTCCCAAGGTTGTTTTGGTGTGGGTTGTTGATTTTTTTTTCAAACAGGTGAGCCCATCCAGTTCCTTCAGTGGAGGGACTAAACTTGAAAGTCTTGGTATCCTTGCTTATCTCTGTGGCCCCCAGCAGAAATAGGCATCTCTTTTGAAGTTAGGACTTAACCCTTTACTGTAGGCTTGAGACAATCAGTAGTAACTATAGGCATGAGCAAAATCAGTTCCCTAAAATGCATACATGTAAAAGAAGGTTGTATGCATTTACACCTAGAGACATATCACTTAAATCTAAAAGGCAAATTCTCATATCAAAGTATCAGTTTAGCTAGATCTTTTTTATTCAGAGAGGAAAACTGCCCATGCTCTTGCTGAAGTTATTGGACCAATTTATATCTGTCTGATAAAGTCCATAAAGTCAAGCCTCTTTTCTGTGTCCTCTTAGGCAGATTTTTAAATCACTGGGCTCCACTGCAGACCACTGACTTAGGTTCCTCACTGAGAGATAGTATCTGCTAACTGAAGCTTGCTATTGTCTTACCCCAGGGGTTGTCCTCTGGCCTTAATTCTGAAGGATGAATCAAGTCCTGATTTAATAATGTGATTTCAATTACCTCCAGATTGCTTGTTTCTCAGCTAACACAAAATTTTAACCTGTTCCTCCAGCTAGAAACAGGGAAACCAACAACAGTAAAATTTTCTTACCAGCTGCTGAGATGCCGTTTCGTCTCAGCTGGTATCTCAGGCTTTGCTTCTTGTAGGTCATTTATTTATATGTCTGTGGCCTCCTGCGTAAGCAGCTTCTCCAAAAGTTTCGGTCCTAAAATACAATGGCAAGCCTAAGAAAATACAGTAAATTATGGAAAGTTAGCAGCCTTGTTTGTGGTGTACGTGTAAAGTAAAACATCTCTGTGCAGTTTCCATGGGAAAGCTTTCTTGTCTTTTTGCTTAAATAGGCATTCAAGTGTACATAAATGGAGTCTTTAAAGAACGTGCAGACTTGAAGCCTGGGATTTTATGAAGGAATACTGTAAATAAAGCATGTTTGTTTATACAAATGAAATTCAGTTCTTAGATGCACTCTGGCCCAATTTCTGACTGACCTAGTGCTGCTCTGTAGACTTAGATTATACTTCAGGGGAGAGCAAGTTAAAACTCAGTTTACTCTTTTATCCTACATAAATCCACCTACTCATCATTTAAAATAGCAGGAGCATGGAAAACTGGTATCACAATAAGAAGTTGTTCCTTTTTTTTCCAAGTTGGCTGACAAAACAGATTTCTGAATGTGTTATTCCTGACCATTCATCAGTGTTTCCTGAATTTGTGTAAATTTTATATATTCCTTAGGGCATTCAGAGGGTGAAAGCTTCAAAGGGCTCAACCGCTCTCAACTTTATATTGGCTGTTGCTCTGCCATGAGGTCAAGTGCATCTTCAGATTATATGCAGGTGCATCTTGTGCAAGCCACAGCTGCAGCTTTGGTTTGCCATGGTTGGGGAGGTGTCAGGCTGGTGAACTGGGCCATAGCGTTTTCAGCCTCAGCAATACCTTTTCCTTGAGTATCAGCAAATTAGAGGACATGTATCACTGAGGCCCCCAACACAAGAAAGACCTTGAGGTGCTGGAGCATGTGCAGAGAAGGGCAATGGAGCTGGTGAAGGGTCTGGAGCACAAGGGCTATGAGGAGCAGCTGAGGGAGCTGGGGTGTCCAGTCTGGAGAAGGGGAGGCTCAGAGGTGACCTTATCACTCTCTACAGCTGCCTGAAAGGAAGGTGTAGCCAGGTGGGGATCGGCCTCTTCTCCCAGATAACCAGTGATAGGACAAGAGGAAATGACCGCAAGTTGCTCCAGGAGAGGTCTAGTTTGGATATTAAGAAAAACTGCTTCCCCAAAAGGGTTGTCATGCCAAGCTGCCCAGGGAAGTAATGTGGTCACCACCCCTACAGGTATTTGTGTGTGGATATGGCACTTAGGGATATGGTTTAGTGGTGGGCTTGGAAGTGATGGGTTAATGGTTGGACTCGATGAACTTGGAGGTCTTTTCCAACCTTAGCAGTTCTGTGATTCTAGGATTACATTTACAGATTAAAATATTGTATCTGTTAGTCTAATAAAAGGATATTTCAAAAGAAAAAGGGACAGTTGTGTTGCTCTGTAGACATATCAGCTTTAGTATGTCAAAGACTTGCTGTTCTATTCAGGAAATTTTGTGTGCCCTAATGATTTTGTTGTTATTTTGACATTAACCAGCTTCAACTAATCCATTTTTTATTATTTTTCAAATTTCCTTTACATTTCAGGTAGAATATCTATTACTATATTTCAAATTCTTTAAAAATAATAACTTTAACAATTTTCATGAGACTTTTGAGTTCTGACTATGCTACCATGAATCTCACTATAAAATTTACATGTAAATATTGCACCCTTTTTATATCTTCTCTTCTTGATAGTTGTAATTAAGGTAATTTTTTTAATTATTCTTTGAGTTGTATTTAAGTGGGGGTTTTTTGCTTATTTGTAAAAGTATCAAGTTGTATTTGCCTGTATTATGTGATTTTCACAGACATCTTTAAAAAGCAGTTTTCCAGAACCTAACTTCTTTGCATAACGTACACTCACCTCACAAAGCTTTTTGCATTACTGTCTTTGTCACTGTTGCATGCTGTCTTAAACTTAAAATGAAATCCATAAAAATGAGAGTAAGGAACAGAAGTATAAAACCCAGGGACATTATTCTTCTCTAGGTGTGTGTGCATGTGTTCAGACATTTGCAAGGCTCAGAGGATTCTTTCTGAAGAACACCAGCATAGGTGCAACTAAAGGCTGAGGTGGTGAGCTGGGTCGTTCATTTAGCCCTGGTTTTTGATAGTTTTATATCAGAAACTGAACAGAAGTGATTTCCTTGCCTGAAATCCAGTAAAGCTGACATTTTGTTGCCGCTGGTGGGCCACTCTTCAGAACAGAAAAGGGGCAATACACTGTGACAGCCTTAACGAGAAGAGATGTGGCAACCCAGATGTGTGAAGCTTACGAAGAAGTTTATTTGATTTTATAGACCATTAAATCAAAAGTGATTTTCTGTGGGAGTGTCAGCTGATCAGAATTATATGGGAGCAGTAGAAAGGAAAATGGAAAAAGCTACGTTTTGTTAAAATACTTAGTGATTGCACTTGTCCTTGTAGTGTGTTCTGCAATTGATTTACCAGCAAAACTTCATAACAAAATTATTTTGACTGTAAAATATAGCAGGTGGAGTAGATAGGACTTCCAATTAGAATTTTCCCAGTACATTCCTTTATTTTTACATAGCTCTTCTGCAGTACAGAATACAGCACATGTACATTATAGTTGTATTTCTTGAGTCATATTTTTCATGTAGTTTTCTTTAAATGTCTCCCTGGATAATTAAGTCTGACTCTTAAGTTATGGTATGTTAGTTTCTGACAGGTGCCTGCCAGGGATCTTCAGTGCTGTCATGCATTATGTGGATTTCAGCCAAGACAGAAGGGCCTGGGTATTTGTTTCTGGTCACTTCTCATTAAAGCTTTGACTGTAGGAAAGAAAAACAACTATTTAGAGATGAGGAGTATAGGTGCTATAGGAAGTGCATAGAAATAAAATCTGTTCGGCAATTCATTTTTCTGTGATTTTGTATAGATATGCTGTACATGTGTGAACTGTACATATGTGCATTTTGATATATAGTAAATATTCTTTCTGCAAAAAAGTATTCTCATATATTGACAAGAGAAAAGCACAGAAGAGATTGGAGAAGTTGGCATGGTATAAGTGGAATATAATAGCACTTTGCTGGAAGACAACTGCTTTGTAGGAATGAAAGGTTAGAATTTAATGTAGGTGGTTCTTGGATAACTGGGATTAAGTGGCATTCTAGAAATACTGTGAAACACAGTCACTGATTTTATTAGAGAGCTCCATTATACATTTATGAAAGCTGCTAGTTCTATATTAGACCATGAAATTACAGTTAGGAACTTATGCAAAAAAATGTCCTCCCTTTCTCGAGAGGAAAGGGTAGAGAAAAATACATGCCTTTGGTAGGAGCTGAGATTTAATAGCCCAGATAAATACTGTTGCTTGATCAGTTACAAAATAAGCAGCTAAATAAAAATAGTTAGTGAGCTCCATAGCCTTGTCTTTTGAGTAAAACTAGTAATTGTTCCATTAAGGTAGGTAAAACTCTGCATTCATTTAGCCCATTATCATGTCTGTATCAATAGGTAATACTGGATGCCTGTGGAAAGGCATGGCAGAGCATGTAGTCGTATTTCCATTTTATGTTCTACCATCCTCAAGGATTTCTTTATCCAGTACTGGTACATTTCTGTTAAGTAATCTTACCTGGCTTTCCTTCTATTTGCTTGCTTTTTGAACCAACATCATAAAATTCTGTGGCAAGGGATCACACAAATGTGATGTGAATAACAAACTCTGTTGGCTTTTTACATTCCTCCCTCCTCCTAGCTCAAGCTGTTACCCTTTACCTCTTGTATGAAGAGAGGCAGCAAATAGTTAATCTGCTGATCCCCTCTATAACCTTTGTTTTGTCAACCTCTTCCTGTCTCTTTTTTCACCTTTTCTCTTGCACTGCTCACTCCTTCCTTCTCCAGAACCTCTCCATCTTTCTGATCACCCTTGTCCCGCTTCTTTCTCCCTTTACTATTTCTGATGTTTCTACTGTTACTGATTCTCGTTCTGGGTCAGGGAGCTGCCTGTTACTCGTGATGCATTCACCATGCATTTATATGGTGATGTGGTGATATTGTCTGATTTACTCTTTATTCTGCTTCTAACAACATCTGATTTGGCTTTTTGCATACAGATGAAGGCTAGTTACAGTGTCATATTAGCACCAACATCTTCTTTCTGTTTTTCAGTCTGTGTTTTTTGTAGTAGTAAAATTATGTCTTTTTCCTCACATATATTGACATAATATTGACTTTTTACCTGGTATGTTATCTCCCAGTCTCCTAATACTGTAAGAACTATCTGCAGTTCCTTGTAATTGTGCCTTATTTTTCCTTTCCTGACTAAATTGTTAACATTAACAAACCTTTCCACCTTCCTTTGCTCACTTTTGCATATCATGTAGGAATATGAACAACATGGGTCAGAATACCCATTTCTGTGCATTTCTCAGGTGACTTCACCCTAATGGTATTCATCATTTATTCCTGTCCTTTTCTTTGTATCTTGGCGTGCTGTTTATCCACTCATGGACCTTTTCTCCTTCTGTGGTAATTCAGGGGGTTTTATGCCTTTGAAAAACTTCCCCAAATACCTGTAGGTAAGTTGAGCAGTGTGTGTCACTTGAATTTTTTTTGTTCATGTGGTTTTGATACCTTAAGAAAATCAGAGACTTGAGAAGCACAAGTTTGGCTCCTGCTCAATATATACAAGTCCACTTATTTTGGCCTATTTATGAATTTTTATAATAATTTCTATTTACAGTTTCTACCAATCTTAAGGATTTATACATGAGATTGATTGAGTCATAGCTCCTTCCATCCCCCCAGACCTCCAGACTTTTTTTTAATTGACACCACACTTCTCTGGCACCAAGCTGTTTTAAGCAGGAGGTTACAAGCTATTTAAGAGTTTAACTTTCTCACACTTGAGTTTCTCTAGAACTTGGGTGTGAATGTAATCTGGGGCTGCTGATTTGGTTGTGTTTTGTTCATTTGTTCGTTACCTTTTCAGCTGACATTTCTGCATAAGTTGAATCTTTTGGTACATTTCTTGGAAAGTCAGATTCTGATATGGCAACCTCTTTAAGCACCTCCATTTCATTTATTCTTTGTGACTTTGTTTCTTCTGAGCATTCTTTTTACTTTTTCACCACATTTTGTACTGTTTGACAAGTGTTTATTTCAAGGGCCACAGCTAATTTGTTCCTCAAATTAATTTTGTACTTGTTTTATTAGGCTTTTACCTGTTAGTATTAAGGTTTATTTCTGTCTGGTTGTCTGCTTTGGGTGAGTCTCCAACCTTTTGAGCATTTACTTTTACTTCTAATAGCAAATATATACCTTTTGAGTAGCAAAGAGAGACAACTGCTTTAATATGTTTTATATAATCACAGATGTGTGGCATCTCATCTGTTTCCTTCTGGCTGGTTTGTCCTAATGAATATCCAAGGAGGTTTCTTTTATGGTTTGGTATGTTGCCTTCAGCCCCTGTTGATAAGCAATCTGGCAAAGTAAAGCGGATGGCATGATGAAATCAGTACTTTCACCTGCAAGCAAACTGTTTTCAGGGATGCTGGTTGTCAGACTCGTTATGGATGCATCTGTGGTGTAACTCTTCATTTCTGCCTCTGAACTACAATTAAGGGATTCAATAATCTCTTAAAGATCATTCAAGTTCCATTATTACTACTGTGAGCTCCTCTCTTCTTGAATCTCTACATTTGTCTTTCCTTACAAGCTTCTTGCCCAGTCTTTTCTGCTTTCTCTTACTACTCATATCATCACTACTTTCACACATTCTTTACCCTCCCTTTTATGCTTTGAGGAGGTTCCTAGTTGCATCTTGTCTCGCATTGACTCTCTGCTTCAAATCTAGTAAAAAGTTTGTTAAGTAATTGCTTTCCAACAGCAGAGCTCATCATGCATTTATGTAGGCTAGATAAGAGGAAGTAATATGTGTCTTGAATGAACACTATCTCTTTAAGAACTTAATCTTTACCTGGAGTGGGAAAATATGGCTATGGGACTTCAGCAGTTAGGAAAAATAGAGCAGACTTGTCATGCTGTAGCTGACAGGACTGGAAATTTCCTGCAAATTAACACTGTATTTAAAAAGACTCTATGAAGATTGAGTTTTTCCATGATGGCCTTGGAATATCATTCTCATGATCCACTGATAAGGAAACAGAGTGACCATGCTGTGACAGAGATATTCCAATGCACCCTTCAAAGACACCTACTACCCTGTGGGGAAAATGGAAGTTAAGAAAGCAGAAGCAAAATTTGCTATGATCTAAGACCACAAACCTTCATCTGACTGAAGTACATCTATTTATGTGCATTGTGGAGAAGGTGAAGGAAGTGAAGTGTTTTATCTCTTGAACTGACTGGCAGGCATTGATGAAACTGTTTCAAAATGAGAGGTTCATTTTTCTATGTGTGCTTTGGAACACTTTGATTCACTGTGTCTGTGCAACACACCTTTGCAAATTTTCAAATATCTCTATTAGAAATCTGTGAGACATTAAATACCAGAATCTTGATTTCCAGATGATTTTTAAAAGTTGCTTTCATAGTTACTTAGTCTGTATGAACTGATTATGTCCAGTAGCTGTAATTTTTATCTGTTATTGTCATTAAAGGTCCATGTATTTGGGAGCACCTATATTCTTGGAACCAAAATTAGCATCTTTTACAAAGTGACAACCCTACTTATACTGCTGCTTTAAAATAAACATTAATTTCCAGCCTACATAATGATCTGCAATCCTGGCTCCACAGCAGTTCCCTAGAACTCCCTTCTTTTATATTTTGCTTATGGTTAGGTTGTCATATTTATGGTTGTTTCATGCTTTGAACAGATTGTCAAAATTTATTTTGCTTTATGGTAAGTTGGACAGCAAAGTGGTCTTAGTTTTTACAGCAGACCAATGTTGAATTCTTCACTTTATTTATAAAATCAATTGATACCATAGGTTTTTGGAACAGATGCAAATATATAACAAAATGAAAATTTAGTTTTTATTTCTGTTTGCTTCATATGGATTAAAGCTATCTGTTAATTCTACAGTCAGCAAACTGTTGAAAAACATGTCTAAATATAACCATTTCTTGTACCTTTCTGTGTGACTTGAATCAGAAATGGCAGTAACTCCAGAAAGAACTTCTGGAGAAAAAAGATACTGTTAGTAAAATACAGAAAACAGCTTTGGGACGTGAGTGAATTTTAATGTTTAAACTTCTGATATGTACTTGGTTTCCCTAGCTCTGCCACTTCTATTTCCTGTTACTGTTTTGGTAGCATGTTTTGGTTTGTTTGTAATTTTGGAGACAAGTTTCTGTCGTGCAGTATTAAAAACTGAGCTGAAAACAACTGTATTTCTTAAAAACTTGCATTTTGATGGCTGCCCACTGCAGACCTCCGGATCTCTTGATGCTTGATTACTGTTCTGTCCATCAACATGGCTGCACAGTCAGTGTCTTGCATGGACTAGCAGGTAGAAACAGGCATAAGTAGGCAGAGATATTCCAATAATCTCCTTGTCAGTAATTCACAATAAAAGGAGGTAGAGAAAGAAATGTTAGAAGAGGAAGAGGGATTGTAATGCTTTTTTTTTTTTTTTTGGCACTCAGGAAAAAGTTGCTAGCAGCATAATGGCATTATGCACTGACTCCTTTGTACATTTGTGTGTTTAGCCAGTTACAGTAGCAGTAATTTAAGAACTATTGTCTTGCTGTTGTATAAACACTTCAGATGTTTGCTTGGCATCACCAGTTCTGGAGATGTATAAAATGGAGAACTGTGTAGACATTGTGTTTCACATAAAAGCAAAATATTTGCTATAGATAAAGCTGCCTAGTAAGGAAATTATAAACCACATCCCAAAGAGTGTACCATCAAGAAGCTTAGTTTAGAAACATGAATACATGCCAAGTATCGTTATGTACATTTGAAGTGAGAAAGAAATCCTGGAAGGTACCTGTTTCATTCCACTACTGTGCTTAGATAAATTTTTGTGATGTGCAGATTTGAATGGTGGTTTAGAAATGTCTCCTGAGTGCCTTGTGCATTCCGTAATAGTCCTGATTTTCATTAGCTCCTGAGCCTTTGCCACTTGGCACCTGGCCCTGTTGTGGGCCTGCCTGCTACAGCCCAGTTCCAGCCACGCAATCAAAAGTTAGAGTGCTGAGAACTATTTCTCGCTTCAGTTTTTGTAACATCCTAGATGTGGAGACAATGATATAACAATCATTATCTCCTAACAGAGGTGTTGGAAAATGTCTGCTGTAGAGTTACTCTCTTGTTGCCCCATAGTTATTCCAAAGCAGTAAATGGGCTTATTCAGCTTTGCTGTGAGTGCTCATGTATCTTTAGCCTGGTGAGGAATGCTGTGGAAGTGCCTGTGAATAAATAGACAACATGGTTCATCCAATGCAAGTATGTTTTTAATGCATTATATATGGTAAAAATAGCAAAGAGGTTCAAATGTCTTGTGTCTGAGTTTAAAAGGAAAAAGCTACACCCCAAAAGTTGGCATGAGGCCTGTTAAAAGAATGGGCTTTCAGTAGATTTCCACACTTCTGTATTCAGCCCTCGTTCAGGGCAAGGCATAGAGATGCTGGAGGAGAGCATGAGCACGGGTTAAGGATGTAATGAGTAGTCATATGGAATATGACCTAAATACATACCCACTCTTAGAATTAATGCACCAATTTATTAATTTAAGTTCCTTTTATTAATTAGCAATAATCACGTTGAATTAGATAGCTCCTGACAAAAGGAATTTAGAAAGAAAACAATTATATATATAAAAAAAGACCGGTTGGCATCTATGATTTTGCTCTGTCAGATTTCCTCTGTCAGGAAATGTTAGAAAGTTTTGAAAGTTATGTTAAATACCTTCTGTACAGGAGATGAATTATTAGGAGTTGTGTGAACCAATTTAGGCTGGATGTGCCTGTGTGGTCATGGAAGGACAAATCCCCTCATCTGGCATCCAGGAGGTATTGTTGTAGGTGTTCAGTATTTTCAAAACAGGTTTTCACTGTGTCAAAACAAGTTCCAACAGGAACATAAAAATACAAAGGCACTTTACATATGTATGTGTGATCCATGCAAAAATACTTTCTACTTCACAAAGTGAATAATCAGGTGACGTCGATAAAGCCTGGAGAAGCTCTTTTATAATTCCAATATGGCTCTAGTGTTGAAATAGTTTATGTAACAAGATTTTATTGCAAAGTGTCAGCATAATAATACTAGTCTGGAAAGAACAGATCAAAAACCTCAAGAAGCCTCAGTCTATCCTTCACTCTGACCTACACCCTTCTTAATTCCTACTTTCACCAAATTTAATTGAAAGAGGGGAGAACATTGCTGTTCTAGCTAATTTACAAAGATCAGTCATCTATGGAGTTGATGTTTTTCTGTCAAGATTCAGTGGATTTGAAGAAACTTGTAGATGTCTTGAAGCAGTTCTTCTAGGGTACAGCAGGAGACAAAGATGGGATGCAAAATGATGATGTAAATCCTGGAGGTACAATTCCTTTCAAAGAAGTGGACAAACGCCTGGGATTCTTGGTTGTATCTCATACAGCTGGACAGGATACAATTCAGTCCTTACCTCAGTCCCAGGATTATTCAAACAAACTCAATTTACCTGCTGGACAACTCAGACAATAGAGAACTACTGAGGAGAATGGGGTACTACATACAGACCTTACTCCAGAAGACTGGGAAGGATTAAGTAGAACTATTCAGAGTTCACTATGACTACAGGAGTGCCTTCCCAAGTCAGATCTATTAACTTGAAAAAGTTGAAGGGCTCATATTTTCCTGTATGGCTTGCCTAGAGTAGGAGAAAATGGATATATTTGTCAAATACACTGGCTACTATGATTTTGAAGACACTAAGGGTCTATAATTAGAGCCAGATATTTACAGAATTAAACCACAGTTGCAGTACTTCCTAAAATATTTCAAGAATTAAGTAAAATATTGAAATAAGGGGTAGTATTCAAAATTAAAGTTTGCTCTCAAAGCCAGTAGTACGAAAAGAATCCAAATGCAATAATCTGAGTCCGCCTTCGAGAAGGAACACAATACGTGTGCCTGATGCAGTGAGAGAAGGTCTCTATCTTTGTGAAAAGATGAGGACTGTGGCTCAAGGGCTTTAATTTGCCAATAAGGACACTGTGCTGGTGGTAGAACTGTTGCTGTACTGCTAAATCCGTTCTTGACGTGGACCATCATGATGATTTCATCCCCTTCATTTTCCTCAGATCATTTCTTGATGGTAAAAGCACTTGAAAGTCCCACATCTTGAGCTGAAACAAGTAAAACATGGGTGCAAATAGGGCTAGCATGGGTGAATTTGAGATCGGCATGCTGGAAATCTTGGCAGTCATAAACTGAGAAGTTTAAGGGGAATATATTTTGTGAATGACTTGGGAAGATGATTCATCACCCCATGATGATTGTCCTTGTCCCAGAAATAAAAAGCAGAAATCTTACTGATACAACATTGTGTATGCTTTTTTCCTCACAGAATTTGAGTCTTGATGTTCTGCTCTGAATTTACCACATGAAGATTTTAAAAGAACTAGAAACACCTAAACAACCCTTTTAACTTCGTTACACCCGTAGCAGTAACTAGAACACAATTGCATAGTTGGCTGTAGTACCAGTCCAGCACAAGCAACAGCAGAAATCAAGTGTATTGGTGTTAGAATGCTTTCACTATAAATATATGGGAAGCGTTGTTTGATAGGAGATTGCAGCTACATAATTTAAAATCTTTGCAGATTCTCAGCATAGATAGGTGAAGACAAAAGGTATTGTTAAGTGGTCAATGCAGATTTTCTACCAACTGTATTTAAAAAATCCAGCACTAAGTTACCCTGGGAAAAAAAACAATACAATTATAATGAAATTTCACAATAGCATGTGAATTCTGAGTCAAGTATGTTTTAAGCACGGCAAACCCACACCCTGGGATTTAAACATGGGCTTCTGGAGACCTTGTACCACACTCAGTGTTTCATATCACTAGAAAATATGTAAACAGCAGGTGAGCCGATTCTCCCTTCTTTTAGATACTCTTCCACTTGCAATAATAGCAGGACTTTCTTTCCACTGGATAATATGGTGAAGGAAAGAGAAGTGCTTTGCTCTCAACAAACGTCCTTGAGCGTAGCACCTGGAATTCATTGTACTGTGTCAAGTAGATATAGCGGTTAACTACAGCAAAATGTGTTTTCTGGAATGATGAAGAAAAATTTCCATAGAAACCTCACAACTTACTACCTTGAACTTGGAAAATGACCATTTGAGGGAACAAAAACGAATAGACAAAAAACAATGGAGTCTTACAAGGAGCTCAGCAAAGAGTTAGACATGTGCCCATAAGTGTATGAAGATTGGCACCCACTCTAGGCTGAAAAGAATGCAACTTTTTAAACATTGTTTAAGATGAGATCTAAACCATTGTGAGAAGGATGCAATACTCAATGTGTGTTCCGCTTTCTTTGCATGAGTGTTGATTGTACTCAACACTCACATAAAGAGTATCTGTGTACTTCGTACAAATAAGTTTCTCTGTACTTACAGGAGAATTTATGCAGGTCTTCTGAGCTTGGTATAAGGTCACTGTGATGGACTCACCAAGAACATGGTAGATGAAAGCTGGAGAAAGAAGGATCTCCGTTTTTCTCAGAAAGGCAAAAAGGCATTGATCAAAAGCTGCTTTCTGTCATTTGACATAGCCTTGAGAGACCAGAGGTCAAGTGAGCTTCCTTCATCTTCAGTGTAATTCAACAGGTACCCAAATTACTTTTGTTGGGTTTTTTTAATAACAGTTCTCCAGAGCTGTTATTAAAAAAACCCAGAGCTGAAAAGCATATCTAGTGTATATAAAAGTAATAATTTCAAAATAGTTCGGAGATAACCTGAGAATATAATGTGGCAAAGTTTCTGGGGAAAAAAAATCTTTTATTTTTGTATTAATTCCTGTGATATAGCGCAGATCATGGTTATTGAGGGTGTAAATTCATGTGAATGTGTTAATATGAATAGAGTATGAGGAATATATCTTTTTCCAAAGCCCATGTTTATATTCACTGTTTCTCTGTGCCTGTATTTACAGGATGTTGGAGCATAAGTGCTGTCTTTTGGTTTAAAATCTTTGTATCAGGAATAGCATTGCACGTGAAAGATGCCTTTACCATGCAGTCTATAGCAGAGTCCTTCAAAAATTTTGCATTTCTCTTAAAGTTATTTCATGTCATCTGTTCTGACATAATAGATTGTATCGTGGTCCTGTTTGGGCAGAAACATGCACTTTGACTTCAGTTGTCAGATGATCAATAAATGAAACTTACTCGGAAGGTGATTGGTGCTTCTTTTCCTCTTTACTGGTAATCTGCAGAGATTGGTAATTAAAATGTTGTAATTTCCATTTCACAGGAAATTCAGGTATTTTAACACGTGGTTTTGTGCCAAGCTTTAGATGAAAAGAAAAAATTTAGAAAAAAAAAATTTAGTGTTCATTAAGGAGTTTCACTTACCTTCTCCTACTTCTCCACCTTTCCTTCTCAATCTACTAAGTGTCCTGTAGCTGGTACAGTCCTGTCAGGTATACTGGGCTTTTGGATCCCTTAGCAGGGCCTTTTTTGTTTTGGTTTGGGGGGTTAAGGGAACGGTGTTAATTTATTTTTTTGTGTGTATGTGTGATGAATCATAATTATCTCTGATTTTGTTTCATCTGAGATACTTAAGGTGTATGGGAGAGGGACAGAAATGGAGGGACATAACCTGAGAACACTTGTGATACTGCATTTGCTTCAGTCTGGAGAAAACCAAAATGATAAGGGCAACTTTAAGCATGTACTTTAAGGTATAAAAAGAAAAAAAAGTAGACATTTAAATTGATGAAGCGCTAAAGGAATTTTTGTAGTGTATGGAACATCGCCAAGAGGTTCATATGAACTACCGGTGAAATAACATCCTCTTTGAAACAGTACATCTGATGAGAATGTAGGGAGGTGTTAGACTTAGTTTTGCAGCAAAGGATACAAGCTCTCCTGCAGGAATCAGTGAAAAGAAAGGATGCAGGTGTAGATAAAGCTGGTGTGGGAGGGTGTTTGTGGTATCATAAGCATTCATTCTGGAATCTAGCTAACAGAAAAGGCATATATAATTGCTGCATATAATGCGGTAAGTGTGGGTTTAATACAAAGTATAGAAATGCTATAAAGGAAAAGAAATAAAATGTGGGAAAATAGTTCTGATTGTATCCCATTGAATTATTAAAAATTTCTACAGTTTTGGAAGAGGGAAGTTTTAAGTAACGTTTATCAAGTCAGTTAAGATCACGTGCATGGAAGAGAGTCTGCAGGGAAGCTATCAAAGGGGAAGGGAGAAGCTATTTAAAATAAGCAAGCAGAGAAGCATAATTAATGGTAGGATAGATAAAGCAAGGACAAGTAAAAGGAATAGATCCTGACATTGACAACATGCAGGTGGTGCTCTTTGAGCTAGCAAAATACATAGAATTAAACAGGACTTATAAAAGCTACAATTTCAAAGGTGTGGTAGAAGAAACCACAGATACAGAAATGGCACTCAGCTGTTGAGATCAGGGGACAGGCAGACCTTCTCAGCTGGTTTATGTACATGTGTATGCCAGCATGGACTATCACTTTTGCAGGCATGATTATGAGGGTTGTTTTCTGAACTTTGCTTCAATAAACCAAAGTGTGTTCTGTAAATACACAGCACAATCTGTATATGCTATAAAATGTGTGTGCTGGTTGTCCTCTTTCTGGTTTCCATTTCTGGGATCAGCTCCTCAGTCCAGAAATGCTTTTATTTTCCATTGCTCTTTTAACCTTTGGACAGCATCTTGTGTGTGTTTACAGCTTGTGCACAAAAGCTGACTGCAGCTATCTGTTAATTAGTTTGCCAGGCACAACCTCACAAAGAGAGAGGAGTGTTCTCTTCATAGTCTTGTAACGTTTTTAGGTGTGAGGAAGTGTGGTTGTTGTTCGGTGATTGCCAAAGCTTCTACTGCAGTTATGAAACACACCATGATTGTGAAGCTGATCAGTGTGTGTTTGCTTCAGGAGGTAAACCAGCAGAGAATCCAATAAAGGGCATTGCAGCTATTCTCACTTACGATTCTTCCCAGTGAGGAGAACAGGGCAGAAATTTATAGACACCAATGAGAGAAATAGAAAAGATTTTAAAAAAAAAAATGAAAGTTTGGTGCAAAATGCAGTAGGCAGAAACCAAAGGCAGAATGATGAAGCAACTTCTAATATAACTGGCAAGTAAAGAGCATCCGTGGGACATGTAAAATACATTTATTACATGGTTGAGCCTCTCAGCAAAAAAACCTCAAAGGTACAGTTCTAACTCAATTTTGGATACATAGGATTAGCTCATTTTATGGATTTATGAGTCACTTGATCCTTTGTAAAGAAGACAAAGATCCAAAATATACAAAGCACACTTTAAAAAAGAACATTGTCCTATAAATTTTGAAGTTTAATGAAAGGAATTACAGTTCATACAGTGTTGTTAGTATTTATTTGCTGCATTTTATGTGAACTGCTGACATCGGCAGTGACAGTACTGTGTCAAGGTTTCTGAGACGGATAAAGAACTTATCTCCTACACGTATTCTGACTTCACTATTTTCCTGCTCCATTGCCTTGTCTGTCTTTGGGCCTTTTGTACTGTATGTGAAGCCTTTTCCACATAAGGGAAACATCAAGTGCTTCAATTCATGCTTTTGAAATTACTCCTTCCTAATCATATATTTTCTGTTCTTTTCACTAGGACATATTTCAAGACATTTGTCCCTCAGTTCCAGGAGGCAGCATTTGCTAATGGGAAGCTTTAGACAGCTTTGGGCATGGAAACTATACTGGACAGATCCTTCAGTCTGCACATGTCAGCCCAGAAGAATGCCTGGAAATGGGTTGGACTGTCTTGATAGGTGCTTTCTTGCCTCTGAACTGGTTTTGGTAGCTTCAGTTTTTGAAACGAAGACCTCGCTAGCATGCTTAGAACTGAATATTTGATATTAGTCCTGCCCCTTTGCCTCTGCCACCACCATTCCTTTATATATCTATTGGATTAAATGTAAAAGGGCGTGTATTGATATGATAACACTTTCTTGTGCCAACAATGTCCTGTATGTTATGCCTTGTTTCCTTGTCTTCAGATGGTCTAAATTGGATTATTTTCCCCATGGAAATATGATGTCATGTGTATATTTAGTTAACATTTTCAGCTTGTCCTAAGAAAACGTAAAACTGCCGTATGTACTGGGAATGCCTAATGGACTGTACAGTGCCATATTCTGCCTTGGAGGTTTGTGTTTCACTGTGGTTGTTACTCTCACAGTTACGGATATGAGTTGCACACTTCAATTCTCAGTGCCTTTCCAGTTGAAGTTAATATGGCAAGAAGTTTGAGGTTTGGTGGTTTTTCTAATACTTCTGTTGAAAGCTCATTTTATGTGAAATGTTGGGCTTTTATGCTTTGTTTTCATTTCCAGTTGTACAATTTTGGTGTTTTCCTAATGAGCGCTCCTTGCCATTACGAAAAAGTTCTACTTCTTGAGTACCAACATGCAAGTAACTAGCTGTATAAACCAGTGTAACAAAATAAAGCTCTTTCATAGACCTGTAGTTTTTCCAAATAAGATAAATACTGCTAAGAAACAAACTTTCAGCAAAGGAATGAATGATGTCTTGGAAAATAGCTGTTGAAATAATGTAAGGCTGTAGGTATTTAACTGAATGCTTAAGTTCAGCATATCTTCTCAGAAAATATTTTTAAGTGTATTATAACTGGAAACATTACCTCCTCTAATTCTGAAATGCCAAATGCAAAATCCCACCTATTCATCCTTTCTTTCCTGCTTGTGTCAGGCGCACCAGTTGGGACTAACGGTCACAATGTCACTTCCCCAATTAATTTGTGAATAGACCAAGGTACTTTCCAGTAAGGAATAAAATTAAAAGAGTATGTTGCTTATAAAATGGTATCTGGAAAATGTGCCCTACTTCTGCTAAATACAAGGAACTAAATGAATAGTGTACTGATGATACAGTGGAACTGGAAAACATTTAATTTTAAATTATTCAGTACAGCATCACATGCAAGGAAGTCTCGTCAAACTACTTGATTGGCAGTATTCTCCTACCCTTTCTACAACTTGTTATTTTGCATGAAAAACAGTGCTTTTCAGGGTTTATATTCACCTAGGAAATACAGATGGGTTTTGAGTAGTGAAGCTTAATAATTAAGAATTATGCAAATAATTCGCCTCTAGAAACTACAAGTATTTTTAGCTAGTTTGTGGGCAAAATTTAATTTGTGTTTAAAACAAGTTCTTGGCTGAAAATTAACCTGCAAATCAGAAAAAAATCAGAAACTTTATTGTAATTCTGCAGAGAAGGCATATTCAGTCCTGTGACCCACCCCTTTGTGTTTCTCAGTGCATTATCTGAGGACTGACAGCAGTTTCAAAGGTCTGAGCCTGCATTCTCTTGTGGAGACATTGCTTGGGGCTTTTGTGTGCTCAGAGCAGATGTGGAAGGTAATGCTTTTATGTGAATAGCAAAATCATAACTGAACAACCTCAGGTGACTAAGAACAAAATATTGTTTTGTATGCTGGGATGATCTCATGTCTGTATTTCTTCAGGTAAAAGCCAAAGCCACAGACACATACTCAAGAATAAGCCAACCTTGTGAAGGAGGTGGGAGAAGGAGAGTGGCTAATGAAAAACATTTGTTCTCATAGTGTTCAAAATCTGATAGAAACAATCTCTAGCCATCTTGAAAAGGTATAAACCAAACCCTTAAGTTGCATCAGTACATTCCTGGCATCTTACATTTTATAACTTTGTCTTTGATTCGGTGTTGTACTGATTGCCCCATGAACAAAGTGTGTGCTGTATATACCTGATTGCCCAAGTGGCACCAGTTATTTATTTTTTTTATCTTTTCAGAAGTTATCATAATTCAAAGGCTAGCAATTGCAAAATAGTTTGAAAAGAGGTCTACTCTAATGAATTTAGATTTATTCTCAACCAAACATGGATCTTTCACCTCAGCCCTAGTCATTTTGGACAATGAACTGCTTTATTATTAAAGAATTTTATAAGCCGTGTAAGAAAATATTTTGAGGGTACAAAAGCCTAAACCAGCAATTCATTGTGTTGAATTCAATAGTTTCACCAACTTTTCAATAACATACATAGAAACTAATCAATAGTTTCAGTCTAATTTTAACATCATGCTAGAATGTTGTAGTATTTGGAAAAAAAAGAAAAGGTAGAAAATACGAAAAACTGTACTGTTTGTGTTTAAGATGAGCCTATCAACTTTCAGGTTAGAAGAAAAAGGCATCTTTGTTAAACTTAATGAACATTTTCTTTATTTCAAGGTCACCCTTCAATCTTTGACCTACATGGTATTTTATGGATCCCTTTCTAATAGTTCTCAGAAGTGCTGAAGTGTTAGCTCTCCAGATGGGGTATGAAGAGGAGAGAGACTGAAATGAACGAAAGCTTCTCTCCGTAAGAATTACCATATAAATACTATACCAGAAGAGAGGGTTTGTTTGCATAATTTTATGTAAATTCTATATTTATAAACCAAGTATCCATTGAAGGCATTTAAGTTAGCCACAGAAGTTGGGATCTAATGAGTTGGAGTTATTTCTGCTATCTCCTGTTTTGTTATAATTTCCATTGTGGCCAGTTTAACAGCCCCGAGACTCTCAGCACTTCCTTCCCTATTATGTGATATATGCAGTGGAAGGGAGCAGTCGGACCTAGGCTGTTTTTCCTTGGCTTATGAGAACCACAAAACGTAAGAGAAAAATAGCAATGTTGCAAACATATCAAAAAGCCTAAACTCTACACTGTCCTAGTTTTGACTGAAGGAATGCAGTAAGTCTTGAGTTACTAAGCCCTTCTAATGCAAGGTTTTCCAAAGGTTCTTAAATCACAAACTTAGAGTCAAGCCTTCATTCATCTGCGTACATAATCCACTGTCCTAGAAGTAATACCAAACCTTATGTATTCAAAGTCAGACTTTTTGTGAGCTTGCTGGAAAGACTGGACAAAGAGCTGGAAGAATAAATAAAAGGAAACTATACTGTACATCGTTTGGCCTTCGTTGATCTTTCCATTGTGCTGGCCCTGCTTTGTTGATTGGCACTTTTCATTTGCTGAATCTGCACATTTTGGTATTGTCACTGTCCTTGAACATCCTCCCCATTCATAGTGACTTGAGTGAGTTTTTGAGAAGAGATCATTGCTGGAGTTAGCACACCTCTCCTGTCCATTGTTAAGCACTCCCTAAGGATGTTTCTCTCCATGTTCCCTTTCTCTCATCCTGTCTGGAACTTACAGCAGTAAGCATCTTGGGTGAGTCAGGTGGATGAGATTTAGCCATGAAGTGCAGTACTTCAAGTTTCACTGCAGGTGGTTTTACACAGAGACATCTTACCTAGGAAAGAGAGGATTAAATCTTGAGTACTCTTCATTCAGCAGTGCCCCCTAATACAAGGCTGGGGGTTTAGCAGAACTCAGAAACCCGTTTAAGTGATGAGTAAGGACTGCAGCTTAGACATCCTTCTGTGTCAGTACCCTTAACCAGAGAAGCAGCAGGCAATAGAAGCCTGTAACAGCATGTGAGGGTCACCAGTGCAGGTCTGAAATACATTTCTAGTACCATGTCTGTGCAGCAGTGACATGGAGATGAAGGGGCAAGTTGTCTGTCAGTGCAGAAGGGGAGTTTCTCACCTTTCTAGCTTTGTCAGAGGGATGTGCTGCAAGGAGGTAGCAAGCTTTGGACATAACTTATAACCATGATTGTTAATTATGGGGTGCTGTTCCTTGCCCTGAGAAGCAAATGAAGTCTGTGACCAAACTGAGCTGCCAGTGAACACTCTTCCCTTAAATTACTAACGTCTCTGTAATTGATGCATTGTAATGCTCATTAAACCTAAAAGTTACTTCTTAAATGTTACTGAAAATCCCTTAAGTCATCTCCTTTCCAGTTTTTATTTTCAGGTCTCTGTCCTCTTCTGGGACAATTTTGCTTCATCCTTACTGTTACTGTTATTTTTAGCAAACTTGAGTTCTTTCTTTTAACAAGGCTACAAGGTGTATGCCAACATCTTGTGGGCCTACATTAAATATAGAATTATTTGCTGTAAAAACAAGTAGAAGCTGTTTTTTGTTTACTAAGCCAAGTGTTACGTTCTCCACAACAGAAGAATTCTGAGGAAAGGCTATTACCAGATCAGTGAGGATAATCATGCTGATGACACTGGGTACATTTTTTTTTTAAGCAGCTCTTCATTTAATTTCCATACTAGCAAATCAGCAGGGGCAAAGTGAATTGTCTTTTCCTGAAGAAAGCCTGCACCTAAATAAAGCACTGATCAGACACTATCTTTTCTTGTTTATACTTTGCATCAATACGATTTTCCCCTATGGGGAAAGCCAGTAAAAGTCTGAAAAATGTCTACAAATAATGCAGGGGGGTTTTAATGTTTTAATTTACTGATTTCTGTAGATTCAGAGAATAATTTCAAACTTTGTTTACCTTTGGGAAGGTAAACAACACAAATATCAGAAACATGCAAGAAATTTTAGCTATGTAGGAAATAAAAATCAAGTATTCTGCAAGAACTCAAGGGTTCTGCTATATACTTCTAAGCATGTGCCTTGAAAGGCCATGGCGTGTAGGTGATTTTAGTCCTGCTTTTCTTATTCTATTCCCTGTCTGATGTTAAACAGCTCAATTCTTGGTTCCCAGGCACTGCACAAACACCATTTTGTTGAAGTGGTAGTTACCAAGCAAAAACCAAGGGGGGAAACAAGTATTGGCTGCTGAAAATAGGTCTTAAATCATCAAGAAATCAGAAAGGAAGCAAGGTTTGGCGGCTGCCCTGTCACTTGCTGAGTCTACAATATATGGGCCTTTAAGTGTGCACCCAGTACAAAATACAGGAGGTTTTTCTTGCAGTGCTAAAGAATAAATGCAGTTCTAGACAACAGGAAATCAAGCAAGAATTTCACTGCAAAATACACACTACAAGTCTAACATTATTTATGTCTGCAGCTCCCCGCGTTTCTCCTGTCACCGGAAAGGGTGAAGAATTAATGCCTCGTGCTGCAGCTGCCCACAGTGAAAATTGATCCTGGGGTACTCCATGCTTTCATCCAACTTTACTTAAACCCTAATGATGCCTTTTCTGTCCCTGAGAATGGCAAAGCAGTACTAGGGAACAGCAAATCTTACACTGTCAGGGGTTTCTGTTCCACTGCTGCTCCATTTCAAGCCCTTGATTTGGGTGGGGCGAGTACTTTGTAAGCCTTCAAGCCTGCCAGCAATCAGGGTACATTTTATTTCCTCGTTGTTTATTTGAAATGGTTCAAGCTGATCCTAATTTGACATCCTGTTTCCCTTATTCCACTGTCCCTTTCAGCATTTTTTTTTTCAGTACTTGTGTAAAAACCAGAGCTGTTGAGGTCATCTGTGTCTTTCGAAGGGGATATAGCACTAGTGCAAGAGTAGCAGCTCGAGGTTGGAGCTGTGTGTTTCTTCTCTGAACTGCAGCATCCGCAGCAGCCCAAGTGTCACACACCCCTCCCAGCAAACCTCACTTGAACTGCGTGTGACAGGCTGGCAACCTGGGGTGACAAAAACCCAGACCCGTTCTTCACTTTTCCTCAGAGGACCAGCAGAAGGGCCTCTGCTGGCTCAGGCACTGCGTGCAGCCTGTGAGATCCCAGCTGAAGGAGGTAACGGGCTTTGGTTGCTCATCAGCTGGGACTATGTTCATTTTTGTGCCCAACACGGGAGCTGTGCCGGGAGGAATGCCACCCTGCTGATGCTGCTGAAGCCAGGTGTTTCCTCTTAATGCCTTGATAGGAAAAGGCAGCTGCAAAATCCCACTGCAACTCAAATGCAGCCCTGCCAGCAAAGAGTGATTTCTTGTGTGTTTTGGCCAACTGAGCCTGCTCTCTGATGAAATAGACACAGTTGGCATGCTGTGTTTCCTAGACTTATGCACTCATCTCCCCGTCCCTTGTATGCAGTGGTTGCTGTGTCTCAACACACCCATTTTCCCCTTGACTATAGGGGAGCTCACAGGTGAACCAGGGAAGAGGATGGCATCTCCTAGTTTCAGCAAGAAAGAGGTGAGTTTGGCTGAATGAGCTTGGACTGTGAGAATTTGTCTTGTCTTCCTCAGAGCACCCACAGCCCTGGTAGCCAAGAAGAAATGACAGCTTCTGCCTAATGGGGTCAGATAGTAAATGGGGCCGTTTCCGCACGTGGTGGCTGGGATATAATTACACACTGGGCCGTGGCGTGTCTGGTCCTAATAGCACCCGGGACTCTTGGGAGTGACTCAGCCACTGCTGCTTGGGGCTAATTATGGGCAGGTTGCACGAAAAACCCCCGCAACTTGATCCTGCCTTCCTCTCCTCCAGTGGATAGGTGTTCAGCAACCTGGATTGCTCATACAAAGCTCATACAGAATGGGTAAATGCCTGCTTGTGTCAAAGCAAAGCTGCAAAGAACACTCAGAGGTGCCTGATTTGAAGAGGCGGTGGTGTCTGTCGGGACACTGCTCGGTCAAATCCAATTCCCTGTCTCTGGCATTAGCCATTGCTGAAGTATACTTTGTAAGAGAGATTCAAAAATAACCCAATTGATTGGTTTGTCATGCTTGTGGATGGCAGGACTATTTATTCTGCATTTGTCATGGCCATTTCCTTGAATTGGGCATTATTTTTATTGTGGTGCTTGAGAAATGGATCATGGCTCATGGCTCTTTTCAGAAATGAACCATGTATTCAGTACTGTGATGTACTGTGGCAAAAGGGTCCCCACATTAGCTATACTGTGTGAAGTGCTTGTTATGTTCTCTTTTCCTGAGATACTTTGGAGCAGGCTCAAGAATCAGGGAAGTTAGTTCAGGGCAAACACTTAGAAGATGATGGAGGTTACCAGCATCACTTTGTATGGACCCCCATGTTTGCTAAGACCTTGTACTCATTTTAAAGCATATACCTTAAAGAAACAGCAGAAGTATCTCCCTATGTCTAGTGCTACATACACAGAATTAGGGAAGTTGCAAGAAGCTGTTGAAATGAATTTGCAGGCAGTTTCATGACTGCTTCCTGCCAGGTCTGTTGGATTGTGTTTATGGGGAAGAGTTACCAAAAATTCTGCCTCGAGAAGTGACACATCAAAGGCACAAATCTTCAGCAGAGAGCGTTTCCACAAGAACATGCAGTGCCACAGTGGAAGTGGTGCCCCCCAGAGGCATCCTGCCCCTCCAGGGCATCTCCCTCCAGGGTATCTCCCTGGAGATCAATGAGCCAGGAGCAGGCAAAGCCATGGTGGTCCTGTCCAGCAGCTGGAGATGGTCCTGCGTCAAGCAAAGTGCAGCACTAAATGACCTGAAGACAAACCTTTCAGGCAACTTGGACACGGTTTTATTAATTTTTTAATGCCTGTGATACAGATCTAAGCACAAACTATCTCCTTTAAAGATTGTTTAGAGGCAATAGCACTTGGAAACAAAATGAAGAGCATAAGTGGTGAGGTTTCATAAGTTTATTGTTTCTAACCTTTTTTAGATCTTAGAAGGGCAAAACCATAAAATCTAAATAAATTCAGAACTTTTTCAGTAATTCACTTGTGTTAGTAGGCATGGCTGCAAAAATGTGGCTGATATTTGTACAACACAATGCTCTTAAGTAACTGCCTAAGCTAATTCTGAGCAGAGCAGCTCAAGTACTTGTTGATGCATTTCATATGTATTTCATCATGCCTTCATTTTTATGAAAGGTACCTTGATGTTGCTTTGAAGAAAAACTGTTTGGATTTGAAAGTAGGCTGGGCCTCTGGAGCCAGTGCTCCGTGTATACAAACAAGATGCTTCTTCAGGGAGGAGCTAGGGCTAGAAACTGGTCCAACCTGCGTTTAATTCTGGTTGTTCAGACCACTTAAAGAGCAGTTCACAAACAGGAAAGAGTTAAAACCGAGTGAAATGAGCTGCTCTGTGGGCAAGGGTATCCGGGCCGACTGGCAATTGCGGCAAGGAGCCCTGTGCATGCCAACTTGAGGGGCCTGTTTGCAGGGTAGTTAGCTTTTACATACTGACATCTTGCTATAGAAAAATAAGAATTGTTTTGAGGTTTGTCTTTGCACCTTGTCCTGCCACTCAAGATTAAATCTCTCAGACAAAACAAGCTGTTTGGGAGGCGGACCAAGAATGCCTTTAGAGTGAAGAAAAATAAAAACACTCAGCCAACTGTGATTAACTATTGAATGCAAAACACTCCCTGGGTTTTGTTTATTTGTAGACTGTAGAAAAAGCTCACAAACGATGCCATGCTTTCAGTATGAAAACACTTCAGCCTCTGCATCCCTCTGTTGCTGGGGGAAGGAAAGGATTTTGTCCAAGCTGGTTCGGGAGTGGGCTTTTTTTAAAAAATTTCTAAAAGTGTTGTTTATTTGTTTTTGCAAAGGCGATGTACCCTGTTTCCTGCCATTGTGCATATTCCTGCCTCCAGCTGTTCAAACCTGAGCTGGACTTTGGCTCCCTCCCCTCTCACTCCACTGGGCAGAACAGGCTGAGAGCACCCAGCTCAGGCACAGTGCTGCCAGATGCAGTGGCATGCACAGAATCCCTCTGTCTTCTAAATGCTGTCCAGATGAGCACAGGGAGAAGTTGTCATTAAAATACATTAAAAAAAAAGACAGAAAGTGTCTGCGAGCAGTTGCTTATTGCTTGCAGGGTGCTGTGAGCATCCCCAAGCTTTGAGGCAGTCTCTGGAAATGACAGTGAAGGAGCCCAAGCCCTTTGCAACGTGCTTCATGTGTGTATTTACCTGTTCATCTTAGCAAATGACAACGTCCAGTGTACAGCCAGTTTTAGGTTTCAGGGAAGGGAGAGAAAGTGGGTGCTGGCAGCCAGAGAGGGAAGGAGCAGAGGCTTATTGGCACTGTGCTGCCGTGGGCCTGGAAGGGCACTGCTGGGTATTGTGTTTGTGCTGGAAAGGCTGAAGGTGGAGGCGAGTATGTGGAATTGTGCAGAATTGCTCTTCAAGGTCAAGGAAATGCAGAAAGTAAACAGTGTTAATTGGGAAAGAAAAACAGGATTATTAAGACTCCTTTGGCTCCAGTTTTCTAAATTGCAGGAGTCAAGGCGTTTGTATTTTGTCATTAAGTTATTAGTGCATCTTTAAATGCAGTGCAGGACAGGTCTGTTGGGAATTTTAACATTTAGAGCTGCACTTTCATCCCTCCACTGCACACAGACATAACTGGGCTCTCTAAAGGAAGGACCATACAGTGCAGCTTCTTAACACTGGTTATCAGCTGAGCGCAGATTAAAGCACAGGCTCTGCAGTAGTGCCTTCTGGCATCCCGGTACCACGCAATTCATGATGAAAGCAGAATCACGGCTCTTCAGTCCCAATTGCCCAGCTTGAGTCTCCACCACTTAAATAGTAAAACTGCAAAGGGGACAGTCTTAACAGCAGAACAGTCAGAAACAGACAATGAGATTTGGCCCAAACGGACTCTGACTTAGGAGCCGGTTGCCTTCTATGAAACGTGAGCTGTATGCAGTTGTTTAATGCAGGATTAGGTGCTCCTGTGGCACAGCTTTTGTTTCGGGCTTGGGCTAGGAAGCCTTTTGGTCCAGTTACTGCAGGTGTGGTCAGGACACACCTGTATGGACAGATATGTCAGGGTTTGGGGGTTTTTTTTGGTTTGGTGGTTTGTTGTTTTGTTGGTTTTTTTTTTCTTCTAGGGCTATTTAGCTTATTTTGTTGACAGAAAATATAAAGCCAGTTCTGGCCACTCCCTGATGTCACAGGGAACAGACTGCCAAATTAACTCTTCCCATCATTTTACTATGTGACTCTAAAAACAAACCAGGATCCAAACCCCACTGCAGCAGTTTCTGTGCATGTGAGCAGCAGAACTGATAACATCTAATCAGCCTCTTTGCCAAGGCAAGACAGCAAGAAGTTCTTGCTTTATAACATTAAAAATGCTTTGTAGTTATATTGGACTTTTCATGTGAGGACATCAAAGTACAGTACAGGTATTAATTAATTAATTAGGTTTCACAACACCCTTGTGAAGTATTTGGGTCCATTTTACAAACAAGGGACTGTTTGAGGCAAGGACTTTCTGAGGCAGAAAGCGAGGATGTGATTTATCCAGGGTGCAGGACAGGAGCCAGGCCCGGCCAGCAGCACTGTTCCCACCCTGTCTGGGGCAGGGGGAAGCCGTGTCCAGTCTCACTGTGAGAGTGGGAAATGGCTCTGTCCTCAGCCTGTCTCTCCTGACACATCCCACTGGCATTGCAGACGTGCCAAGAAGGGCAATGCAGAGGCTCCCACTGCCCTCGCTCTGTCTCTGCAGCCACCCGGCCTGTGCCTAAGCTGGCACATCCCATCCCCCAGCCCAGGGCCACGATGGGCTCAAGGCTGAAGGTAGTGCCCCTCCCTGAGAGACTGGGGCTCCTCACGCTGCTCCATCACCAGCATAGCCATGCCCTGAGTCACCAGGTGTGAGATTTCAGCCCTTTAGACTATTGCTAAGAGCTGGAAGGCTCTTCACACTGGTCAGGAATAGGCAGGGTTTCCCCTGGAGCTTGCTGTCAACCATGCAGGCATCACCACCTTGACTGGCATCACCCAGGGCCAGGACACTTCTTCACCTGCCTCTTGGGAAGCTCCAGCTGATGCCAGTTGTGCTCAGCACCCATCTCCCAGTCACCTGGGGGAATGGAACCTGCAGGAGGCAGTGGTCCGTGCCAGTCTTGTAAAAACAAGGAAGCAAAGAAGAAGCTGCCACCATCACCGTCACATGGCTGAGAGGAGCCACCATTGCAGGCAGAGCTCCTGAGGATTCCCCTTCAGCTCCAAGCAAGGTGCCCAAACCCAGTGGGAAGAGGACAGTGTTCAGTAGCTCTACCTCCTACAAAACCTCTCAGCAGGCAGCACGAGCATGTCTGGGAGAAACAGGTTTGGGCAAGAGAAGCACATGGGTCTGGGGCTGAGGGCAAGTGTCCAGACTGCAAACCTCTTTCCCAACAGGAGGAAGGTGGGGGAGAACTTGCATGCTGCTGCTCAGCAGGCCTGTTCCAGCAGCGAGGTATTCTGGCCTCTCAGAAAACTGCCCCAGAGCTTTTTGATCACCAGAGAGAATAATGGAAAATTTTTATTTAATGGAGGTCAAATTACCATGGATTCCATTGGCCAAATGGGGAAAACTTTAAAATAGAAGATGTTCCTTAAAAAAAATTAAGACCAGATGAGCTTTGTCCAACTGAGAAGCATGAAAAGTTCTTCCTAGCACATTGTGGTTATTTTGTAATAATCATGCATTGCACTGATATAAAATTGGATGCAGGGAGAACAGGAGTAGTGTGTTATGTAGAATTGCCAGACATCATCAGCTACCATGAAGTAAAGCCTAGTCACAGGGGTCCACATTTTTCTGATACGTCAGTAATTCCTTTCCTTGTGTCATTTTGCTGAGCAAGACCTATTTTTCCCCCCTCCAAGTTCTGAGGCCATAACTTTGAAAGCATCTCATTTTTTCATTCCCTCTCCTTGAATCCTTAATGCTTAACTGACTACAGTTTGTAAATGAGCTGTGCCAGAAGACAACATAGTATCAACTTGCAGCTTTCCTTAATCTCCTCCAAATTTTTGATGTTTTGACTGAACTGAAATGTGGAAATTCCTCTAAAAGCACAACTAGGAAAAAGAAAATACAACAAATCCAGTCGGCCAAGGTATGGTCTTCAGGCCCCAGTTCAAATACAGCATTTAAGCACTTGCTTAACTTGCTAATTGAAGTCAATGGGATTTCAAGCACTTTGCTGAAATAGGAGATTCTGTGGAAGAGGTTTGTGCCAGTACATTTGTAATACAAAAATAAAGTGGTGCCAGGTTTATTTTGGCTCTGGGTTTCTTTGTGGTGGTGATTGACAAATCCACAGAATTGGACTAACACCAGAGAGGTGATGACTATAAGAGAAGTGATGACAAGAAATAATAAATTTTGAACTGGCAAACACTTTAACTTGGGCAGACTGTAAACCTCTATGTAAGGAAAGAAACAGGTCCATTTATGCTGATAAATGCACTCTTTTCAGGAAGACCTCCAGTTAACCAGCAACTAATGTGCTGGGACAGCTAAAAATTTTGAAGCAAATCCTTTTGTAAGTGGTCTAACTACACCAAAGCTTTTGGAAACAGACAGGTTTACATCACACGATAGTCTAGTCATATAATCTTATAATCATTTTGAAAAAGAATCATTTCCTGGAGAAAAAGCTTTATGCCTTCGCATTGCAGGCAGTAGGACAGAGCTCAGCATGGTAAGGGATTTTGTGTCTGTTGCTGGAGGATGTCCAAACCCACCCCAGTAACCAATAAATCACTACCTAATTGAAAAGATTCAAAGAAACAGATTACAACATCAAGGATGGAACCAGTATGGTAGGAATTAGACTGACAGTGTCCATACGTAGGGTGTGGTATCAAAAGATGATCTTACAGCCTGCCCCCACTTGCCCTTCTCCCTCCTCTTCCTCCTCCTGCCGCTCCTTGCTGCCTGATCGCCCCCTTCATCGTCCTGCCAGCCCCAGTGCATACCTGGTCACATGGAATTCAACTCACTAACCCAGAAAAAAAAAACTTTAAAAAAATGCCTTAAAAAAGACTTTTTAAAAAAGCAGCATTTTTGGGTGAGATCTTTTTTTTCCTGTTTTAGTGAGTTGAGTCATTACAGCTCCACCAGCCAATGCCAGCAGGGAGAGTGTGGCTGGAGGAAACCTTGCTCTTGCTGTGGATATGGGCAGTTATTCTGGCTTTGGCCACCTCACGATACCTTGACAGTGGCATGGCAATTTCCACTTTACTGACACAGGACAACATGGACAAGTTATTGCCGGTACATCAAAGACCTGGAAAAAATTAATCAACAGCACCTCCGAGCTATTAGGCATAGACTGTAGTTAGATAAAATCATCAATAATGAAATCCCATAAAGATGTTGCACAACAAGTGCTGAGGCAAAGCTCATAAAACTCTTTCTTGCTGCATTTGAGCCTTTTTCTTCCACAGAAGACATCGTTTTCTAAAAGTGATTTCTTTTTTATTAGCAAACTCCTGCTGGGCAGAGGCGGGAAGGGCCCCAGCCCATGTGATGTCAGGATAAATATGTGGGAAGCCAATGCAGCAGAAAATCCAGCCAGAGGAATGTCTGGTGCAGAGCGAGTGGTGCAGGAGCAGGCTGGCTGCCTCTCCCACCGTCCACAGCGAGGTGCTTGGGCCCTGGCCGTGGCCAGGGCTGGTGGGAGGGTGAGCTGCACAGGCTCAGCCCCAGGGGTGTCTCCAGCTCTCCTACCTCTAGGGGAATGCATCCCAAAACGCGTGTTCCCTTCCCAAGGGCACAGTGAGCAAGGTGAAATGGATGGGCCTGTATATCTGATGCAGAAGCAATTAGCCTGGGCTTTAATGAAGGATTTTAGCGTGTGAGTGGAGGAAACCTTAACAAAAGACCTTTGCATTAGACTCTGCAAATTTGTTGCAAGCAACAAGTAACAAGAGCAGATTAAGAGATAAAGATAATGAAAAACACTGCATTCTCTTGCCCAAAAGCCTATAAATCAAGACCTTGGCTCTTCTCTGCAGAAATGCGCTCAGATGTAATTGGAAACAGGCAACAGCGATCTGAAACGCTCGATCAAGCTCAGTTTGCAATGGCTTGGGTGATGAGGCTTCTAGAACTAAAGAAGAGGCTCTCCCTTCCTAATCAAGTGGTCAGTAACTCAGCCACCGTCCTGCCTGTCCATTTTATCTGAATCTGCCCAGGGCTTCCACAGCAATGGAACGTGTCCTCGAGTCCTGTGGGTGAGGGGGCTCCTGTGGGCCCACCACCATCTGCATGCTGGACAGGCAGGGAGTCCTGGGGCAGGGGACCTGGGCTGGCAGAGCCACAGGGCAGAGGGCCCTCTGCATGGCGAGGAAGAGGAAGGGCTCCTCTGACCACATGCCAGGAGCAGAGGCTGTGCAGTGCCACCGCCACGCTAAGGGTGTTTCCTACCCACACACAGCTCCCCTTCTGGGAGACCACCCCTGGCTTTGCTTCACAGGGGGAGAAGCTCCCATCACCTCCAGCAGGGCCATGATGAGGATCCTGTGTGATGAAGAGGAGTCACCTACTGGATTTCTTCACTCTGGGCAGTGTTCACGGTGCAGAGCCTCAGCTGTGGTGGCTCAGTCTGAACTCAGAGGCCAATTAACTGTCCAAATGACAATTGGACAGGAAAGTTGTGCCGGCATGGGACAAATCATCAGCTTACCACCATCACACACCTCGTATAGGTGTTCTTCAGTTGAACTGCCACTGCTGTGTGAAGTGCTTATTTCAAAGTGAAAAGGCTGTTTATCCGGAACCGTCCAGAAGACGTCATCGTGCTGTAATTATATCAGTAATAAACAGTGAAGCTGCCATGGAGAGAGGAGCAAGTACAGCAAGAGTTCTGCAGGGTGCCTGTGCCAAGCCAGATCAAGGCAATAGAATTTATAGCCGCTATTATCTGCGTGAGGTATATTTATGACTCCCCTCCCTGTTGCTCTGATATCTTCAAATCTCACAATATTTGTATATTAATTCCCACAACATTCCTGTAGGTAAGGAAATTGGAAACGAGAAGCCCAGTATTGGAGCCTCTTCATGCAAGGTGGAGCAGGGTTTGGAAGGTGGGGGAAACATGAGAAATTTTCAGCAGTTACAGGTACATCCATGAAAATTAACCAAATAACATTATGTAAGTAGTTGGGCTATCTGGAAGGTAAACAGCTAAATTCCTCTGGGTTGGGCTGTGCAAGGGTTCAGACTAGATGATGACAGTGAGTCTTTATCACTTTAAAAATATACCTGAACTTGCTACCAAAGCGACCCTGAGCTGAGACTCCTTGATACAGGATGGTTGGAGGCATAGGAAAATGAAAGTGTTCCAAGCACTGAGATTTGTAACAGGAAGGGGAAATAATAAGCATGTTTTTGTAAATGAAGGTTTGATCATTTGAAGTTTTATGTAGTGTTTAAATTCTGTCCCTAATTCCTCAACACGTGATTTATTATGCATTACTTTCAGAAACTACTAATCTCACATAAAACAGTAGAAGGTACTGCTACAGGCTACAGGATAAATGAAACAGCATTCCTTTTCTGTTACTCAGAAAGCCTACACATTGATACGGGGTGTTTATATTTTCATGTCATTTTTTGCCTAAATTTTTTGCTGTGACATGCATTGCAGTGTATTCAAAAATGAAAAGAATTTTTTCCCCCCTGTTCTTCAGATGTGATCTTCTAGGGGAGGACACCCTTGAGCAGAGTCTGGCAGGCTCAGCCAGTGTGCAGTCTGAGGCTGTTCTCTGCAGGAGGGTTTGCAGTCTGGCAACTGCAGCTGAGAATTCCTCCTTCCGTGCCTGTCCCTGAGTCCTGACAGTTGCTGTTGGGCAAGTCTGCCCTCAGCTCTCCACGCTGTTCAATGACAATAATTATTCGTACTTACTTTGGTGAGTTTAATTAATACTCATAAAGCACTTTGAGATCCTTGGATGAAAGAGTCTGTTGACAGACAAAATACTTTTATGGTGACTGTCAAATTAAGGTCCTCTGAGCTTCCTCAGCAATTGAAGAGTTAATTAGCTCATGCCAGGAACCTACCAGCCTCAGCCGAGACAAGGTGCTGGGTTTGAAGGTGCCCACCCCTGGCCTTTCCTCACTGGGGCAGCTTTGTTGAAGGAACTCCTTCCCTATTCATATTTCTTAGGAGATAATGTCCTTGCAATGCACACATGCACGTTGCATCTTCCACCTGGTTGTGTTGTAACCATTTTCCTCTCCCTGGTGTGTATCCCACATCCCAGCTTGTGGGGAGGTTGGTGTCAAGTTCCTGCTGCCAGACCTAGGCCTGGGTCACTTTTCCTCCACACTTGAGGGGCACAGCTCATCCCCTAGACAAGAACTTTTATCCACATGTGAGAAGAAGAAGACGCAGCTTCCCAGAGAAGCCCAAGAGGCTGGTGCTGGAGTGACAGGCAGGGGGACAAGCTGAGCTCTTCAGTGAAGGAGGCGCTGCCCAACTGCCAGCAGGAAACCAGCTGCATTTCCTGGGCAGGTCCCAGCGTGGTAAGGCACAGGCGAAGAAGGCACCCATGAGTAAACCCGGCATTCATCAGGCATAGTGTAGGGTCTCTATATAAAGGTAAGGGAACCCTGTGCCTCCCTTGGGGACTTCATCCTTGAGCACCACATGGGAAATCAGAAATGATTTTAGCAAAGGGGAACTCAGTCATGGTTTTGGTCAGACACCACAGCTGTACTCTCAAAGCTGAGATAAGCAAAAGGCCACAACATACTTTCCCTTTGCAACCTTTGCCCTTCCCCACATCACCGCAGCTTCAGGTGGGCAGCACTCAGGAGTGGTGCCTGCAGACCCCACTCACTGTGGCTCGTACAAGGCTGAAACAGCTCGTGGAAAGCACACCAGCTGCTCTATGGGCAAAACCTCATGCCCAGAGGAGTCAGAGCATTGTGCTTGTACTAGTTCAGCTCAACAAGGGTCTGCAGAGAAAGTTATTAAAGCCTTGGGATGACTTGTGAGAAAAGAGGAACTGTCCTTGCCAGGACAGCCACGGAGAGGACAAAATCCAGAGCGGACGGCAGCAGCTGGGCTCCCTGATTCACAGTTCATCTCCATGTCAGCATCAGCACCCTTCCCCGCAGCGCCGGCAGCCTGGCTGGACAACACCGCCCCATTCCCCACGGCCTCTGTGAAGGGGATGAGAGTGGCTGTGTTTGCACAGGTGATGGCAGTTGTTTACCTTCTGCGTCATTCTTTCTCTAGGCTGGTTGCTGGTTTCCTTTCTCAGCTCTTTCAGTGTGCACTAAGGCAGCCTGTGCCCGGCACGACCAAGCCTGTCTGCCTCTTGGTTCATAGCTTTCCTGTCACACAGCTTTTGCTGGGCTGGTGTTTGCCATGGCAGAGCGTGGTGCCTCCTTTTCCTGCTTAGACCATGGGTCTGTGTCCCAGCAATGTGTCCTCAGGGACATCTTCCAGCCGAGAACAGAAAAAGGCACATCAGATATTTCACTCCTGTTGCTCTCCAAAAGTATTTAAGAACATAAAGTTCTTTCTAACCACCCTTCACCTGGGAAAAATCCCCAAACAAAATCAATCGTTCCTTTCCCTGGGTGGGAAATACTGCAGTTTGACTCATGGGATTTTAGACAGCACTTCAAATGCGTGTGTTTACCAAAAGGCAGCATCTTCTGCCCCAGCTATTTGCCCTTTGAAGCAGCCACGGGAAGGGAATGTGAAGGTTTCTTAGAACATTAAAAGTAGTAGTGAAAGTCACAGGGCCTTTTTCCTTTATAGAATCGAAGCCGAATTTGAGCAATGACCCTTCTGATGTCTCCAGGGGGAGGAGATGTGACGTCTTGAGGTAAACCACACATCCCGTAACTACCACTGTGCCATTCGTGAGCACTGCCTCGCTACAGAAGCGGCAGAATTGCTTTTCAGCAAAAGTCACCACGTTTTTGGAGGGGAACAGTTCCAGTCAGAGAAAGACCGGGCGGCGGGGAGAAATAAAACCCGACCGCAATAAAGCAGCCATTGAACCTGAAAGGAAAAAGACGTCAGCATCTCCGGCAGGGGCTCTCCTTTTTTTCCTGGTATATCCGTGAACCATAATTATGTGGAAAGAAGTCGTGGGTGGGATTGGCTTACTTACTGACAAGATGAACTTTATAACCTAATGCCGTGACGTTGTGAGGGAAAAAGGCTTGGGTCACCCACCTTGTGGGACCTGCAGGCTCAGGGAGGTGGCTCAGAGGTGGGCACACACCTGCACGTGCTCATGAGCTTTCATCCAAGTGATGGAATCGAGACAGAGCCTGGAGTGAAGGTGCTGCCTCCCAGATGGGTGAGCCAAGGGGTGGTGAAAATTCAGGAGCAGATGGTCAAGGAGAGCAGAGGAAAAATCTAGGTGCTGTGTAAGTTGAGCTGCAACCCATTTACTTTACCAAGAGAGACCTTGGAGGGGTGCAAAACTCAGGCAAAGGACCATTTGGAGCTCCTGAGCTCTTCAGTGATTCAAAGATGTGCAAGGACATAGGGAGGAGAGCTTGAGGAAATGCTGAGGGGTGCAGGTGAAGACTGGAGGATTCTTTCTGTAGAGTTTGTGCTCTGCAGAACTTGAGGTGAACAGTGCAGTTTGTTGAAATCCTAAATCCCTCTGAAGTGACCTGGTTAGGGCACACAAGAAGGAAACTGGAGCCAGCAGAAGGGAGTTGGAGGATCTTGAGCACCTTGGGCTTGATCCTGGAGCCAGCTGCAGTGCTGCCCCACACCTCCCAGGTTCAAATGTCAGGAAGATGGCCGCTGAGAGCCCAGCTGAGGGACGGACCTTAGGAGAGCTTCTCAACTCCTTGCTAGGTCATCTCCACCCCCACCAGTCTAAATAAACATTACCATAACAGTGAGGTGGCCGAGGAATGGCTGTAGGCAAGGTCTGAGGTGTGCACCTGGTCTCTCTCCAAGTCTGTAACTTAAATATAAGTCTTAGTATATCTGCAGCTAAGCACTGAGGTGAGGTGTGCTGTCCAAGTTAAGTAAGAATATACAACTCTGGAATGGCATGGGTTAGGTCATATGCTGAGGAAGCACTTACCACCACTGGCTGCACTAGAGGTTGCTTTTTGGTTCTTTGAGGGTAGCATTTTGCTAATTATCTCTTCTGATCTACATGTTTTGGTCCATTGCTGTCCCTTCTCATCACTGTTCTTCAAACAAGCTGGCAGGGGAAAAATGTGACCATTCATTACATTGATACAAATACAATTCTGGCCAGCATGTCTCTGGTGGAGTGGTATGGGGATCATCTTTTACCTGGCTCCAAAATCTAGGATAATCATATTTCTAACATTACAGCACAGAATGGTGTTCCCTGACACTTTTCTCCTGTCTGCAATCACCAAGCACTGCAAGGACACGGGATCCCACCATCATGCCAGGAGGGACACACCATTAGCACTGCCAGATGTTCCTGCTACTTCTTGACCCACAGCCACCCAGCCACCGGCAGTGGGACTGCCTGCCCTGCTGGCAAACACATCTATGTGTCTGATATGCTAATACCCATGTTTACAGGCTCCTTGAGCCAGTGAGTGCAGGGATGTTTAGGTGGCTGAACCTCCTCCTGTTGTTTTAAGGATTCTGGCAAACAGTCAAGAACAAAAGCTAAGACAGCCAGTTCCCGTTTGCGGGCACGTCCCTACATTTCAGTGTGGCAAACCTTGTGATTTAGCAAGCAAGAGCCTTCTGCCCCAGGGCTGTTAAAAGCTGCGCTTTTTAAAAGAAAAAAAATAAGAAAACAAACGTGTCAAGACTTCCAAGAATATCAGAAAAACACCAGCATGGATGGGCTGCAAGACTGGGACCAGGCTTTCACCGATGCCTCCCCATAGGGGTACTTGCAGGCTGCGAGGCTTTTTAAAAAGCTCCCGTGAGCTTTTTGTTCAGTCCTTTGACAAGTTTGTCCTTAAGGAGAAAGGAAGAAAATACCAGAGGCTTTTCCTGCCCTCCTGAACAATGTTTCTTTCTGATACCATTTACTGCTTTTCTCCCCAAAAGTGGGTACCCCCCGTGCCTGAAGTGGAAAATGTTGGCTCACAGGACAGAGTTCGTCGATGGAAACGGACACATTTAATCAATCTAATGTAATACTTTCCGCTCCTGCAAGCAGTAGCCATGGCTGGTGGGAGCCTGAGCCTGTTTTGCTGTGCCTCCTCCTCAGGACCAGATCCACTGTCCAGCTGGTTCCTTGGTCCCAGGGCTGCACTAGGCTGGCAAGTGGCAGCCATGGGGAAACTGGCGGTGTGTCCGCAGTGATCCCAAGCTGCCTCAGGAGGATGCAGCCATCAGCTGGTGGGCTGCAGGAGAGGACCAAACCTCCATGGTTGCTGCAGTTTCCAGCACAGGATCACATGCCCAAAGGCAACGTGCGTAAGTTGCCTCCTGTCATGAGTGGTGACATCTTTGCATGGAAGGAGAGCAACCTACCACTTCTCTGGGGTGCTACATGCAGCAGAGACGTGGCTGGTAGTGGACCCCTGACCCTCACAATGTCATCATTAGCTGTCCTTGGAGACAGCCTGGTGGCCCTTACACCCACCTGGGTGATTTCTGCCTGTCCTTTTCCTGCAGCTGCTGGGTCTTTCTGCTTCCTCCTCCCAGCCCTAGCCTCGGGCATCGCAGCTTGTCACAGCCTGTGCCGGCGCTGCTGCTGGCGGCCGAAGGGCAGCAGTGACTGAGCAGAGGGGACCTGGCCACTTACATCTGGCTTCTTGGCTGTCATTTTATGTGCACCCAACAACGGGGCCAGCTCTGGCAGTGGAGAGATTTGCCCTGAGTACCTGGCAATGCGTGTCAAACCAGGCACCTTAAAATGAAAATCCATTAAAAATACCAAACATAGGGAGTCTCCCTGAATCTGTGCACGATGATGTTGGTAGGAGAGATCCGTGACATGGCACGCGGCTGCAGGGCTGGTACCCAGAAAGCCAGGGAGCAATCTTCTTCTTTGTTTTACAAATAGGTATTGCCTTTGGGAGCAGGATCAGTTGTAACGTATTTATTGCGAGAATGAAAGACAAAAAAGCAGAGTCCTCTGCCAAGAGCAAGTGAAATGGGCATGCTTTTTAAAAGAACTACCACAAGACTGATTACCTTTCCAAGTAATTAAACGTTGTGAAAGGTTATTAACGTGCCGATAATAGACAGCTTTGCAAACCGCCAGCACAGCGTGATCTGCCAGAGGACAGCACAACAGCAGAGCGCAGGACCCCGCCGCCTTCGGGGCTCTGCAGCCCCCCGGGCTGGATGACCCCGCAGGGACCGGCCTGCACCCAGCCAGCCTGAGAGAGTCTCCAAACTTCTCCCTGTGCCTGAAAGGCTGCAGGGCTGACTCTCGCTGGCAGAGGGGCTGCCAGGCCACAGGTGCCCACCCCAGCTCAGCCGTCCCGCCCGGGGGCACGGCAGCACTGTCCGGCGGCAGTCCGGGGCCTGTCCTGGCCCGTAGCCCGGGGCCTGTTCCCGCCGGCGGCCCGACCCTGGCTGAGCCGTGGTGTTCCTCTGAAAACCGGCTCTGTCCTCCCACAGCACCTCTCACTCCGGACCTGCCGGTGTTTTAATGCGTGCCATTAAGGGCGCTGTGGAAGCAGGGTTACTGAGGGGTGGGATGCTTTTTTCCTGAAGCCATATGGGCACGGATGCATCAAAACTGGACCCACCAAGCACTACCACTGCTGACCCCCACCCTTTTGCCAGCTCCTGAGAGTTCCCCTGGTGTGTTTGCCTCAGCTTCACCCTACAGCTTTGGAAGTGCTCTTCTCTTGCATCGCATCCCTGTCTAAACACCCTTTCCCTGCAGCCTGGGCCAGCACTTGCTGGTCCCAGCTCCTGAGGAGCTCCTGAGTTTCTATCATGACCCCAGTGATCAAACCCCAGGATCACATCTTAGCCAGAGGGGTAGTAAGTGGGCATTTGTTCAGAGCAAACCATGGAGGTTTGCTCCTGTCCCTGAGACCTCAGGTGAAAAAGTTCTGCCTTTTCCTTGTCTTTCTGTACACAGTAGCAAGCGGAAAAATGCAGAGGAAAGCACAGTGCAAGGCACGATGGAAAGATTCAGTAACATCCTGGGTGGGAGCATGCTTGTAATCCTCCAAAAACTAGCCCAGCATTAAAAATACTTAGTAGGTTTTCCTGGACTCGGTGTTGACCTAATATCATGCATTGCTTTAAAATAAGTTAGAGTGACTTTGATATAGACTGTATGTAACTCAAGCTTCTGGGTCATTCTTGAGAGGGAAGATGCGTGCTAATGTCTTTACAAATAATTTGATGAGTGAAGATGTGGGTGTTAATGTCTTTGAAATGGGTCTTAATGTCTCTGCTGACTTTGGGCAGCAGGTTTGTTACCTGCCCAGACAGCTTGGCTCCTGAAACAAACAAGGGTCTGCACACGCCCGAACTTGTGAACTTCGGGGTAAAATAGTAGGTTCAAGGGGGCAATAGTAGGTTCAAAATAGTAGGTTCTTCCGCGTAAGAATATGCGGTAGGCATTGCGGAAAGGCAGTACCTTTCCAGTACCTCAGCCAGTGGGGAAAGGAAGAGGGCAACGTGGAGCCGGGAGTTAGGATAAAACGAGGCTGTGCCCTCAGAGACACGAGAGGGATCATCTGTGGGCATGCACCTCCTTGGACTCTCTCCAATTATTCGAATAAAGTTGAAGCATTCCTCTCTCTCCTTTTTGGACATAAACCTCTGGCGTTTGTGGATTTTCCTGACATTCTGCTGCTTTCAAATACCTCATTCTGCACTTCTGAGCAAGCCAGAAGTAGATTACAGGAGGTGTTTAGACTAGGACTTTAAGGTAATACTGCACAATCGCAATCTCCACCTCACGTCCCAGAGACTCCAGGCAGCCACTCTCTGCAACGTGAGCAACATTTCAGGTTCGTGATGTCACCAACAAGATGTCCAAGGCAGCAAGAAGCTGAAATCCAACCACTCCATGCTCCATAGTGAGTGGTTTATAATGTAGCCAGCTTGGAATTACCAGGCTCACAGAGACCTGTCACCATGGGTCTGCAGGGGGTGGGGACCTCAGCCAAATGGGAATGCCATCACACTGCATCCTGGAGTGAGGCTGCATACATCTGCATTTGGTGTCGCACACTAGCACAGTCCTGTGCTGCCCTTTACAGATGGATTGCTGGACCAGAGCCTCTCTGGATGGCAAAAGAGGAAGAAGTCCCTCCCAGGTGCATCCTTGGTCCATTTTCAGTTCTAAATGCCCACATTCTCAGAAAGCATCAGTGCTCCTAACAGATGTTTCTTTTGCAGGGATGCCAGAGCACAAGGCAGCTCAGGAAGGTGGAAGGAGGCACTGGATTGCATGGACACCCACGGGATGGAGATGAGCCAGGCCATGCAGGGACACCAGCCAGCTTCAGTGCTGCTGCCCAGACTGGAAAGACTCTCCCTCCTTCCAAGGTTTTCCGCAGTGCACAGGTCGCTATGACAGGAGACAGAAAGGACACTTTACACATTCAGTCAACAAATCATTTTACCTTTGTGTTTCAGCTGTCTCTTCTGCTCCCTCCCTGAAACCCCACCACTGCCTCGAGCTGTGTCTGCAGGCGCTGCGCTAATCAATATTACTTGGTGGGGAAAGTAAGTCTCACTTATTGGGCACAGATTCCCCTGAGTGCTTGTGTCAAAGTCTGTCATGTCAGCTGAAGGCAGGCTTATCAACAGAAAGGTCAAACTGCCTCAACTAGATCTGAGCTCAGCCATTAACTCCCGTGTGCTTATCTGCCTCCCACTATCAGGAGAACTATCTGTGTGCACTGCACACCTCCCTCCTCCTCCTCATCCTCCTCCTCCTCGGTGCTATGCTGCCAGGGAGCACTTTAGTGGGGCTGAGTCACTCAGGCAGGAACAATAAGCTGTCTGATAAACTCAGCTGGGTGATCCACTTGGCCTGCACCATGTGTTTCAGGGAATAACCTCGGAAACTCTCAGAGCATGGATATTGGCTGGAGCCCATCCCACCATCCCAGGCAGCATTGCACGGGGCTCGGTGCCCCCCATCAGCACGCCTGTGGCCTGGTCCTGTCTGCACTTGAGCAGGGGCACTTCAGGTGAGAAGTCCTCAGCATCTGTTCATCTGAGCTATGGGGGCACTGGCAGGGGTGGGATTTTTCTACTCCTAAGGTAGTTTTTCAGTCCTTTCCACTGCTGCGACACAAGAAAATGTGATTGTAAGGCCCTGTTCACAAAATACAGCAAGAAAATATCCAAGTCTCCTACCAGACAGGACAATGGGGAAAGATCCAGGTCCAAGCTGCATGGGGCAGGGCTCCCATCCCCTAAAAGACCTTCTGCTGGGACTGTGCTGTCAGCACTGCCTGGGATCTTTTGGGGAGGTCCCTGGGAAGTCGCTGGGCTGCGGAGTGGATGGGCCTTGTTGGGCCCTTTGGCTTCTGGGACCAGAGGTGCTGTCTCTTCAGGAGGCAGGAGCGGGGCAAGGCAGGCTCTCATGCTGCTGAGACAGGTTTGGAGCTGGGCAAACAAACACAAGTATCAAGATAAGACTGTTCATCTTGTGCCAAGAGGTGTCTAGAGCTAGACTCGTGGGATCTCTGTTCCCATCTCTCACATCCCGTGTACTCTGGGGCTAGGAGCGAGCTTGTTCGTCCCTAGGCAGGGATCTCCTGAAGCTGTTTTCTGCTTCCCTACACCAGCAAATGCCATAAACTGTGAGTCGTGGTCACCCCTAATAAGCCGTAGTTCCCAATCCACGTCTTGCACCTGCTACTCAGTGGGTTGGTAGGATCTTTGTCCTGGAACATGTTAAGAAGACTGAAGCCATTTCTGCTTTGAAGTAGTGTTTGGCCTTGTCAGTGTCTGGGATCTCTGCAGAGCTGACCCTGTGGGAGCCAGCAGGACCTCTGGCAGTGCCAGGGGCAGCCGGTGCCCATCCTGCTGCAGGACTGCCCTGCTGCTTCTCCACCTGTATCCCAGCCCTTGGCATCACCCAACCCTGCTTCAGAAAAAGGGAAAAGAGCATCATGGCATCTGGCTTTGTCCTGGGCTTTTATTTGCAGCAGGACTGGAAGAGAGTTAAATGATGCCCACAGCATCACCTGGCAGCAGTGAGAGTGACAGCACTGGTGTCGTTACCTTGAACTGGACAGTATGGCAGCACTCATCCGGCTGGGAATGTGGGGCAGAGCCAGCTGCGGTTGAACACAGGGACTGTGTGGCTGCAGTCACCTGAGAACAATTGAGGGGAGTGCCTCCCTGCCCTAAAGATATGCTGTGCTGCTGGAGGGAGGCCCCATGGCCCCGTGCCATGGGGTTATCAGCAGGGGAGAGGGCTCCATGGTCCAAGAAGACATGGGTAGGAAAAGCTCTGTGCTTGAAAAGAAGTATTTGAGGAACCACATCCAGAAGTCCTTTGAAGGAGAAAACCTCCATTCTCCCTTGGATATGCCTGAGTACTTAATAAATAAATGTAATTAAGCATGAGGTGGTAGCTTAAGAGCTCGCTCCCAGAAGTTAACATCAAAACACTTGCTCTTAGCACTTAAAGAGACAATGTGAAAGCAGACTTCATGCACAGATGAAAGTAGAATAGTCAGGAAGGGCTGGAGAGCCCTGGATATCTGTACACTGCTTCTCCAGAGAGCTGGAGGAAAGCGTCTCGGGAAGCAGAGTCACTTGTGTAATAATGAATGGTGACAGAGAAAACATCATTTTACAAGGAAGTGAGAATGAGTTTTAAAACAGGACATGAGGAATCATATGGGGAGAAGAGATGTGTGATCTGTCTTAGGTTGTCCTGCGGCTCCCCACATCCCACCAGTGTGCAGCAGCTTCAGTCCCACCTCTCCTGCAGCTACCCCGTGGTCCAGGAGCTTCCCTGCTCCACTGCAGGAACAGCCACAGCACAACCAAGCTCTCTGACACTGGTGACAATACACATTTAAGGTGAAGTGATTACTGCAGGCTTCCTCACAGGAGATGTCTTAAGGGTTGGAAGCAGAGCAAGGAGTAGGAGAATCGTGGCTGCATATTTTTTAAATTGAAAATCAATGATCTTGCCCTCAGGCAGATGGCACAGTGCGGCTGGTGCACTGCTGGGGATGCTGGAGAAGGAGGAGCTTAAGGCTGGCTCTCCCATGTGCTTGTCGAGGGCCAAGTCTAAGCTGCTGCAAAATGCCCTTATCCTCTGTTCCCTGAAAAACACCGTGAACAGCATTCCCAGGTCTGCGTTTCAGTCTTCTAATTGCTGCAGAAATCGAGAAGTGTGAGGAGCCAAGGTCTCATTTGCCTTACAATGATCCTCTCCTGCCCTGGAACCTGGGCTGGTCTTAATTTGTCTTTGGTTCAGGCAAGAATGGACTAGGCAGACGTACATGTTATCTCTTGTTTTTTGGAAGCAGGGAGCCTATTGCACAACACAGCTTGGTCTGGATGAGGATTAAAAATGCATGTGTCTGGGGTACTGAGAGCCAGGCTAGTCTGAGTTCCTTCAATCCAAAACAAAAAGTATTACAAAGGGCTGATATGGGAATGAGGAGGCTCAGTCAGACGGAATATTTTTCCCAATGGGACGTACCAATCCCTTCTGTACGTGTGAGTGTGCTTTAGCTAGAAGGGTTTTCTGCTCTCAGGGCAGAAGGAACTCCAGTGAAGTCAATGTAAAGACTCGGTGAAGCTTCAGCATCACACCTGATGGGTGTGGGTCAGGAGCTTTTGGAGGACAAGGTGGTGCTGGTCCAGCTGTGGCAGGGAGGTTCATCACCCTACGGGAGCTGAGGGCTTGGCCTCAGGTGTGTGTTCAGCTTCCTGCATTTCTTACAGGGTTTTAACCTGAGGATTTACAAGTGTCAACTAATTGCATCCACATTAACTGCAGCCAAATATTAAAACACTCCTTGAATGTCATTTCAAGCGAGCTGTTCCCAGACTAGGTCTCATGCAAATTCGGCAGGACAGGATAGATGTGCCAAAATGACGTTGAGATAATGTTTGAAAACAACGCTCAAAATAAGCTTGAGCTGAAACATGAGGAGGGCAGGTAGTTTAGGTTTAATGAACTGCTGAAGAAAAAGCATAGAAACAATTCTAGGAGGAAGGATGAAAAACATCTTTCTTTTCCTCTTGCAAAATGCCTCAACACTAAGGCTCCAGCACCCCCATCTTGCTTCCCTGTTTTTGGCTGTCACTCTTTCCCTACACCAAATACTTTTTTGCACTTCTTGCTGCTCAGCAGACTTGATTCTACAAGCCCACCAGCCTGATGTGAAACAGGACCAGAGCCAGGGTTGGTGAGCTCAGGTGATGGCAGTGGTTCCTGACATCTAGTAAGTCTTGGAGCCAGCAGCGTCCCACCTGAGGTGGAGGCAGAGCCAAGGTTGGTGACCAGCCAAAAGCCAGCCACGGCTTTTGTTAAGTTTACTTATTTTGATGCCTGTTTTACCCTTTCCCTTTTCGTCTCTTGACAACTGCTGCCTGATTCCTCTCACATCTTGAACTAATTCTCTTTCCAGCAGAAAGCAGCATGTGCAGATCACCTGCCACCCAAGGGGAAAACCACATCACAGCCTCCCTGTGCCTGCTAGAGCACCTCTCCCCCTCCCCACGCCTCACTCCTAATGCAGTTCAAGTTGGAAACATGGGAATATTTTTGCAGCCCTTTCCCCGCCTCCCCCAAAGTCAGGTGCTGCCTGAAATAGGCCAGCTAATTTGGAGGGAGAATTTCAATTGCCTGAATAATGAAGGTGGCGAAAACTAAACTGCATAGGCAGGAATTTTAGTCCCAAATTCCTGGGTCAGTGCTAAAAAATAACTCTGTTCTGAAGACTTAGCCCCCATGGGGCTAAGTGCTTCATTTCAGAGTTCCCAGAAGGCTCCAAGGTTGAGATGGGTGCTGCTTCTGCCTTCCAAGGAGCACAGTGTGAGTGGAGAAAAGCCCACTGCTTTCAGGTGGGCTCCTGTGGGAAAATACTTTTTCCGTGAGACAGCTTAAATAGGATTTTATAGCTTGAACTTAGATGACTTCTCCCTCCCTACCAGCAAAAAGGACTTGCCCAGCACTGGGCAAATCCTCCAGGGAAGGTGGAAATGAGACATTTCATGTCTGGGAGAGGCATTTAAACAATCTGTGAAGCAGCATCACTGCTGTATTCGCTGCAGATCACCTCAGAGCAGCGTTCTCTGTGTGGATGGCTCTGCTCTAGCTGCTTCTGCCACCTTCCAGCCTGTGCTAGTCAGTGACCTGGCAGTGCCAGAGCCACCCATGCCGGGCTGCTACAGTCCTTGTCCCACGAGTTCCTGCTGCAGGGAAGCCCAGGGCTGTCACCTGATGTTCCTGTGACATACTCTGATTTGGACACCTAGAGTGGCTCTGCAGATTCTAGGAGGATGGAGGAGTCCACTTAAAAAATAAATGTAAAAATTAATTTTTTTAAAAAATAAAAAAATAAGAAGGGAAAAATAAAACAAAAATAAGAATAGATATCAAGTCTGAATAAAAATAATAAATTAAATGAAAAGTAAATAGTAATAATGTTTTCAATTTAAAAGAAGTTAATAAATAATAACACAAAAAATTAGTAAATAAAATGCAGTTAATGAAAAGAAATTAAAATTATAGAAGTAATAACCACGAAAATACAAAATTAACAAAATAATAGGAATATAAAATAATACAAATAAAATTTAAAAAAATTAAACCAAAACTAGTTTAACGATGCTGTAAAAACTAGACGAGTCCAACGCTTGGTGTATTGATGTGCTGTAAAACGGACCGAGCCCTGGGGCAATCCCGGTGCCAGCCACCCTCCTGCAGGGAGAAGGGCTGGATCAAACGCGCCCCCCGAGACGCCGTGTCGGGACAGGCGAGATCTGTGTTGTTTCCCGCAGCCAGCCCCCGCTCCCCTCCTCCAGCGGTGCGCCTGTCCCTTTAAATCCCGGCGGCCGGGCAGGGAATCCCTCTCGCACCGCGTCATCCGCGGCAAGGAAACCCGCGCTCGCGTCGTGCGACGCAAATGACCATTTTTGGCAACGTGCGACAGCGGACGGCACCAAGCGGGGCGGGGGGAGGCGGGGCCTGCCGGGAACTGGGCGCCGCGCTGCCCCCGCCGCTGCGCCCGCCCCGCCCGAGCCGCCCCGACCGCGGGCCCGGGAGGGGCGGGTGCAGCGGGGCGGGCGGCGCGGCGGAGCCGAGCGCCGTCCCCCCGCGGCCGGCCCGCCTCCCCCCGCCTCCCCCCGCCCGGCGGCAGGTGGGAGGCTCCGCGCTGGCAAGGTGGGGCCGGTGCGCCGCGGGTTTGACGTGTGCGAGTGCACATGGTGCGGCGGCGGGCGGATAATAAGCGAGCGCGGCCGGGGCGATGCCATTGCTCTGAGTCACCGCGGGCGCGCGGAGCTCCCGCTCGCAGCGCCGCCGAGCCGCGGGGCGCAAGACCCGGCTGAGTCACCCCGCGCCGGGAAAAGGGGCGGCCGGTGTGTGGTGGTGGTGGTGCAGGAGGAGGTTGGGGAGGCGGAGGAGAACCGCTCCGCCTGCAGCCCCCGGGGCCGTTGCCGCTCCGCCGGCGGGGCGAGTTTCTCCGGGCAGCGCGGAGAGAGGACATCGGCGAGCGCCCGCTTGCGCGTACGGCTCTGCTCCCGCCGCGCCGCCGAGTCCTGCCGTGCCGTCCCGTCCCGCAGGCGCTCGGCTGCCAACTGAGCCACTTTTACCATCACTGTTATTATTTTTTATTTTTGTTATCTCTTTATTTTTATTTTTTTTACCTTTTTTTCCCCACTTTCTCCCCCGTCTCCAAAGCCGCTTTTATTATTTTTTTCCCTCTCCGCGGCGAGTGTTGTGAGGCGAAAGGCAAGAGCCGAAGAGGTCGGGAGGGAGAAGGGGGCGGGGAGACGGCGAGGGAGCGGCGGGTGTCGGTGTGGGAAGGCGGGGACGCGGCTCCCCCGGCCCGACCTCGGACCATGTACCAGGACTACCCCGGGAACTTCGACACCTCCTCCAGAGGCAGCAGCGGCTCCCCGGGACACCCCGAGACCTACTCGAGCGGCGCAGCCCAGCAGGTAGGGCCGGGCGCTGCCCCTCTCTCCCGGTCCCTCCGAGGGCTGCTCCGAGCGCTCCCGGGACGGGAGTTCACCGCCACGCCCGGGGAGCGGCCGGTGCTTCCTCCGCGATGGAGGCGCGGGCGCCCGGCGGAGAGGCGCCTGCCGCGGGGGCGCAGGCGGTGCCGGGGCTCGGGGCTGCCCGCAGCCGCCGCTCCGTCCCGCCGCCCTTAGCGGGGCGCCGCCGTTTTCCTTTCCTCCCTGCCCGCCCGCCCCGGTGCCGCGGGTGCCGCGACGCGTCCGGAGGGACGCTGACCGGAGTTCCGCGCCTGTCGGGTTGGGGGTGTTGTGGGAGGTACGGCCTGCCCCGAGCGGGGACGTGCGGGGAGGGAGCGCCCGGCGGGCAGTCTCCGCCGGCCCGGCCCCAGGTGCACCGCGGTCGGCGGGTGTCGGTGCCGAGCCCCCGCCTCTCGCCCGGGCACCCGCCGCAGCGCCGGGCCGGGACCCGCTCGGCAACCAAAGCCTCCTCCGGGCGACTTCTCTGCGAGGTCGGTATCGCGAATACAGGGGCGCACCGAACTCTTCCTCCTTCCTGCTTTTGTTCTTGTTGGGAGCTTCTCGCTGTCCACGTTCATCGCGCCTGCCCGGGTGGTGCCCGGGGCTGGCCCGCAGGACTTCGCGCGGTTTCGATGGGACTTTGGGAGGTGCCGCCCGAGTTATTCACGGAGCTGTTGCAGCCGCCGTGGAACACGGAGGGATGGCTGGAAGTGGGCTCTGGGTCTTTTCAGCGCCTGCGGTTGTCTGCCCGCTTCTCCCCCGCTAAACTTTGTCTCCGAGGCGCTGACACTGTCTTTGCCTTTGCCACGCTGGGACCGCGAGGGCCCCACGCTGGGACCGCGCGGCCGGCGGTGTGCCGCTCCGCTCAGCCCGTCCGCTCCTTGTCTCTGCCGGGAGCCGCCGGCCGCTCTCCGGCCGGCCGTGGCTTTTTCCGAGCAGGAGTTTCCTGGGGCTCGCCGGAGCGCTCCCTGCGCTCCCCGGCCCCGCTCCTCACTCAAACCCCGCTGCCGGGCAGCTCTCCGTGAATGGGGAATTTTTCCTGTGGAAGCGGCGTGAATTCACGGACTTGAAAGCCGAGTCCTGTGGTTTGGGTTTTTTACCTTTCATTTTCCTAAGAAAATAGCCCGGAATGACTTTTACGCCTAAATCGACTACATCTACCACTTTTGGGGAAGGCATTACACAATCGGGCCGGTTATACAAACCTGGGTTATTTCATAACTTGTTTACATCAGCTGGCCCAGCCTCACTCTTTTTCTGCCTTTTCAGAGTTGGGCTTCCCCCCCCGCCCTCCCCCCTTTTTTCCTCTCACAATATTATTTCTTGTGTGGCTTGTATGGGCGAACTGGCAGCGTGAGGACAGTGTAGCCTTCGCATAAAGGAGTCATAGGATGATTAAAAGAGGGAGAAAAAAAAAGAGGGGGGGGGGAAAGTCCAGTCCTAAACTCTGCCAGCCGTACCAGCCCGTGACATTCCTCACATTAAAGAAGTTTTACCAGAAATGACTCGCTGCCGCTCCCTGCCTGCTCCAAACGCATCTCGCTGGTGCCCTCTGCGGGCTGCGGACTGGGGTTTCCAGGGATTCTAGCTCAGCTTATTCCCTGGTTTACCGTAAATGCTAGGACAGGGTGGGGGAGCGGGAAGAGGGGCTGAGAAGCTGGAAACGCCCAGCAAACTGCAAATTCTCACTCTCCCTTTCCTCCTGTGAGTTAACAGCTGCTCTGGATTCAAGCACTTGTTGCAGTAGGTCATGGAACTCCGTCACCGCTTCACATTTGAGCTGTCACAGTCTGAACACTAACTGGGTTTCCCCCTTTTTCTGGGGCTCCACGTCTTCCCCAGGCGGCTCGTGTGCGTGCTGCTTGATACGGGGCCCAGAGCCCAGTTTCTAGGGTTACTATCTGAAACAGGGCTTTGAGCAGGACGTTGGCTTAGCGAGAACATAAATGTTTTCTTTAAGAATCCGGGAGATTTCTCAAGGCCTTGTGCTCCGTCTTTCCCTTGATCCTTACAGATGTTGTAGATTAGGATCAAATGTAAGAGTTGCCTTTACCCTAGCAGTTGAGCTGTTCTGCTGATTCTGGTCTTTGGAGATCTGCAGTTTTATCACTACAGAAAATGTGCATTGCTGAAATTTTTTCTTTATTGTGTTCTTTTTTTTTTCCCAAAAGCAAGAAAAGATGCATCAGTCACATGTTTAAATGGAAACTGTGTCTCTGAGCCAAAACTTTGATGCTTTTAAATTATTTTTTCCCATACAGCACAGCACTGGAACATTTTTCTTTTAAGTTGCATGTCATGTTATTTTCCTAATCACTGACTTGCCATGTGGTAAACATAGACTTTAATGAGAAGAGTTTGTGTACTCTTTCAGAGTGGTCAGCTTTCCCCTGAGATACTACAGTACTGTGTCCAGTTTTCCTTCAAGGAGATGTTCAACATAGGAGAGCCATCAAGGGCCTTGTATTTATTGTAAGATCTATTACATATACCCTATATTTGATAACTGAGTAATGTTGAAGATGCTCTAAGATTTTTATCGGTCACTTTATTTTTGGGTTTGATATTTTTTTCCCCCAGCCATTATACCCATTTCTTGACTGGTTTCTGGTGCTGGTCGACACTTAGTTACAGATGTCAGTGAAGGTCCAGAGGTGGAGCAAAGACACAACAGGGTGCCATATAGAAACCTTAAAGTGGAGAAAGGAACCACAAAGCCAAAGTTTGGAATGTCCCCATGCTGTCCGTGTTACTAAGTTGTGAACTGCTAATGTAGTTTGTCCCTGCCTGTGGCAGGACTCGCTGGAGCCTCCCCCGACTATGGATCTGAGGAGGCTCACATCCAACCCCATATTTTTAAGGCAGAGCAGAGACTGACCTCAGTTCTTGGCACACGTAATAACAGGACTCTTTCTGTTTGCTGTTTAGTTGTTGGGGTTTTTTAATGATACCTTCCTCTGTGTTTGCTTGGGTCAGGAGGAGAGCGGTGGGTTCGTGGCTAAGCGCGTGCTGCGTGTGTAGCCCTGCAATCTGCCTATCGCCTCATCTCTCTAGTGCTCTGAATTCCTTGTAGAGCTGGCAGAGCGATGCTTCCAGGAGCCTCTCGTGGGTCAGGGGAGGAGAGTTGTGCATGTCCTGTGAGAGGAGAAGGCAGGAGGGGGTCTGGAAAGAGGAGAAGTGGGGAGGTGGGTGAGGGCAGGCAGTGCTGCCAGGCTGGCAGGGGCATTGAAGCTCTCGGAGAGGAGGGATGAAGAGAACAAAGATGGAGCTGCAGTTTGGGGAAAGGTCTGGCACTTCCGTGTGAGGAGGCTGGTGCTCAAAGGAGCTGTGCAGGGAAGGTGACAGGGAATTCATGTCCTGCCACTGCAACCAGCAGCATCACAGGGGTCAGAGCCGATGGCCACTGGACTGAATGTGCGGGGCCAGCAGCATTTTGGCATGGCAGAGCTGATCCAGTGCAGCGTCCTAGTGGGGAAAGCCTGATCAGTCAGGAAGCAATGCTTGTAAAGCTGGTGTTAGACTGAGCACACTGTGTCTGAAGACTCAGCCTGCCACAGCAGTATTTTTCCTTAATTAGATATCCAGGAAAAATACTGCCTTTGGAAAGTACAGAATACAGGTTTGGGGGATTTTTTTTTTTTTTTATTTCTAAGATATTTTGAGTTATTAGAAGGGAAGCTGGTGACAGAGATGAGGCATGGCAAAGGGAGGAACTGGTCTCTTCCCCCCAGGTCTGCAAGCAGGCATTGTGGAGCTGCAGAGGGATGTGGCTGAACTGAGCAGCTCCCCTTTGCTGTCCAGGAGACCTCTGCTAGGGTTACGGAAGGGTCCTAGGTTGAATACAGGAGTGATTGGAAATGGAGTACTTGCTTAGTCAATATTCGGAGTCTGATTTTTGTGTCACATGCTTGTATTTTATGTGGTTGTATTTTTTGGTGGTGGATCTGACTCTCACAATCTCTGTTGGGAATTTTTAGCATGTTTTTGGGTGTTGGAGGCAAAGGTTAGCTCTGGAGTGCCAGTGGTGTCTCTATGGCAAAGCACCAGAAGCTCTCTGAATGTTTTGCAGTCTGAGCTTTCTAGTGTCCCTGCAAAGAAGACAGGACATTTCTTCTCTGCTTTTTGGATATGAAAGGGAGGGTGGCACAGATAGGTAATGGTCGTGGCAGAAGCCCCTCGGGGATCTGGAAGTAGGACTCACATCCCTTGAGTTGAGCTCGTGGTTCAACTGGTCTCGCACTTCCTCCCTTGTGAGAGGTTAAGGTCCTCTGGTTATGGAGGCACCAAGGCATCCTCTTCTGTGCCATGTGGCCACAGTCTACACCATGCAGAGCAAAGGAGGGGATTTGCACCCATAAATTCTGATGCAGCGTTGACAGTTTGGGTCTCTGAGCCTCTGTAACTAATTGGGAGGGGTGATATGGACTCTGAAACGTGGGATGAGCTGGGGCTGTGTTGGACTAAGGCTCCAAGTGAATCTCTGGGGTGCTATTGGGGGTTTTGCCAAGGTCTTGGTGCCAGTGTCATCCTCTCTGTGTAATTTCCCCGCCTGCTTAAATTGACTCACTCCTTCCTTCTCTCATCCTTTCTTGCTAGATTTTGAGCTGTTCAGAGGTGTAAGTTGGCAGCTGTCAGTATTGAGACTGGATCTCCTGGTCTTCAGGTGTTGGCAGCTCGGTAACACTGGCCTGAAGTGCTGTAGCTATCAGCATGTGAAATACTATTTGCAGTAACCTTAGTTTAACAAAGCTTTTAAGGTGCTTGCCTAGGCACACCCTGAAAAGGAAATCTGTGTTCAAGTGGTGTCCCTTATCTGGGACGCTTACCTGAGCTGAGGTCAGGCTGATGCAAGGGCTCTCGCTTCTCTGGGGAGCCAGGTTGTTGACCCAAGAATGTGCATTTTGCAAGGCTTACAAACCAGTGGTGGTAACAGCTGTGGGTCCTACGAGCCCTGTCCCTTGCTCAATGATTGCTGGAGCAAGGCCTCTTTGTGTGTTTAATCCAGTGTAACCATTGAAAGCCTCCTGAAGGAGCTCAGCATAGACAAAAACATTTTTTTCTCTCCTGCTTCCCCCTCCGGGGACAAACGATTGTTTTCCTTGCAATTTATTCCAGCATATTATCCAGATGGATTTACCTCTGTCTGAAAGAAGGTGTACATGTATTTTGGAAGCGATCATTACCTGCTGCCTTGGTTTTACTGCTGCCTTGTTTTGTCTAGACAGTGCAGAGAGCTGCAGGGAACTTGCCCGATCTGAATCCTAAGACCTATTTTATAGGCTGCTATTAAAATACATATCCTCGCACGTAACCATCTCAGGGCTGGGTTTCTTGGTGAGCACAGAGCTACTGAAGGAGAAGCAGGCTGCTGTTCTTGCCGTACCAAACCCTACATGGAACAAGCCCAAATTTCAGGGCAATCCTTTGGTGAAAAGAGGCTTTGCTCTGCTTGGTAACGGCATTTCAGAACTGAAGTTTCTCTTCCTTTTCTTAGGGCTTGAAGAGAAGTGTTTCTCTAGAAACTCCTTAATTTCCCCTTTTGCTCCGTGCCGGAAGGAGTGGTGGGCACTGGCAGGAGGTGGCAGCAGTGGGGACCGGGCCTGGGAGGGGAGACTGGGTTAGGGTATGCTGGGGAGGTGTGTGGGGGAAGAGGAAAGAGGTTGGGAGAGGGCAGGGCTGCTCTGGAGGGGAAGTGCCTGAGCCCAGTGCCTTCCTCCGGGGACTGTGGCAGGCAGGGGCAGCCTAAGATGCTGCAGGGGCACCAGCTACTGGTGTTTTTGCTTCAGGTGCTGCTTTGATCCTCACGGTGCCGCTCCTGAGGGCCTAGCTGGTTTTGGAGTAACCACTTATGTTCTGCTCTCATTGACGGTGTCTTCTCTGCTCTCTGTCCTCCTTCTCCTCTGCCTTTCCTCCTAGAAATTTCGAGTAGATATGCCAGGATCAGGCAGCGCTTTCATCCCTACGATCAACGCCATCACAACCAGCCAAGACCTGCAGTGGATGGTCCAGCCCACCGTCATCACCTCCATGTCAAGCCCTTACTCCCGTTCACACCCCTACAGCCACGCGCTGCCCCCACTGTCCTCGGTGGCCGGACACACGGCTCTCCAGCGTCCGGGTGTCATCAAAACCATCGGGACCACAGTGGGACGGAGACGGAGAGATGAGCAGGTAACTGCAGTGGGGAGAGCAGCTGCGAGTGCCTTGAAAATGGACAGAGATTTTCCCCCTCACCCCATCATGAGATCTCCCAGCACCACAGGGGAGCACTGAGGTCCGTCCCTGGTGCCGTACACGTGCTGGGGTTTCTTAGGGTGGCGTAAGGTGTAAGCTGGAGGGTGACTTTTATTGCTGCCTCCTCATCATATGGTGAGATTTACCCAAGTGTTTGTTTCATCAAACCCTTTGCATCGCTGGCCCGCATTGCGGCTTGGTTTCAAAAGCAGGTGAAACTCTGAAGTTGCGCCCTGGGTTTCAGTTTGAGTGTGTCTGCCACTCCAGGCAGAAGGAAACCTCCAAGAAAGCATAGCAACTTTCATGTAGGCCCTTTACAAATCTGACACCAAATTACATCAGCTAGTGTTTTCTGTCAGCTCTGTAGCTGCTAGCACTGCTCCAGTCTCTATTTGTGTGATACCCCAGTACCAGCCTGTATCATGTAGGGAGGAGCAGCTCCCCCAGAGCACCTCAACTCTAGTATGAAGAGCATTTTGGATGACTAGGGTCTAAGTCCACCTTCTCACTACAAACCAGTTATCGCTTGATCTTTTTGCAGCAGTTTGATGGGGATCCCATAAGAGATTTTTCTGCTCCAAACCCAGAGGTATTTTCGTAACTGGCATGGGGTGGCTTGTCCCACTGCTGCCCTGTGCTCAGCCTCCTAAAAGGATTATCAAGCTAGGACCTTGGATCTGGTGGACTAAGGTGCAGGCATCTCATCTTCTGGAAATCAGGACTGCTATTCTCCTCTTAGTAAGAATCAGTCTTCTCCAGGGCTGTCTGGTGAACAGCTATTCACAGTGCTAGGCTGATTTCTCTTTAAAAAAAAAATAGATCTGACTAAACTCAATCTCCCCAAGTTGTTCCCAAGCAGCATTTGTGTGGGTCGCTGCAGAGCAGTGCAGTGAGACACCCTCCAGACATGAATGCGTGCTGTTGCGTGAGGTCTGTTTCTAATAAGACTCACCAGCCCTACTTTTACTTCTACGTCATCTGTTTTGATTCACAGTCCGATTATTTTATGTGGAGTTGCTGCCTGGTTTAGACACAAGAGGTTAGAGTTAAGCAGTACCTCTGTGTGGGGAGCTGGTATGGCTGCAGTGAGGACACATTTTTGGGAGGAAGGATGGGGTAGCCGTGGTGGTTCGGGTACGTGCCAGCCTTTTCCACCAGCTGGAGCTACTTCCCTGTTCCCTGCGTGCAGGGCTGGTGTCCAAAGGCAAAGAAAGTCTCACAGAACTGGAGGAATAATTAGCAACAACTAATTTGTTTGACAAATGCTGCCTCTGTGTTCACAAATTGGCCGTGAAGAGATCACCATATTCTCTGCTTTATTTGTTGTTCAGAGTTATTTGCTGAAGGATGCCTGCCAAGCAATTCCTGGCCTGTGGCTTGTTTGCAAGCCGTTCATTGTGGGTCATTCAAAGCCAAGTCCTTTTGATTAGGCACGTGCTAAGGCAGTACCCGGGCACTCTGCTGTGGCCCTTTGGCTCAGGTTTCCGTGGCTGGTGCTTTGAACACCACATCAGAGTGCCTTTTTGGAAAACGTTGTGTAACACTTTATGAAAAGAGCCTGTTTTGATGAACGTTCCTGACAGTGAATGCACGTATTGGGCTTGGACAAGCTATGGATAACACACACGGCAGGGGCATAAAGAATGCCAAATCCAACTGCTTTCAAACAAATCCAGCAACCACTGATGGAATATTCTTTTTTAGACCTGGTAAAATGTTAAGAACATCCAGATTAGGGGCTTCTGCCCTGCCTGTGCAATTTTTTCCAAAGTAGAATCTCCAAAACAGATAATTTTTGAATTACTGAAGGTCCTTGGAACAGAAATTTTACTCCAAACATATTTTAATGAGATCTGTGCTTCCAAACCATGAAAGGGCTCTTGAAAACTGTACACAAGGGCCCCAAGTCAGCATAGCTTCTGTGTGCATTCTCAGTGCAATTGCCATACTGTAGATACTTGTGTGCAAATACATTTTTACCCGCCACTCATATGGGGTGGGGAGTGAGTGGGGAGAGCTGTAGCGGGGAGAGCAGTGTTTGCAGGGGCTCCTTACTGGGGGAAATATGCTGTCCAGCACGATGGAGGTGTACCCCCCAACCATAGGATGGACATTGTGAGCTGCTGATGGAAAAAGCTTTCAGGCCTAAATTCTGTGTCCTGCAGTCCTAGAATTGCTTGTGTTGTTCAGTGAGCATCCAGGGGCTCATGTTACATGCAGGTGAAATCACAGGCACAGATCAGATCCTGAAAAAAGCAAAAATGAGCGAGCTGAATGCCCAGAGGCTGAAGTAAACTTACTGAAACTGCAAGCATCAAAATTAGGGAGATAGAGCAAGTCAAAACAAACTAGGCTGAGGTTGGAGTAAAACTAACAATAAAAAGAAAAGATAGTAAAACTGTGGATGTCTCATTTGTGACATTGACAGTCCATGAAAATACTAAAACTGAAGTTCCTCTGAAAAGATGTTTCTTTCCATTCTCTGCTGGCAGTCTGTGAGATGTGACATGTGCTTCGCCAGGTGTCAGGGTTTTACTTTCATTTACAGTCACCAGGCCAGAGCTCCTGCAGCACACACGTGCTGGGTGAGGCTGAAGGATTAGGGCACAAGGTTGGAGTGCAGGGCTGAGCACGTGCCCTGGATTCCCATGCTGGGCTGTCTGCATGGATCCCACTGGATCCCCTCACTGCTCTTGTTTGCATGGATTCTGCTGGATGTCCTTGCCAGCCTGTCTGCATGGATCCCACTGGATCCCCATGCTGTTCTGTCTGCATGGATCCCACTGGATTCCCTCGCTGTTCTGCCTGCATGGATCCCACATGCTGGTGCCACAGCGGAGAGTGGGGCCACGCTCGCCCCGCTCTATGCCCTGCTGTACTGGCTCCCTGGCTTTGGCCATGGTACAAACCTATCTGTTGCTGCTGGGGTTTGTAAAACCTTGTCTCAAACCTCAAAAGTTGGGCATAGTTTTAACCAGGTCTTGTGAGCTCCTGCTTGCTTCCTCTGGTTTCGCAAGAGTGTAGCTAGATGGGTTTCTATGGAACTGCTCCTGATTTACATCAGTGAGGATGTCAGCTGGCCTCAGGAAGCCCTTGATATCACTGGAGCCTTGCCTGCTGATGCAAGAAGCAGTGTGTTATCTCGCTGAGTGCTCGAAAATCTGAGGTCAGATTTTTGGGTGGTATAAATCATTGTTGCTTCATGGACTCCATGGGAGCTCTGCTGATTTCCCTGTCTCCCTCTATACACCATCCCGACCTTCAAGCGAACAACTATTTTTGTGTGGGAAGCAGCAGATATTTTCTTTCAAGAAAGAGGCACTTACACAACATCGTGCTCTGGTTTTGCTTAACGTACCACCCAAGTTGTGAAACAATCAGAGCATCTTTTATCTGTTTGGCCTTGGTGCAGATTCACTGTCCTCTTACACAATCTTCTCCCTATGCCCCGGTCCTTCTCCTCACCCTTCTGCTAAGACCTGGTACAGGCAGAGATACTGTGTGCTTTCATCTTCTGCTGACATCAGTGATGAGGGGGAGTGCTCAGCATCCTGCTGGATCAGGCTTTTTTCCTTTGCATTGCGGTTAAATCCCCACAAACTTAAAGGAATGCCTTGCTCAGATCTGATTGGATTTTCTTGGCACTTGCCCACAGCTGTCGCCTGAGGAAGAAGAGAAGCGAAGGATCCGGAGGGAGAGGAACAAGCTGGCAGCTGCTAAGTGTCGTAACAGGCGTCGAGAGCTAACAGAGAAACTCCAGGCGGTACGTGCCCTGCATGCATTTCTCCTTCCTTGTCGCCCACCCTTCCCACCAGCTCCGAGGGCATTGTTCTTCCTCCACCAGCACCACACTCTGCCTTCCTTGTCCAAGGCTGCCCAAGGGTACTGCTCCTCCATTAACAGTAGCAGATGAGACTTGGGCCTGGAGCTTAGGACCCTAAAATTCTCTTTGCTGAGTGCCCAAAAGGTCCTAGAAGCTCTCTTCCCTTCTCGCCTCTCAGCTAACACAAGTCTGCCTGACTCTGGTCACCTTTCATAAGTGGAAATAAAAAACACTGTTTGCCTCAAAGGCAGGCTTTAAGGACAAAAGCACTAAGGCAGGATCATCTGAAAGCCATAGAAAACAAGGCAGGTGTTATGTGTGCCTATCAAAGCTATACCCTTTAGGCTTACTCCTTCTTTGGAGGTGGGGTAGTAACTGACTTCCTTTAAAAAGGAAGCACCACAGAGATGTGTGCCCTGATGCTGTACAAGTAATCATAATAATAGTAAAGCTGGAGAATGTAGAGCTGAGCATAAGAACCAAGGGGTGGGTAGGGCACTGGTTGAAGAGAAGACAAGATTAGGTTGTGTGAAATGAGCTAAAGGAAAGGCTCCAGTGCTCCTGGTCAAGAACCAGGTTGGTTTTATCCAGTGATCTTGTTAACAAGCACAGCAGCAGTGAAAGCACACCCATGAAACGTGCTGCTGCTTCAAATCAGGAGGTGTTCTCAGTGTAGGGGAGGCAGGACATCCTATAGAAATGTCGTGAGTAAAGTGATAGAAGTGAGAAGAGTGTGCAAAGTGGGAAGTCGTAGCCTGAAGGGCTGAGTGTGAGTTTTGTGGAGTTACGAGCTCCTCACGTGGAAAGGTACTAACTGCTCCCAGACTGACTGTGATCCATCTGCGTGATGTGACCATGGGAAAGGTAAATGTATTAATTGTAGGATGCATCAAGGGGTGATCCAGTGTTAGTCCTTTGGCAAGAGTTACACAAGTGTCAGACCTAATCTGGAATATGCATTACAGAAATAAAATAGAAACAGTTTAGAGACTGCTATACACTACCTCTGTCAAAGTGAAAAGAATATTACTGGCCTAACATAAAAAAACAATGGGAGGAGATCTGGGTCGTCTGCTAAGGTGTCTGTCAAGCAGAGAGCAAGGGAGAAGATTGAAGTCACAGGCCAAGGCACAGTGGCCAAAACTAGCCATCAGAAAATTAAGGCAAATCCATGAGATTATTAGATTAATGATGTTTGGGTATAGCCTACAAATAGACATTTGAAACACAAGATGCTCGACTAGCAATGACCCGATGTCTGCTTGGCTCATGCAGAGTCTGGGGTGTCTCTTTTTGTGCCAGATGGGATCTGGACTTGGTGGCCCTGTTCCAGGTGAGAAGTAGTTTGAGCGTTTACTATTTTATTTATTTATTTCCCTTTTGTCTGCAGGAGACTGAAGTACTGGAGGAGGAGAAGTCGGTGCTGCAAAAGGAGATCGCTGAGCTCCAGAAGGAGAAGGAGAAGCTGGAGTTTATGCTGGTGGCTCACAGCCCTGTGTGCAAAATCAGCCCCGAGGAACGTCGGAGCCCACCATCCAGCAGCCTCCAGAGCATTCGGACTGGAGCAAGTGGAGCGGTGGTGGTGAAGCAGGAGCCTGTGGAGGAGGAGATCCCATCTTCCTCTTTGGTCCTTGACAAAGCCCAGAGGTCTGTCATTAAGCCCATCAGCATTGCTGGAGGTTTTTATGGGGAGGAGGCACTCAACACTCCCATTGTGGTGACCTCAACACCAGCCATCACTCCTGGCTCTTCCAACTTGGTGTTCACCTACCCTAACGTGTTGGATCAGGAGTCACCTCTCTCCCCTTCCGAGTCCTGCTCCAAAGCTCACCGGAGGAGCAGCAGCAGCGGGGACCAGTCCTCAGATTCCTTGAACTCTCCCACCTTGCTGGCGTTGTAATCCCCTTGCGGCCCCCCATTTTGCCAGTGTGTTACATCCCCCACAGCACCATGGGGGGAGCCCCCTCCATGGGATTAGAGACAGGCACAGGATCGTTCAAGCACAAGGGCAGCAAGAACAAGGATGGGGAAGTGCTACAGCTCCAGGAAGGAGAGTGAGGACCAACGCGAGCTCCCTGGAGGCAGGAAACGGCAAGGGTGGGACTGACACGCCAGGGTTGTTTGGAGAGGGTGATGTCCCCTCTGTAGGGACTGCCTATGGAAACCTCTTTGTGGCCGTAGTGGACTTGGGGAGCACTCCTGGCCAGGACTGAAGATGAGCTGCAGACAGTTGCTGGTCGTCCCTTTCCTTTGCGGATTGACCTGATTGGTTGTGCTCTGTGCTTAAATCATTCTGGTTAGTTGATCTTACAACTTCTCTCTTGTGTGCTCACTCGCTCTCTCTTTGCTTTATCATTTCCAATGTTGTCAATCCCATTACATTTCACTCAGTTGCTCTGAAGTCTTATTAGGATCTTTCCTCTTGGGAATAGCTGTGGGAAACACGTAGGGTTGTCCAGACAGGAGTATGACAGCTGGGAAGACCAGGAGATAGAGGGACCAAGAGGGGCCCAAGAGCTCAGCAACAAGGGCAGAGCTTGTTGTCTCTAGCTGGAGGCACAAAGACAGCAGAAGGCTCATGTGGAAGCCTTTCTTTTTAAAAATGTGGATATATTTATCGCCTTGGGCTCCTCAGAAAACCAAGTTAGCATCTCAGGGCCAAAGCAGCATCAGAAAAGCTGCTGGGCTGGCACTTAGCAGTCACTGGCAGGGTTTTACCCTGTTTCGCTGGATATCAAGTCTGCTGCTTGTTGTTTACTTTTCCTGGGCTGCCTGCTGTCTAGGGAGTATTACATCTTTCTGCCCATCAGGGCTCCTGACTCAGAGGCTGATCTCTTCCTGTTAGTAAATCTTCCCCTCCCCTTGGCCATATTTGCAGAACATGGTACAAAAAAAAAAAAAAAAAAANAAAAAAAAAAAAAAAAAAGAGGTGGCACCACACGCCCATAAATCTCCAGGATGGAGACTGGCAGCAGCTGAGATGGTGAAATTAGCTGGCTGTATCCTTGCTGATTTTGTCATTGTTGGGAAACAAAGCAGCACGAATCCAGCAGCACAGCACAGGGTGCAAGGCCCCAGCTCCTGACCAGGCAGGAATGGCATGGATAAAGTGTTGACCCGTTTGAACTAAAACAGAGCTGACAATCTCTGGGAAATGACAAATTGACAGCTGAGGAAAATCGATTAGCATTATTTGCACCTTGGTCTTTGGCCTCTGGTTTTTCTTTGCATTACAATTGATCTTGTTTAGTTGTGGTTGATTGGCCTGCAGACAAAGAATCAAACCAAAGTGCCCTTTCCCTAGTCTTGGGTCCTTCTCTCGCCTGTGGGCTTGACTGCTACTACTGAGTGTACACAAAGGGCACAGCCTCTCCAGTGCTCATGTTCACCACTGAAAACAGTAATGTGTGTAATCTGTTTCCACTTGGAGCCAAGCTCAATTCCTATTGATGTCAAGGCACTGGCAGACCATGGCCCTGTGCACACTAGGATTGCCCAGCTTGCCAGCTAAACCGCTTAGGAGACAGCTCTTTGGTCCTGCCTATTGAAGCTGTGGTGGCAGCTATTTATTTTGGTGCAAGATTATTTTTTTTCTTTTACACACACACACACNATATATATAAAATTTTTTTAAAAAAAAATCAACCAAACCCAGGGCATTTCTTATTCAGGCTGGACCTGGAGAAATGCACCGTACAATTATCGGGCTAGTCCTATGAGATGCAAAACTGCTGCAGTCCCCACCAACTCCACTGGGAATTAATAGGGTTCAGTCTTGTGAAACGGGAACTTTACTCAGCAGGGCTGGCGTCCCTCAAGCTCTGGCCACTGCCCATTCCTTGAATCATTTCAAAGGGACACTATTCTGGCTCTAAAAGTGGACTTTGGCTTTTTTAGTATAACTATTATTTTTAACCCAGGTATTTACCAAACCTGCCAGAAATATGTGAGTGATCTTTTTGCTTCATAAAGCTGATTGGATTCAGGCTTTTTCTACATTGCTTAAACACTTCCATTTTGATACTGGTGCTAGAGGTTTTAAATGGAGTAAGTAAAATTAGTAAAGGAGCTGTATTGTCCTTACATGTACATCAAAACTTCCTTTCTAATAAAGTAGATCTTGAATTTCCCATAGTTAGCACAGAGGATCCACTTTTCTTAGGGTTTTACATAGATGATACCACTTAAGGTGAAACTGCAGCTTCTCTGTTTCCATTTTACCAAATGCTTGTTTGGGCCACTCTAAACTGAGAATCTAAAACTGTTAATAAAACATCTCTGCATGTCGTTTCGACACATTTTTAAGAAGAACACAACACTGGCAAGAGATGGGTGAATCCTAAAATGATGCAGCTACTTTTGAGGCTAGCTGACCAGGATTGCTGTCTTCTGTGAGATCAGGAACATCCACCCCTTGTAGGAGTTTCAGGAAGTCAGGTGTCTCCTCAGATCTAACTGGTGGAACAATAAAAACCTACCTTAGCTTCTGGTCATTGAATCATTGCCAAAAGGAGCTGCAGCTGGTCCTTGTCCACTGCCTCCTGCCTGGTCACTCACCTGCTCAGAGACAGGACAAGCTGCTCCCCTTTCCTGGCCTGTGATACTGGAGGAAGCCATGTGAAACTGCTCAAAAAAGAGGATTATTTTCTACTGTTTGGAAAAAGCCCCTGATACCTTGTGCCTGTCCATTTTCTCCCTCCAGTCTCTCAAAGAATGTCTGTGTTGGGATCGCTGGTCTCCGGCCTTTTGTATTTTGTGGAGCAGCCTTACTTTTGTTTAGTTTCTGGCAGGCAGGTACAACTTCACTCCCATTCTGGTCTGGCCCTACATTCTTCTTTTCGTGTTTTCTGGTGTGCTGTTTGGGAACTGATTTCCTTCCCTTGCCCAAAATGTTATTTTCCATGAGTACCTTCCCTGCTGATTCCTAAATGTAGTGTCTCCATGTTCTGCATGTAGTGGGGATGTGGGAGCTGTTGTAACTAGTGCTGACAGAGTTGTTGAAGTCAATAGGAAAAGGCCCAGGGAATTTCAGCTGGTTTTGGGTCAGCCCCCTGGTGACTGGCCTAACAAAGCCTCTCCTAAGATCCTAAATTAATCAATGCCAAACTGGGAGGAGTAGTAGCAGCTGCATTGAAGGAAACATTCAGCTTCTAGGTGATGTTTGCCATTGTCCCTCCTTTCCCAGTTGTGGCATTGCCTTCATATATTCCTTTCTTGTAGATGTGGAGACTTGGTAAGTCTCAATCCACTTGTGGTGTGATGGGATTTGGGACCAACATGCTGGGGACAGTAGCTCTCTGTTGTGTTTTTATAATTATTATTTAAATGATCTATTTAGTTCATCTGAACCTTTAATTTTGCTGCTTACTGTATGTAGGATCCACCTGGCCTTCATCCTAAATGAAAAGAAAAAAACAAAATGAAAACAAACTTAAGACACCTCCCTTCTCCCTGGTCTTTTATTATTTATTGGCAGGCAGCCATCTTGTGCCTGCTTCAGCAGATCTGCCCGCCATTAATTTAACATCCTCCCAAATCACATTCCTGGTGTTTGGTTGTTGTTGCCTTTTCTTTTTCTTTTTGTTGTTGCTTTTCTTTTCATTCTAAAACAGACTTCTGAAATGTAAGAAATCTTATTATTATGACACAAGTTCATTTTCATTAGGAAGGCCAAGTCAAACATTTTAAGAGGTGGGGGGAACAGTATACATTTATTTCTTATTTATTTATCATGTTTACATCTTTTTTTTTTTCTGTTCAAGACTTGGATATAATAAAGAAAGCATTAAAAATACTACAATCTTCTTTTTTTTTTTTTTTAGGCTAATAATTTTTTTTGATTCCTTAAATAAGAGAATCCGAGTTTTGTTGTTGTCTGTATAAAATGTAAAAAGAGATATGTTTTTAAAGATGCATTATCATTCCTCTGTGAACAGTAGGTGGAGTTCAGGACCAATCTCAGAATACAATATAATAATAAAATCCCATCCTATTTTACTTAACTGTTCCCCTCCTATCCTGTATGATTAAAGGGTTATTCCACTTTCTTGTTTGTGGTTACTTGATGTTAAAACCATATTAAAGTGTGTAGGAAATAGGTATCCAATTGTTTTTGCTCAGTGAGAGGATAAACTGTTGTATATATCTTGATATACTGTGTAGTTCAAAGTAACATCAGTAAGGGATAGTGCATCTTTATTAGAGCGATAAGTTACTAGTGTCACTAAAGTCTGCTTTAAGATCCTCACATACAGAAAGGGCCTGGTTCTGATTCCACTCACATGGGACAAATAGAAAACATCAGTAGCATTTTGCTGCTGTGAAGCAGGTGTCAGTAGTGAAATGAAATCTCAGTGACTAATAGGTGACCATGAGGATTGTTGAAGGTTTGGGGGCACCATTATCTTTTTTTTTCCTCAAAAGTTTTAGATCATGGGTTTTCTTTTTTACTGTCTGTCTGCAACTACAGTGAAATAGTTTCTGCCACAGAGGTTCTTAAAGATGACTGCTGAAGTGGGACATTTCTTTGCTCGTAGTGATCTTGATGTCATCCTTGCAGTACTGGGGAATTTCAGCTCTGAGGCATTCTCTCTGGTGTTGTCTCTTTTCTGTTCTTGTTATTTTACTGAATTACAGGCCTACAGTATTTGCACTAAAACAAAAAGCTTGTTAGAGAAAGCTTGCTGCTACAAAAGAAAGAACATATTAAAATGGTTTTGCTTTTACAATTTTAACTGAGTAGCATTTTGTAGAATAAAATCAATCTAGACTGAAAAGAAAAAAAAGACTTTTCTTTTTTCCTCTGCACCTTCTCCCCTCATACTCCTTTCTTTTCATCCAGTTCCTTGGTGGTATGATGTTCCCCCCTTCTCTTTTGGTGCTCAGTTGTAATGATTAGCTGTATTGTTGACTATGCTGCTGAGAGTTATGACACTTGTAAATCTTGTTTTAATGACATTGTGGACACTTTTGTATAGCAAGAACTAACTGGAGTTCTCTCTGTTAATTGAAGTCATTAAAAAGCTCCCTTTGCCATGAACAATTAAAAGCTTGCATGTTCCTTCACTATGAACAAATGGGTTCAGCATTCCCAGGTGCCTGGTTGCAGCACATTTCAAGGCTTCTTTCGTAAGAGCAGCTGCAATCCTGACAGCTGTTACCTGCAACAATGGTAGATGGGGCAGAGGCTAGCAGAGCAGCCCACCTGGGCTAAAAGGCAAATAAAGCACTAATGCTTTCAACTTGGCTTCAGAAAGTAAGGACATAGAGTTAGAAAATGTATGCTGACTTTTTTTTGTTGTTTGTTTGTTTGTTTTAAATCTCCTCAACCAGGAGTCAAAGCTTCTGCTCTGAAAACGGGGTGGAGAGCATGGTTGCTTCACTGGCAGCAAGGAGGAGGTTAAGATGGAATTTCCTTGCTTGCCTGGGGAAAGCTCCAGCCTCTGGAGTGGAATGAACTCAAATACATCAGGTTAGGAGTGGAAGATGTCATATTCAAGTTCAAAATGAAACGTTGGTGGGGAGGAGATACATGAATCATGGCCTGCCAAGCTGGCACTAGACCAAGCTACTCTTTACTCATGGACTTCCTTAGGAGTAACGTCTGCTCTGGTTTCCTGCTGCTCCCTGTCCCTTGGGTTTTTTACCCTCTTTTTCACTTTTTTCCTTTTTTTTTTTTTCTTTTTTNACAGTTCTATGGGGAAGGAGATGAGTGATGTTGCATTAAGTTATAAGGTGTATGGAAACTATTTGTGAAGTTATAGGGAATGCTGGAGGTATCAGTCACCAGAAGAGGGAATACATGCACATGCTTGTGTGAAATGAGCTCAGCTCTCAGGAATCCCTTCTGCAGGAAAGTTGACACGAAATCAGCGTAGGAGGGTTTGAGCTTTAGAGCAGGACCCAGCCTTAGGGTTCTCTGCAGGGTCAAGGATGACAGAGGGGTAAGGGAGAGCCTATGGGAAGCTTTTTCTAAATGCACTGGTCCTGGTATGGCTGAAGGAAAAAGCAGATATTCTGGGGGGCATGGCAACTACAAGCAAATATGCCAAAGGAGCATCATCTCTTAATATCTATCTCCACTGGGCCTCAGGCATGGGGGAGTCCCCATTTGATCTTCTGCATACAAGCCTTCTCCAATGGGAGTGCTTCCAGGATTTCCTGCCTCTCGAAGGGCTTTCCCATTATGCTGCTGCGCAGAGGCATCCAGCCTCGATGTCAAACCAGCTCCTTTGGCAAAGTATCTCTCCTCCACCCCCTCCCAAAAAAAAGGCTAACAGGAGGATATGTTCTTGCTCCCTAAGCTCCTGTTTGCTGACAGCGCCCTTCAGAAAGGCTTAATATTTCTTAACTCCAAATTCTGCTTGCAGGGCCCGGCCTCCTGCCTGATTTTCTCCCAGCAGTGGCTGGCTGTGACTACCTTTGATCATCATTAGGTGTGGACCCCAGAATGTCCACAGCAGTTACTGTAACTTGGTTTTCTAGGATGAAATTGCACACCAGAGCAAACTCTTTTCCACCAGTCTTCTAGCTGTGGGAGGCCAAATTCTACCACATTGACATGGAAATTATGTTTTTCCAAACATCCTCATCTTGGTTTAGATCACTTTACATAGGGAATTTCCCCTCCTTCTGAAACAGGCTCATCCTCCCTCTACCCTGCAATGCCCTAACCCTGTGATGAGAGGGAGTGATCTGTATCTTACCACAGGGTAGGCAGAGTTATGCTGGAAGAGAGATCACCCGTTCCTTTTGCAGGAAAGGTTGTGAGGGACATCTGCATCAAAAACTCTTCCATCAGGATCAGTATACATCCCAATGATGTTTTTAGTGCGTGCAAGAATGAAAAGAGGCTCCCCGTTCTCATTTGCTTCTCCCCTTCCCAGAATGTGAGACTCATCCTTGGAGTTCTTGTTGTGATTGTATTTCTTATTGACTGAAGCACGGTGGCTCCTCTCTCCAAGCAGCATGTGTGGGTAGGTTGGTCTGTTGCCCACCTGGAACAGACCTGGAACAGAGGTTTTGTGGCAAGAGAAAGCCTAGAGGAGTTGCCTGAATATATCATGCCAGAGGATCTCAAGTTGTCAGATGAAGGCTTTTGGTGATTTTTTTTTTTCTTCTAAAATTTTATCTAGAACCTGCAGGAGCAGCTACAGGAACACTGCAGAAATTCTGCAGCCAATGGAAAGAATAAGCATGTGTTAAATCTGAAGAAGGCTTAATGGCAAGCAGAGCTGGAGTGGGAGTAGGGGAAAGGAGGGCATCCAGAATACTGGTTTGAAATGATGTTTCCACTGCCATGTGGGAAGGATGTGACAGAGAAAAACGGTGACATGGTTATTGCATCAGATACCCCAAAGTGGAAAAAATGATGCATTAAATAAAACCAAAAAGACTACACTATATGGTCCTATTCTACTGATGTCTCTATGTCCTGACATTTCATATCATCATAGCAAGCATTTCTCTGCTCAGTCTCACACAGCACCAGTGAGGCCCCATTCAGCAGTGCCTGGCCAGTGTCAGGACAATGAACAGTGCAGATGGATTATCAGATGGGTGGAAGTTGCTGGCACCCTCTCATAGGGCTGAAGCGTAGTGAGATCCAGTACACTGCAGGAAGATATTCCTTGATGAAGACAGGACAAGGCTGAGAGGAGAGGCCAAGACAGCTGAGAATATTTGGCTATGAGAAAAGACGAAGGGACGGAGGATCTTACCAAGGTGTGTCAATACCTGATGGGGGTAGGGAACAAAGGAGATGCAATCATACTCTTCCCAGTAGTACCAAGTGGCAGGATGAGAGGCAATGGTCAGAATTTGTAACAGAGGACATGAAAGTAACCTTTTCACTGTGAAGGTGATCAAACACCGGCATAGGTTGACCAGGGAAGTTTGTGGAATTTCCATTCTTGGAGACATTCAAACCTAGACTGGACATGGCTCTCAGCAATCTGCTCTAACTGACCCTGCGTGAGCAAAAGGGTGGACTGGACACTCTCCTGTGATGCCTTCCAACCTCAACCATTCTGTGTTTCTGCTTTTCATTCCACATAGTCCTGAAGGAACACATTGTGAGCATATTTCTTTACCCCTCACAGTGCTATCTCATCTGAACCCCGGAATTCCTCTGTACTAAATATCAGCCTTTTGATGCTGGCTGTGCAAGGTCAAACAGATAAGGACTAAGCTGGGAGGAGGCTATCATGGCAGACAAGAATGTAAACTGTTCAGCTTGTTGCAGTGTGAGTCTCAGATTTCCTTTTTAATTTTGCATGTTTCACTCCACAGACTAGCGCGGCGGAAGAGAGGGAGACATGCCTTACATGGCTGTGATCTAGATCCTGCATCCCACAAATGACTCTCTGCAAGTCCAAAGATAGTGCCAGAAACTGTTACCTATTTGCCTTTTGCAGGCTCTCCTACTGTTTTTCCCCTCTCAGCCAAAAGTAGTTTTTCAAGTTCCCTGGAAAGGTAGAGTTGATGATCCTAGGTGAGCCCGTGGGTCAGGCACAATCCATTAACTGAGCAAAGAGTTCCTTCCCTCTGGCCCCCCACCCCCTTTCTGTAATCCTGGTTGGGCTCCCACACTCGGGCAAATTCATCAGTGGCTCCTAAAGGTGACACACACTCCTGCTGGTGATGACTGATGTGAACTACCAGACCAGGAGATGCTGAGTTTGGGCAAAGGGAGGAAATAGGTCAGTTCTTTTCCTTTGGGCAGCTCAAGCTATTCAAGCACTCGATGCTCTAATTCCCTAATTCCTGTTTGAGTTGCTTACATCATGTTACCACTCTGAAACGTACCTGATTTAGTTTTGAAACTGTTTATTTCATGTTAATGACAGTAGAGCAACAGACACCAGTCTGTGGACTTTAAAGGCCCATATGCCAGAGGCCCATGAATAATCTCGGGGAAAGGTGAGCTCATGAGCCCACCACATCTAAGACTGCCCTATGGTTTAGCAAGGCACAGCCCTGCTCTGACCCCTCAAAGCCAGAGCTTTGGGCAGGCCATCAGGACCAGCAGTGAGCAGCATCACAGCCTCATGCCTCAGGAACTGGTTGCCACAGCCTTTGTTCTAGGCTGATGCTGACTTGAAAGGCTGCAACCCTTCACTCCTCCCTGGCTGCTACGGGTCACGGGGGTGATAGGAGACGTTGGCTGCCTTTTGTAGCCGCCAATTGAACACCGTGTTTGTGAGCCACAAGGACTGTGATTAAATCTCTACTCTGAGCAGTGTTCTGAGGCCATACTGGTATCTAATTACATTCTCCACTTCTGGCAGCTGAGGAAACGAAGATCTGCCTGTGACACTGCCTGTGGTAAAAGGGAGGGAATAGGAAAGAACAGTAATGCCTTCAAAACATCAGCTTCAGGTGTTTCCCTTGACCTTGGGTGTCCTCTTCTGTCAGCACCTGCAGCTGGGATGGGTGCTCATCCTGGCGTGATGATCTTCCTCCCCCTGCTCTCATTATCCTGGCAGAGGTAAGGGGTTTGTTGGAGCTGTAGTCACCTGTGGCCAGGCTGTTCCCAGGCAGCTACAAGGAGCAAGGTTGTCCTGTGGTGACACAGAGCAGGAGCTGTACAGTGAAGGTCTTGGCAACTTGAGGTCCTCCAAGATGCACCTGGCTGGAGGAGGTCCCTAATTGCATAGGGCTGCCTGTCCTGGAGGACTGAAGGCAGGACAGTATGGTTGGCTGCCTTAGTAGGGTAGGTCTATCCTCCACCCCTGGTGACTGTCTGGTTCCAATTCTCATTTTCTTTTGTCACATGGCTACAACTCTTAGGTTTTTTTGTGAAGTCATTGCCATTTCTCTGTTCCCCAGGACCAGTGGCAGCTCCATAGGCACGTTTCTGGTGGCAGGGAGGGAGGCAGACTTTCTACTTACTGTGGGGCTGTATAAAGGGCTAAATCCTGTGACCCAATGCCATGGGGAAGAAAGTCATTACTAATCTCTACCATATAGCGGCTCCACCTGCCCAGCAGGATCAATGGCGCCATCTCAGCCCCATTATGTTGACTCTGAATCAGCAAGGAACGCCTAGGAGCCGGGAGGAGAGGGCTCCTCCCTGTGTGGGGTACTGTTGCCTGCCTGTGGGACAGTCAGGGCCTCCTTTCCTCCCGCCTGATTTTGGACGAGGTGATGAAGTGCTCAGTGGTTGCTTATGCCCACAGGCCAGCCCGGAGCCCAGAGCAGGAGGCAGGGCAGAGACCCTGCCAGGATGTGTGCCAGGCTCTCCAGCCCCAGGAGCGTGGGGCGAGCACCGGAGCTGCGCGCCCTCCCGGCTGAGGCCAACCAGTTCTTCTGGCAGGTAGAGGCAGGGCTGGATCTTGGAGCCATTTCCAGGGAGCTGGCTGGCGCTGGGAAAAGCAGGGAGCAGCTGCCTCTTTGCCCTCACATTTACACCAGTCTGGGAATCCAGGACTTAAGAAAGGATCGCCCATCTCTCCCTGTGCTGCTTGCGAAAACAAAGGGCGACGAGGGCTTTTCAGACTATACCATTTAAGGAGTTCCCCAGCTTAGTGAACCTCGGCTGACCTCAGGGTATACCGAGTTTCCAGCTAGGCAGAGCAGCGTTTCAGTTGAAAGCACGCAGCCCAAAACTTCCCTTCTTGCATCTGGGGAAGGGGGGGCTGCTGGAGCCTGGGCAGCTAGTGACAGCACACAGAAAAAAAGGTGATGTCGGTTACTGACTCTCGGATGTAGCCAGATCCCTTCCTAGGAAGGATGTTGCAGTCCAACAGGATCAGCTTGAATGCGAAGCAGCTTCAGCAGCTCTTGGCAGGCCCTGGGTCAAGGAGGATGGGAGGGTGCCAGGCCCACAGCGCCACTGGGTGCTGCATGTTGGGGAGCAGGAGCAGCGCCCCAGCAATGCAATGTTTACAAAGGCGAGAAACATTAATAACATGCAATATGCTCCTCCTGCTGTTTCAGTAAGATCAAGGTGTGTACAGGGGAGCAAATGTGTGTATATACATGCACACACACATGCACTCGCTGCAGCTGGTGCGGGATATCGCTCGGCACAGGATTCTTCCAGCCAGGCTGCAGTCAATACTGACAAATACAGTATACGTCCCGTCTTGCCCACAGCAGTGAGGGAGCTGTGGCAGGCTCAGTGCTTTCCTCCCTCTTGTGAAAGACCTGGGGTGTTTTCAGCAGTGTGGGGAGCCCGGGTCCCGATCGCCTCGGGTCCCAACAGTGCATGGTCTTGCTGCTGCACCAAGAGAATCGGAGGGGAGTGACTCCCAGCCCGGCGCCTTCCTCACCGCCAATTCACCCCTCCGTGCTCTGCCCTCTCGGCGTGCTGCAGGAGACAGGGGTTCAGGGTAAGAAAAAGGAAAAAAAAAAAAAGAAGAAGAAGAAAAAAAAAATAGCATGTGAGATCATATAATTAAAGATGGTATCAGAATGTCTAATTAGGATGACTGAGAGAACTTGGCTGGGAGACGCAGCCAAGAGCTGAGTTAGTGTGTTTGCCAGTCCAAAGCTCCTTAACAGTAATTAATCCTTAAATGTCCAATTGTTCAGAGTTCAAGGAAACACCTCCTACTACTGTACTTTGTGTTCCTGTTAAGCAAGGAGACACAGCAGGGCGTGTGCCCTTATTCTGTAAGAGCGACACGCCTAGGGGTGTTGTTAGGAACTAGACCGAAGGTTGAGTATAATTATTAACTACCTAAGAGTTCCCAGCATTGCACAATTACCCAAGCCGCCTTGCAGCTGTGCACTCGCCCTGTTTGGGTTTTTATTTTTCTTTTTTTTTTCCCCTTCTTTTTAAAATAGAAATGCTGAGCTTTAGCAGTGATATGTACAACTCCTACTGAAGTGTCATCTGCTCCCCTCCCAGTGTCCATTGTGCCACTGAGTTGGGATGCGGTAGTGGAGGGGAATGAGAGCAGCACATATACCTATATACCTACTGTATGGCAGTCTGTACCCCTCACTGAAACTCAATAGGCTTATTTACATCATTTGCAAATTTGACCCAGAGATTTTCCCTTTGTTTTGATGCTGTCAAATGACTCTTCCATTAACATAAAAGCCTTGGCTGTTTACTCTGGGGGTTTTCATTCTGTTTGCATTTTTGAGGTGAGTTGTGTTGGGTTTTTTCCCTTTGTTACTATTAAGCGAGGGGAAAACCTGGAGGTAAGAAATATAGGTTTGACAAGGTAGGTGAACTGATCTGTTTGTCCTACTACAGGGCTTCTGCCGTTATTGGACCCTGATTGAGGAGGTCACTGGGATGGTTGAGAAAAGGTGCTGAGGTGTGGGCAGCTGGTTCTGGCCACAGCAGGGCAGGTGGGTTTGAGGAGCAGAGGCACCGACCGCTGTTCGGTGCCTTCAGGAAAGCCCAACTCAGCAGCGGCATCACAGCTCACCGGCAGACAGGAGGGGAGATGTGTCATTTCCTCAGGTGCATCATCATCTTTCAAGTCGTGTTTCTGTGTTTTTATCCTCTCCCATCTTTTCTTTAATTGACCCTTTCTGATGGGCGTGGTGAGGGCCCAGCTGGGAGCCGGCCGGCCAAAGTCGCTTCTGCAGGGGATCATTAACTCGGGCGTCAGCCAAGGCCATTTAGTGTTTATAAAACGCAGACAATTAAACACAGTCGCAGCCCTGCAATGCTATAATTGGAAAGCAGGCTGGGACGATGTCCACTGAGAGGGACCGGCTCCCCGGCACCGAGGAGGGATGGGCGGGCAGGGCTGTGCTGTGCTGGCAGCCCAGCCAGACTCGGACAGGGCCGCTGCGTGCGAACACCCAGCCGGGAGGGCCCCGGCCCTGCCTACATGCTATGGATGTGAAACAAAGGCTTGGGAGGGAAACAGAGGAAAGAAGAAGGGACTTGCCCGAGGCCAGCTGACAGCCAGGAGCTGGCTGGGTGCCTGCCTGGCTCCCTGGGTGCAGACTGCGCTGTGTCCCTGTGGGTCCATGGTAGGGATAATAGCATTGCTTCTACAGGCATATATCAGGGCATGAAGGCCCTTCCCCTGCCAGGCCACCACATGGGGAGGGTGAAGGGACCGGTGGATGCCTCCTTGGGATTTGGAAACAGCCATTGACTGAGCCCTGGGCTCCAGGCTGGCTTCAGGGTCACAGTCAGTGGGGAGTGGGGTGGTTGGGGCTGTTCCCAGATATTACAGTACTCCTGCAGCCCAGCCTCCACCCATAGCCAGTCTGGTGCTTCAGCACCACCATGGCTGTTCCCCACTAGTGGCCGAATGACCACTGGGAGCTGCATCAGGCAGCTGTTGAACTCACTGTCCAGGTCTTCTGTGAAGTCTGGCAAGTGAGTACTGGATTGGGATGCTGAGTACTGGATTGGGATTGCCATAGCCCTGCTCCAAGCTCTGCAACTGACTCACTATTTCACCATGAGCACATCACTTCACCTTTTTGTGACTCAGAATTTTCATCTATCAATTAGGGATTTATGATGTTTAATTAAGGTCTGCGAAGCCCTTTGAGATCCTCACTTGAAAGATGCTGTGCAGGCATAAAGTGCTGTACGCAATGAAGAAAACAAGAGAAATTAAAAGCTCCAGACAAGAGAGAAGAGAGGGCAGGTTTCCCACTGCTTGGTCTCCCAATTACATGCTCCTTGTTAGGATGGCAACCTCACTTTAACCTGTGGACAAACGAACTTGTTCACCCCTTCTTGCAGCAGACAGGCGATGACGTGCAGCAGTGTCTTACTCATTGGTTAGCCTTCAGTCATCTTTCCAGAAGTATGAACAAACAGGGAAGGGGGAAGGGAGCAAGGGCGGGTGAGGAGTATGAATTCCAGAGAAAAGGGAAGTATCAGAAAGCAAGCTAGGATGTGCAAGGGCCTTTATCACTGCTGTTGAGATCTAGCTTTGCTTAGTAACAAACAGGAACAGATTTCATCTGTCCCTAGAGGTACGTGCCCTGAAGCAGGGAAGAGCTGATGAATTACAGCAGAGGAAGCAAGGGAGTCTTCTTATGCAAGGCATCTCTTTCAGTGTCAGAGAGGAGGTAGATTCAAGAAGTTTGAGGGAAGTGTTTGAGCTTAGCTAATTGAAAAGTTGTTTTATCTATGTTTTTCAAGGTAAAGGCCTTGTTTGCAGAAGCCATAGAACACACACACTGCAACTTGTGCTTAAAGGTAGGCATAAGCTCAAGGCCTTTGCTGAATGGGGACATGCCCAAATTTATTCAGGTGCTTGGTGGAAACCAGGTCTAAGGGCTGGGAATCCTACAGCAATGATATTAGCAGGACCTCGAAGGCCCCCAGGAGCCACAGAAAGCAGTAATATGTGAACAGCCTTGCTATACTATTCGTAGGGACAGGTTGACCTGGAGAGGAATGGGCTAAAAGCAAGCTCCGTCTCCAATCTTTATTTTCTCCTTTGCTTGCAGTGCAAACAACCCTGTGGAAGCAGGCTCCTGTAGGTGTGGTCTGTGTATGCACTCGTGGGTGTGCCCCTTTGTTGTGTTAAAAGGACCATTCCTCACCTGAAAGCAAGTTTCCAGGTTGTCACTGACAGTCACATCAAAACTCGTGACCCCTCCCATCCCCCACCTGCATACCTTCCTTCTTATGTAAGAAAAACAGAGATGTCTGTTGAGGTGAAGCCCAAACTAGTCCCAGTTTTGGTGTCTGCCTTTGTTCCACACTGATCTGGGACCCCTCTGCCTATCTTTCTTCAGAGCTGCTGGGGAAAACAGATGCATAGCAATTGCTGCTGGCTACAACAGCCCCCTGCAAGATCAGAACACTCTTCTCTTTCTCCCTCAAGAAAACCTCCCATTGTCCATCTAGGTTTCCTTAAGGTTTCTTAACTTTCTGTTGGGCTGGATGGTCTGCTCTAACTCCAGCTTTCTGAAACTGCTAGTGCCCCAAATTTGTCACAAAGCTTAGCATTAGTGAGCACTGTTTTGGAGTAAAACAGGATAATGACTTTCTGTGGCATACTTATGACACTCCATTAATATATCCCAGAAGAAATGTTTTTGTTGCAACTGCAACAAAACTGTTGACTCATAATATGATCCACTCTAATTCCTCCAGATCCTTTTGTGCAGTACTGCTTAACCAATTATTCCAAGTCATCCATTTGTGCACTTAATTTCTCCTTCCCAATCATAGTATTTTGCTGTGTTTTTATTGAATTTTATCCAGTTGATTCTGAGCAGCTTTTGCAATTTATTGAGATCACTTGAAATAATAACGTGCTCGTTAATTGTTCAGAAAATCCTATGGACAGGCCCATGCCTGCACCCATTGCTGGTTCCAGAACCCAGCCTTTCCATCTTAGAAACAAAGGCCTCTAGCACTTGATGGCATTCTTGCAATATTCTGCTGAAATGTCAGGATGAAGTGTGGCAGAGCTGTGAATTTTGGAAGGCTCTTTCAACTGAAATATGGGATAGGAGCATCTGTTCAGCTGGCAGTGGCTTTTGGTCTCTGATCATCTAGCGTTGGTTTGAATCACTGTTATTTTCTGTATTATTTCTGGTCTTCAAAGCATGCAATTACTGAAACTATGCAAGCTTGGAATTGGCTTCTGACTGTGAGGGAGGATGTGATGGTATACCTGGACAAGCAGGTCACATCAAGAATCCCCTGGCCTGGACTTCTTATCCTAAGGACTGGAGATGCACCTCCACGGCCATGACATTTTTTCCCCACTCCCAGCCGAAGGGTCAGGATACTCGGTTGTGTTCAGGGGTGAAAATATAGAAATTTGGTGTCCTCTGGTGGCAGCTGCGAGAGTTACAGCTGGCTAAAGCAGGCGTGACCCTCCGCAAGCAGTCTGTCACTCAGGCCAACTGGCCATGTGCTCCACCAGAGCACCGATACTCCTTTCTGCCCTGCACTGTAAATATTTCTAGTCCAGTCTGGCTTCCGTAGTTTCTGTATGCTCACCCCTCCTATTTATTTTATGCCCATTCGCTTGCTTCCCTTGCTTGGGAGTGCTGAGCTCTGTGTGACTTTGGTTTTAAGATTGACTTGATGGTGTTTGCTTGCTGTTCTCCTGTGATTTCTTTGCTTCACAAAAGGAAATTTAGTTTCTGTAAGCACCTCTTCACAGCTACAGAAGGCTTCAGCTGCTTGGCCTTGCATGGTCCCTTAGTAAAATAAATGTGTCTGTGTCCAAAGGCCTTTCAGCCCACTTCTCTAAGCACTAAATCTGTTACCCACGGGCTTGTCTCTGTGCAGTTCCACTCATTGAGTGAAAGAACAGGTGAGCAAGAAGACACAGAGCAGGACCTGGACAGCCCATGTTTGGCTCTTTTAGCTACAAAACAAGTGAGAGCAGATCAGAGCATTGCATCGAAGGGAGGACATGTTTGCCACAATATGTGTTGTGTGAAGTATGTGAAGGGAGCATGCCAAGCCACGTGCCCCCGGCTCCAGGAGCTTCTGCTGCTAATGGACAAAAACTGAGCAATGCTGAGGGCTATGGAGTGTAAAAGTCTCTCAGAGTTTGGTGCAAATGCAGCCAGAAAAGTCAGACAGTTACATCCCACAGGAGGAAAAGCAGCCTTACCTCCTCTCCCTGGCTCAATCGCTGTGCTACTGCTGATAGTCTTCTCTTTTTCAAGAGCAGCACAAGTATTAATGATGCAAAAGGAATATAGCAAAAGGAATATAGCACATCTGGGGCTGGCTCACTGAGGTCAAAGGAATATGTTTTTTGATGTGTAAAGACAGGCTGAGAAACAAACTTCTGTGGGGGGAGTCAGGTAAACAGAAGATTTTTAGGATGTGCATAGATGGACTAGCAAGTCTGGGACACTGTGCCACCTAGACAGGCTGACCCCACAGAGTCTCTATGTTGCACCTTCATGTGGGAAGAGCTTCAGAGAGCACGGGAGAGTCCAGGAACTTCCCATACTGGCTGCTGCAGTTACAGCTCAGGCTGAAAACAGAGCCCCTTTGTGGCGTGAATACAAACAGCCTAAAGCTGGCACTGCTTTGGGAATTTTGTAGCTTAATGGAAAAGAATGGGAGAAAGGGAATACTCATGTTTTCATTTTGCAGAGAACCGCAGTGCTTTGAGACTTTTTCAATTCACAGCAGTGTTTATTTAGGTGCCTGATTTCCATGCAAATCTTTGAGAATTAGGTACTTTGCATGTGAGCATCAACGAACTCACCCAGAGACATGGGAAGGGGGCACATATTTTCTGGTGCCTGCCATCGAATGCCATCACTGTCTATCAGAGGCAGGCAGACTGCTTCCCTTTTCTATCTGCCTTCCTGCCAGCACTGCTTTCTCAAGGCTGTGGTAGCGCTGGTGAACCCTCTCAAGTCTGTGGCTGTAAACAGGGCTCCCCAGAAATGAGCCTTATCTCCTGATGTGATAACCAAGGGGCCAACTTAAGAGGCCACAGGAAGTGTCTGGTCTCCAGCACCCTGATGCTTACAGAGTCAAACGAATCCTCACAATACAGAAAAGTCAGTAAAAGGAGTCTTTAGCAGAGGATCTTCAAATCTTGGCTTCTGCTGTTCTCTGGCTGTTCAGAGTCCTCAGCAGCCTTGCAACTATCATCAGGCTTCAGGGGCTCCTGCCCCAAGGAGCTGGGAGGAGTTCAGCCTGTGGCATGATCTGCAGCTCACCTGTATCAAAGGCCCAGAAGCTGCTAGAAAAGGCAGTGAGGAGCAGTTCCAGCTTTTGCTGCGAAGGGCACACCGTGCTTTTGTGACAGACAATGGGGATTGAGGGACCTGTGGCAGATGCACAAACTGCAAGGGCAGGCTGGGCACCACCAGCTTCTCAGCAGCGCTGAGAAGTCTGTGGAGATGGACTTTAGGCTGTACTTTGGTGCCAGCCACAGATGAGTGGCTAAAGGGCTTGTGCCCTTAGCAAGCAATCAAACCATCTGTTTGATTGAGAGGTTGTGCCCTACTTAGGCACAAGAAAGAAATTTCAAATTCCATTAAATTATTAACATTGGATTGGAGTTTTTGTTGTTATGTTGCTGCATTTTGTTGTTATGCTGCACCTTGCTAGGTGCTTGCAGGAGGGCACTGCTTCACAGCTCCTCCAAAATATGGGTATAATTGTGGTGGTGACCTTGCTTATTTACGTACTTACTGCCACATCTTAGGTTTCTGTAGCAGCTATGCAGATCCTGACTATAAAAGTCAAGAGTCCAACCATGTGCTGAGCTTAGAAAAATTTAGGGAAGTGTATTTGAGGCCGTGTGTTTGCATTTTTTTAAACCAAGGTTTCTTTTATTAAAGCCATTTTAGAAATATTTTTTATCCTCCTCGCCTGCAACTCCAAAAGCCTGAGTTTTTTAAAGGACTGCACTAAGCATTACAAGGCCTTTTGCCCACTCTCAGTAATCTGACCTTAGGCAGACCGGTGCCTTCCAGTTCCGCATTAACGTTTGTGTTCTTCTTTTCCTTGGAGGATCTGCACTCCCTCCAGCAGGTGGTAGCAGCCTCCTTCAAGCTGTGCAGCTCTCCTGCCTGCTGCCGCAGAACTGCTGCCCGATGATTCATGTCCCTGGCTGCCCCTGGCCTCACTTGCTCTCCTCACCCTCTGCTGCATGTCTGAACTCCCCTGTGGAGGAAGATGTTCTGTTCAGGTCCAGAGGATGCACTAAATTTACCAGCAGCGTGAATCACAGCGAGAGGAGGCAGCGCCGCAACATCACGAGGACACGTGACACGTCTTGCTGTTGTATATGATTTATTCCTAACGTTTTTATAGCCCTGTCATGTTCTACCCATCACAGATGGGTGCCTCATAGATGGAATAATTCAGGGATATGCTTCCTAAACACAGAATTCAAGATCTAATGCCTTATCAAGGCAGTAGGATTAGCTGAAGCAGCGAGAGGTCGCAGACAGGCTCTATCTTCAGATGAAATGGAAACTCAGTCTGCTTTATATTTCTGCAAAAAGTCCTCTGCTATGCCAGTGTAATGTGATAGTTTTGTGGATGCAGTTATATTGTCCATTGATATATGGCCTCTGCTTATTAGCAATTGAGTAAGCTACCTCCCTACCTTACTCAGTACAAGTACAAACATCTTGGGTTTAATTATGAGTGATTGAGTGTGATGGAGTTTTTTGTCTGTTTTTTTTTGTTATTTATTCTTTTACTATGCAGCCGTACCTTCATTACTGTATTTTAAAACAGCGGTCTTACAGGTGAGGATTTAGGTTGAAAGAGTTTTTGGGTTTTGGTATTCTGCGAATAAACGAAATGCCAGAAAAAGCTCTGTTTAACAGAAGAGGTAAGAAAAAACTTTAAAGACATGCTAAAAAGATCCCATGGCCTTTCCAGCTGTGGCTCCCATACCAGGTATGAAAGGTGAAGCTTTAGGTATATTAAAAGCCACCTAAAAACGTAGCAATGAACCGAAGAGTTTGTCTAATATGCTTTAGCACCTGTACTTGAGTATCTTTGGGTGTTGCTGGCTTTAAAACTGTAACTGGGACTTGACTTTTTTTTATGGTGTTTTGCACTGTTGGATGTAGACCTGTAAAATTGGTCCTTTGCTCGAGGCATAAAACTTCTGTTTTTTAGCACCAAATCTCACCCAAAGCTCTTCTGTGTCAGTTGTGTTATGAGCCCTCTCCATCCAGGGCAAGCGACAAGAAGACTCACATGATTCAGGCAGGGTTAACTACCAGGCCTAGCTAGCTCCTTGTCCCATCTGAGCAGCCGCAGGCACTTCAGGGAAGACACAAGGTGTTCTGTATCCCTACCATCAGCTGAGGGTTGGTTTATGGTCTGGAACTCTCCTTGCCTTCAGTAGCTGCATCTAGCTTTGCCCTTGCAGTAATGTAAAAGCTTTAATTTGTCTCTGACACTTTCTATATCTAATAGAAAATTCTCTCTTCTCCCTTTTGCAAACTTGTTTGATCTTTGCTGCCACTTGTTATTTGCTATTCAGTCTAGGAGCTATTTTGATACTTTGGTGGTGGGAAGGAATGTTTACAAGAGATTTACAAGCCTTGAAGTTAATGCTGTTTTGCTTCTGGAGCATGTCACAGTGTTTAAAGGCTAAACTTACTCTTGGATCTGTGGTTTATGACAAATGAATGAATTAATGCTACCTTCCTTTTCATGCTTTGCTTGACGTACCATGAGGAAGAGGCTTTCTGGGATTTTAAACACTTCCAGGTCTTCAAGAAGTCTGTTTCTCAGATTTTTGATAGTGAGAGCTTTCCCTTGAGGAGTGAAGCAGCCACAAACCCTTCCATGTAATAAGGAAACCCACAAAGGCAACTCCCATCCATGCTGAGACTGTGCAATGCCACCTTGACTGGGAGATGATAATGGTCCTGACCAGCCTCACCTGTACCTCCCTCATTGTGAGCAGGTGTTTGGGAGTTCCACTGCACCTCCGCCCAGGCAGGCCTTGCTGGTGTTGTGCTGTGCCCTGACAGTGAATAAAACTTGAACTTTTCATTACCTTACTGGTTGAAGGAGTTTGGGTGTCAAACTGTTCTGGGTGTGAGACTCGCAAGTAGAATGACCTCATCATCACCCTCAGATTTGAACAAGCAGCTGTGTCTGAGGTGAGAAGTCCCTTGTGCTGAGTTGCTTTTGCTGAGTTGAGGGTGGAGATTCAGGGGGTTGAGGGATGCTTTTCCCTGTCTATGTACATTCCTCCTTTCATGTTGCTCTGAACAATAGCTGTTCATGTTCAGAATTAATATAGCATTCCTGGGTTTTTTCTGAGAAGTGAAATGAGCACAAGATCTGCCTCCAACGTGTTCTTTCATAGAATGTCAAATTTCTGTCATGAAACAACAGAAAGCCAAAATAAACAAACCCCCCTTTGAAGGATGGGATAGACTGACTGAGTTGGGTGTGTTAGTGGCTTATTTAAGCATTTAAAGCTCTTTACTTAAGCAGGCTCCCATTATTCATGTAGGAGCTCTCTCTGGGTGTCCGTGGGCTCAGAAGAGGCCAAAGGTCACTCTGCTGTTTGTGCGAGGACAGCAGGCTGCTCTTCAGAGGTTTGACCCTGACGCTGTAATTGAGGCATAGTGGTAGTCTCACTGGGGAGTGTTGTATCACAATCTAGCTGGCATTTCTGCATGCTCTTGGACTCTGCAGAAGTGACTGTGCTACTGTAACAGTGTCACAGCAAGGGGTTTGGAGACCTGGGCAGTGTGAGGGCAGAGTTACTGATGCTGCTTGTCTGGTACTGCTCTGTCTTGGCAAATATTGGTGATGCATCCCCCAGTGAAGGAAAATCTGCCATAAGAGGAACTAGTGGAAGATTAACAGGTACAACATGAGTCTGGCTGAAGGCAAGAAAGGAGCACAGGTAGGAAGGAGACAAAAGGAAGAGCACAACCTTCCTCTTTGGGTGGGTGTGAGCTGCTACATAGAGTTCAGTTGTCCTTGTCACCTCAGCAGCAGAGGTTCCTTCCCTGCCTGGCAGAGGCAGGCTAATGCCAAACTAACATGTTATGTATTGCCTGGAAGAGCCTTGACCCTGCTGGAAGCTGACTCATGTGATCTCGGTCCTTACATTTGCTGAGAACTCCCCTGAAAAAATGGCCAGCTCTGTCTGAACAAGTGAGAGAAGCTGTGCCCCTTCTTTGACCCTTGGATGGGCAATGAAATGAGATATCATCATCACTTTGCTTTCCAAAGGTAGAAGCAAATCAGTTTTATGGCTGCTGAGTTATCAATCTTTAAGATATAAAAGAGAAAAAGGAAGAGAATTTCTTTCCCCTCAGCCTTAACATCTAACACACAGCACTCCAGGATTATCAGTTCATACGGGTGGTTACCATGAAGCTACTGTTAGGTGTGCTGTTCCTTTGGTTGCTCTCCTCAGAAGGTAAGTTTTGGAAGGCTCTTTGAAAATTTGCATTGCGCAGTATTTGGGAACCTCTATTTTTAGTTGTTGCAAGGTGGGTGTATAGCAGGAGTTTTAGAAGCAAGATGAAGAAAATCTGTGAGTAAAACTGTGATCTTAAATGCAGTTTTGGGCATGTTTGATCATTTTTTGATGAAGATGTATGCATTGGTTTGCACTGTTCTGGAGATAGACTGTGTCTTAGGCACTGAAGCATTCTGGTGAGAGAAACATCACCAAATAATTAGACTAGCAGGGAGATCTGTGCCAAAATGGTACAGAAATTCAAGCAAGGAACAGAGGTTTTCTCTGAATTCATAACTATAATAATCTTCTTTTCAGTGATAGAAGATTATATGAATGGTTAGTCAGCATCTTGGCATTCCAGGCATTGTTCAGATTTCTGTAATATTCAGGGTAAGGGGGAGCCCTTGTTCCCTACAGTGAGTCTCTGAAGTCTATGTTTGGTGCCAGTGACAGTTTTGTAGGTGCTCAAGACCAAAAATGCTGTGTATGCTTTGGCTTTATTGGCTCTGTGCTTCAGGTCTCTGCCCGTAAGAAATAATGATAACGAGTAATAGTGCTTAACCTTAGCAGTAGGCTGTGATAATCACTATCTTCAGAGGTGCTCTGATAAATAATAAACTGTTAGGAGGTTTTGGTTCCTGAAGTAATCACAAGAAATTATCACATCTGAGCATTTTAATTTAGGGAGAATTATGCATGGTGGCTGCAGTTCCTCTGAAAACTTTATCCAGGAAAAAAGATGTTGATTGATAGCAGCCCTATTAGAATTGTTTGTTGAAACAGATCAACTGTAAGAGCAAGGGAGGAAGAATTTAGAATCTTTGTTCCAAATTTTGGGAGACTAATCTGAAAAATACTTCCCTTTTTATGTCAAGAAAATTGAAAATACAAGTTAGAATTATTCAGTGGTATAGTAAGGGAGTAACTGTAACACTGGGAGCAGCAGGAGTTTAAAAATTAATCCTCTGTAAAGTGTAAATCCAAAACAAATTAAGAAAACTGAAGAGGTTAAAATTTGATCAGCCAAACTAAAAATTAATCTGAAGAGAAACAATGAATCATTGTTGAAGCAATGAAAACCAATAAATCCTTTTTGAAATTCTTCTGAAACATGGAGTCTGTAGGACTGACAAATAAATATATAAAAGAAGACTGAAGCCTGACAAATTCTTTTTTTCTTTGGTGTCCTTGCATAACAGCTTAAAAAAGGCCTTGCACTCCAAGCCTTTCAGCACAGAGGACAAGAGGAGTAACAACCAAATCCTTGAACAAACAGATGACAAATAGTAAAAGAACTGCCAGGATTTAGATGATATCCACCCAAGGGAGTGAGCCAAGCAGAAATATGAACCTGTCCATTTTATTAACTGTGATGCTCATATTGATCTGTGTTGGGATGTGGGCTCTGCACATGTTCAGAAGTGATCTGGATAAGGGTGTATTTTAACTTGCAGAGCTATTCAGGATGTTCAGAATGAAAATTTAGACTAAGTTTCCCCCTTATATATTACTCTTATCCATGTGTGTGTTATGGTGAACTCTGAATAGATACTGCTTGACCCCAGAACACAACTGTCTGATGACATCAGTGCTGGTGATAGTGAGAAATTATTTCAGGAGCTGGAGAGAGAACAGCATACAACCCACATTGCTGCTGCTGTGTACAGGGCCATGTTTCACCTGCATCTTGACAGTGGTCTGGATTTTTCATCTCAAAAAAGATGTGGTAAAACCTAGGAGGAGGATAAAGGGGGAGAGTGGTCAGGCTTAGGAAAATATTTCCACATGAGATCAAAGAAACTGACCCTTCAGCCTGGAAGAGAAGGAGATAGGTATATGATAAAGGCATACAGGTGCATGCAAAATAGCAAATTTTGCAGAAACGGGGGAATGACTACTCTTTACAAGAGCACCAAGGAAACAATCAGGTTATTAACAAATGAGAAGTACTTTTTTCAACATGTAATTGACAGATTAAGCATCCTTTGCCACTGGTCTTGGGGAAAGCCAAAAGTTTGAAAGTATTAGAAAAACAAATAGGCAAATCCATGGAAGAAAGATGGCAGGGAGTTCTTCAACATTAGCTAATTGCTTGCTCAGGGAGCACAATAGTACAGATAGTTGGGAGGACAGAAAATGGAAGTGTAACCATGTTTTCCTTATTCCTTGCCTAAGCATCTGCATTTGGATATTGTCAGAGGCAATGTCTCAGACTAGATGGACTTTCAGTCTGACACATGAAAACTGTTCCTCCAACTCCCTGAATCCTGGAAACCGGGACTAGATCCTCTTTCTCTCTCAATGTAACCCAAGGAACTATTCTCAAATATAGTTGAAGTTTGTGTTAAAATTCTCAGATACCAAGTTCCTGCAGTAGATTCATGTGATGCAGACAAGTCCCTCATTGCTTTTGCCTCCAGTATCCCAAACAGAGTTGGGGTTCTGGTTATTGCCTTGAGTAAAGCATCATCAAAAAACCACAGACTGAACAGACAGAAATATTAAGAAATATTAAAAATACGTCACACAACAGCCAGGAAACAGTCTCAACCTTCTACAGAGTACTGTAAAAATAATATAAATTTGCAAATAGTTCATGGCTCAAACCCAAGTAGGGGAAATAAAGCACCTATAGAAGTTGCTGCCAGTTATTGAATATGGGCATATAGTGTGGCACAGGTGACAGGCTGAGGCAGTTATGGGGAGCAGTAGTGGCTTTGTGTCACTGCACTGACTGGTGTGCACAGGTACCCGTGTTCCCAGAGGCTGCCCAGAGCCCCCTGCTCATGCCAGGCACATCTCCCTGCAGTGTGAGCACCACTGGCTGCCCTACACCCAAGGATGTCTCCCCTGCTGGACTGAGCTGGCTCAGCTCTTACTCTGTCATTGACATGGAAACAAAAGTGTACAAGCCAGAAGTACTCAGCGGGGCTAAATATTCCAAAACTAGTTCCTGACTGTTAAAGGTCAATTATTCTAATTCTGTATAAGACTTGCTGGATGCTGATGGCTTCAGTGGAGCAAGCAAGAACAGTTGAGAGCATGCTTTGAAGTTCAGCTGACCTCGCTTTGTGACTATCTTTGTAAATTTCAGAAATTTTAGAATAAACCAAAATCTATTTGCATAAATCCAAGTGTATGCTCAAGGAGAGAGAATACTGAAACATCTACAGGCCTGATTCCTGGCTCCACAGGCTATTTTGTCTGCCAGCACTCTACTAAGAGAAGAAATTGCAGCTGTTGCTGTATCACTATGGCAAACTCTCCATAGTGTCATGCTGCTCCCTGGCTCTGAAAGATGTAGATCAATGTGAATGGCTCCTTTCTAAGGAGTTTCACCTTGTACATGTTCAAACTACTCTAAATTTGGACAGAATAAGACTGCAGCAATGTATGAAAGCTGCTGAAGAGAAAAACAGGTAGGGAATGCCTGTGGAGGATAGGGTTGTTTGGGGAGATCCACAAGCAGTTCATCACCTGTTGCTATAAATCCATCACATTCTACTGATTTCAAGAAATCCCACCTATTTATAAAAGCTTTTTCTAGTATAGGAAAATCAAAGTAAATATGTTTGGTTGTTGAGATGAACCTCATCTTTGGAAAGTAGGGCAGATGAGAAAGGTGCTTTTAGGGCAGATTCTGTGCTTTTAGGTATATTAAGTCTTCTGAAGCTTTTTTCTTTCCTAAGGTAAAAAAAAAATGTTTTTTCTTTAATGTTTTTAAGGTAATGCAGATGATCAGGAAGAATATGGGATGCTGGAGGTAAAGTATGAGTACAACTTTCTTTTTTTTTCTGTTTTCAATACCTATCATTACCTATCAAGCTGTTGCTTCCTCTGAGGCAAGCAGAAGAAGAAAGAATACAGCTTGTTGCCCTAAACTGCTTCTGCAAGGGAGAAATGCAAAACCAATGAGTCAGCAATGTGATAGTGCAGCTGCAAGATTACAGAACCTAATCAGGAAATGAAGTTTTCTCCGAGCAATCTTTGTTATTAGGTTGCATATCCTTTACGTAGGTTGTTTGTGGTTAGCACTTGTTCCTAGATGCTCTGTTGGTCTTTTAGAAACACTTCATTGCTTTATAACAGTGCAAAGTGTCTGCACCATTAAAGTCCCCCAGCTGGGCACTAGGGTGTGTGTGGGGACCGTGGTGGCCCTTGTCACTACACAGATTTCACCTTTTGGTATTGGTGATGGTCAGACAGCCACTCATGGTCATTGTGATGAGGGAACCCTTTGCTAAATCACCTGGGGAGGCAAGGATTGCCTTTTATGTCTCTTTAAAGCACTTGATGTTGGGCTGTGCCTACTTGATGTTGGGCATGCTACATAAGGATGTAGCATGGCATTAAACAATGTTCCTACTGGTACTGAGCTGTCTCTCACGCTGAGTGAACAACATCACTCACATCCTTGCCTGCTCTGATCACCTGGCCATGTGTTGTTAAGGAGCCAGAATTGGTTCATTCTGCCTTTCCTGTTGCATGTTGGAGATGTAACATTTTGTTGTGCCAGTTGGGTGCCCCTTGGCACACAGAGATGCCCGCAGTAGCTGTCCTCATGACCTTTTCCAGATTAAGCAGTCAGTGCAGCAATGGATGTGACAGGATGTGTTCAGCACATTTCATTGTTTGCTCTGGCCTGGTGCTGTGGCAATCAGTAAGAAAACTGAGCAGAACGTGTCAAGTTCTAGAAGAGTTAACTGAAAATGCAGCTGTCCAGATCTGTGTTCCCATGTATTTCTAACAGAGGTGTAATTGTTCTTTGAAATTGTTTACATGAGTAAAATCTTGGTTCTGTGTGAGAATAGAGCCCGTAGGACCCCTCATTCCAAAAATTTCCTTGTTTGATCTAAGCAATCAACCATATTTATTTGTTTATGTCTAAGGCTCTAAGAAGATTGCAGTTTTCATGTGATCAGACGATGTTCCCTGAGACCTCTTCATCTTCAGGTTTGTATTTGCAGATATTGTCTCTGCAAAGGCTTTCCCTCACAAAACTATTGAGAATGGGCTGGGGCAGAAATCAGCTGTTTGCATCGTTGCCCATGTATGAGATTGACTGAAATGGAGCTAGGCTCTCTAAACTCCTTAGTTTTTTGTTCCACTTGTGATTAATTTCCTACCTTTGTTTCTTCAGCTGGTGTTTGGGGATGCCACTACTACTTCAGTCATTCTCAGCAGTGGTTTTTGATCTTTTCTTGCTTGATGGTTGAGCTTTTCAGTGCCTCTAAACACCCAGAGTATTTACTGAACACCTGAGAAAAGTTTCTCATGCTTTCTGACTACTTTGAAACCCCCAATCAAAGCAATTAGTATAGACTTGTTATTATTTTAACCAACTTTATGTTTTATATACTGGTGAATGTAAGTTGCTTTTAGGGGTTTTTTGTAACATGAAGTCCTTCGCTTTTCTCTGCAGTTCATGCTCTAAGGCCAGCTGACATTAAAGCAGTCACTGCAATAGGAAGTTTGCAAAGAGTGAGTACAAGCGGGAAACGTGCTGAACATGACCCATTTCCTCCGCTGTGATGATGAAGTCAGCTGATGATGTAGTTTGGAGTCTCAGGGTGTTCAGGACTTCAATCTTTCCACAAGCATCAAAGACTTCTGGTGAAAAATGACTGGAAATACCTGCTGTTCAGTGTTCCAATGTACCCTGAGTCTAAAAATAGCCAGCTGACTTCATACAGGAGGAAATGTGATCACAGTGCTCTTGCAGGGAACCATGATATTTGATTAGAGTGCATGGATTTTCCTAACAATGAGCATAACAGATTGAATAACTGGAAGAAGATGCTGGGAAAATTCAAACTGGAGCAAATACAAATTATTGAGAAATGCAGTGGATTTTCCACCTCATCAACTGTTTTCTGTAGAAACTGTTTTCCTACCTAGAAGGCAGAAGGTCTACAAGAATCACAAAGATGCTTCTGATGTATAGATCAGTGGGTAAAGTTCTCCCGCTTGTCATAACATAGTCAGATTTGGATGATCTTTATTTGTCTTAATAGTTGGAAATGTATATCTGAAACAGATTTGGAACCCAATTAAAAGCATTTCTCAAGCTCTGAGGAAGCATAGTAATGCCTGTAGAGCAAAAATTAATAGCCACTGGTGAGGCTGCAACTGTGAAAGGTTGGGGAGAGTCTTCCATATTACAAAACAACTTTCAAATTTGAGATGGTATCTGTCAATATATCATATTTTCCTTTAGAAAATCAGCACTTATGGACTCCTAGTGAGTACCTCTCTCTTTTGAAAAAATTTATTGTCCTGAATGCAAAGGTGCTTCACCCATATCAGGTGCATGGCCCTTTGTGCCAGTGTCTTTGTTGCTTGTAGGGGTGTAATAGAAAAACGTGTAAATGACCTTCTTTTAAAGAATGTTTGCTTTCCTAGAGCAAACATCTCTGTCACTGTCTCCTTGTCAAACCCTCTGAAATCAGTGAAGTCCCACTGTTGATGTTTTTTCTTTTTAACAGACACCCTTCTGAGTGCCATGTATGTAAATTATCTAAATGACTTCAGGTTATGTGCCTTGTTGAAAAGGTGTAGGAGTAGATCCTGAGAAATTTGGTCTAGAACAGAATTTTGTTTTATGGAATTTGATTTCAACTAATCAAATTCTGTTTTAAGCCATGCGTAAAAAAATCATTAATGAAAGCATTAACTGAGAAAGGATTACCAGATTATGCAAATGCACTGTAAATAGGGAAGTTCTGGAAAATAATATAAATCTGTGAGTGATTACAACACAATGAAGAAGGGTATGTGGAAAACAATACTGTCTCTAACAGGACTGAAATGCAATAGGGGAACAGCATACATAGGTCTAGTTTACACTTTGCTTAATATTATTCTCATTGCTTCTTTGTTCACAGACACCAGGATCTGGTGAGGATTTACTCCAAAGGTAACAATTAATAGTTAGCTTTTATAAGTTTTATTATCCTAACCACTATATTATCACAGTGCAGGAGTTGGGCCCAAGCAATTTTTTTTATTGTTTTAAAGAGAGGAGGAAAATCCTATGTGAAACAGAAAGGATTTTGAGACACTGAAACTTTCCCTTTCCTTTGGTAACAAATTTTTTGTACTTATGCAGGATATAGAATTACCTTAGGGTTGCAATACCCTTGATTAAAAATCATTGCTGTGTGATAAATCCTAGGCAGTAAATGTCATAAATCACTAGTTAGAGATTAGAAAGCAGGGATTTATCAGAGCTAGGAAAGAACCCTGGTACCCTGTCCTCTGCTTGGTTGATTCCCAGTGCTTCATGGACAGGCTTTACCCCATTTCCTTCTTCCATGCCCCTTTAGCAGATCTAAATCAGTGAGTGAACTTATGGCTACAGTTGCAGGTCTTTACAGATCTTTTGAGTCACAGGATCCTGGATGAGGATTTAGTGCTGCACAGATAAACTTTAAAACACTAAGTTTTTTTAATGGTTGCATAAACATCTGTGTCCACTTGTATGTGGGTATACACGGAGAGGCCCCTGCATCACTTATACCTATGTATAAGCAAGCACAAGTACTGCAACATGCAGAGGGTACAGAGACACAAAAAATTGAGATCTGAGACTGTGTTCTTACTCAGCAGTAGCTGATGACATGACAATTTTGGGGAAAGAAAGGCCCCATTCTTACTTGCAGCAGCTGCCATGAATTTCACTCTGAGATGCAGCATAGCTAATAAGAAAATGAGGCTATGCTGTAATGTAATTTTTCTTTGAGAAATGTAATAACAGGAACTTCCTGTTTTCTCTTCCCTTTCTATAGCACAGGAAAGAGCTTCCTTGAACTAAGCGTGGCAACTTTAGCAGGTGCGTCTTGCTGTCACACTAAAACTTCAGCAAATTAATTTAACAGCTTGCTGGCAGAAACTCCAGGGCTCTGCTGGGCTGCAGAGCAGGTGCAGCACAGGCACACTGCAGGGGTGTAAGGGAAGCCTGAGGGATGGTGTACCTGGGGACATGAGTACAGCTGGCTTGGGTTGTCCACGATGGCTGCAAAGAGACTGTCTGGGTAGACAAACAGCAGTGAAGAAGGGGTGTGACAGACTGCTGCAAGATTCTTAAACGCCCAACAGGGTTTTTTGGCCTCTTATTTGTACCCACTGCACACTCTCTGCTGGTGTGTGCTTGTGGCCCATGCTGACCTGGTGAGATCTTGTGTGGGTTTGCCTGCCCAGAAGTGCCATGTGCTTAGGATTTACACTGAGTCTGTCATAGATATGCCACATTTGAGAATTTGTACCTATTGGCTGTCTCTGAAGGCAGCCTTTACTTGCTTAAAGGGTATTGCAAGTAAAACTTTCATGCCCACTGAAATGCTGTGTAATATATAGCTGGTCCTGCCCTCCAAATCAACTTCCTAGCATCTTAACTCCTTGGTGTGATGTCCATTTCCCTGTACAAGGGGTTTAAAACAAGGCAGCTCATTGGTGTTTTATGAGTCTCCCTGGGTAGCCTTCATTTCTACAGCTGCCTCCATTTCCAGTAGCTTCATTTCTACAGCTGCCTCCATTTATGCCCACTTACAATACTTGTGGCTGACATGAGATGGGGGTGGTGACCTGAGTCTGGAGGCAAACTCAGACCTCAAGCCTTCACTTCAGAAAGTGAGGAACAAAACCAAGAAAAACAGCTGAATAGGGGCTTGGGCATAACTTGTGCTTGCCACTGGATCCTCAGGCTTTACGTGTTCTGGTGCTGTTTAGTTGTGTTTAATGAATCTGCAGAGTGGCAGTTTGTTGGATGCAGAAATCACATAACCTGTGTGTGTCATTCAGGTCTCATTAGCACCTTCAACCCCTCGGTCCTAGATCTGTCCCCTCCACCTGGCACAGCAGGAGAGACACCAGACAGCCAAGCCAGGTGAGTCAGGGGGGCTTTGGGCTGGACAGCCAATGTACAGCTGGCAAGGGGAAGAATGGAAATCTTTGATGCTGAAGCACTTCACTGGGCACAGAATATGCTCAGTACTGGCAGAGGTTGTCATTGTGGCTCAACTGGCACCTGTCAGAATCAGGAGGAACAAAGTCCCGCTTTGGGGTCTGTATCACCTGTGTTAACCTCAGGTCTCTATAGCTGCAGAACAAATGTTTGGCTCAAATAGAGTTGAGGTGTGCCTGTTAAGCTGCTGTTTTCATCTAAGTGCATGTCTGAAAGCCAGATAGCTGAATATGAACTAATCACCCAAAGCTCTCTGGGTAGCACAGTCAGTTGTCTAATCTTAACACATTTAAGAGAGAAAAGATTATTCCAGCTTGAATCCTCAAATGTTATTTGATTCAATGGTAAAAATCAGCCAAAGCTTTAACCTTACTGATGCCTTCATAATTTCTCTCTTCTTTTCTGCTTTTCAGAGACCTCCTGCATCAAGCTGTAGAAATAGTGGAGCTCATGAAAGAGGATCAGGTTTGTTTAAAGCACAGGACAATTCAGAAAGCATGGTGTTAAAGCAGAAGGAGGCAGAAAAGTGGTTTAATACTTAAACAGTGCTCAAAAATATTTTTAAAACAGAAAATGCCATTTCTTGAGGTTAACGGATTGCAGTCTTCATGTTGTATATAAGAATCAGTTCTGTGCCTCTCAAGTGCAGAGTTTTGTTCTGAAAGGATCCCACCTTTTTTACTTTTGTCAAAGCAGCTGAAGAGCTTGGTAGGGAAGCCAATATGTTTGCTTTCTGTTGGCTAAAGATGTGAGACTTCTCCTAGCTACACTCTGTAACTGTGCCAGTGTTTCTGAGAAGCCAACCCAAAATAATAATTCTCAGTATTTGTCTCTTCAGTTCCTTTTTGGTCTTTTAGGAACATATTTTTAAAAAGGAAAATAAAGACCTAGCTATGCTTTGGCTGATGCTGGTGAGAGCTAGAATTATCATTCATGGCTGAGTGCTTTTTAGGTCCCATCCTGGAGCTTTAAGCATTCATTTCTCCTTTATTCTTAACCATGATGTTATTTTGTAAAATCATCTTGAAGTAATGGGAAAATGTAATTGCCAAGGCAATTCTGCTGTTGGCTCTTTGCTCTACAGGGATTTAGCATGGATGTTTGTGGGACTGTGTGGTTCTAACCAAGGCTCTTCAGGATTGTACAGCATTGCCTAATAAACACAGCACAGTTGAGCAGGGCCCTAGCTCTCAGATTTTTTTATTCCAGTCTTCGTCCCACTAGTGTGACCCCTTCTCAGCAATTCATGTACAGTAATCCTGTTGGCAAGCTGCAACAGTGATGGAAGGAAACATCAAGTTCTGTGCTAAGCTGTCCATGCCCATCTTTTCCAATAGAGTCTTTTGTGGCAGCAGCAATTTCAGGCTCTGAAGAAGAGGAGGGAAGAGCTGGGTGGCTTTTCAAATGGCCAGCATAGGGCAATGGAGCACTGCTTGGTCTCTCTGGTTTTGAACCCACAGCAAATTGTGTGTGAAAAAGGAAAATTTCAAACAGATCACCTGTCATCCTATTCCTTTATTTTTTTCTCCCAGGTGATGGACTTCCAAAATGACTGGAAATTGATCACAGTATTTTTTAATGCTGAAAGTCCATGTTCCTCCTATGCCTCCACACAACTGGTAAGAACTTTGTGGAGTGGTTTAGCAGTCAAGGCAGGTAGTTAAGACTCTTTCCCATACTCTGCTCTCTGCCACAGGGAACCAAAGGAGTAGTTAGGTCTGGGATGTTGGAATGCCTCTATCCAATGATGTAAGCTCCTGGCACACAACGTGTTTTGTATTTATGAACATCTGTACTTAATTTGCCATCCCCACTCTGAGATGTCTTAGTAGAACAACTGTGTTCCACCTTCAAGTATAAAGATACTTTTCTTCCCTATTGCTGTCTTTTTTTTTACCATATGTCAAGTTGTCTATTTATAGGCAGTTAAATTACAAGACTAGTTCCCATGTTATTTACTTGTTGCTGGCTAAGGCTGAATTTAGAATAGAGTGGTTCTTAATAACCCTTCAGTGCACAGCTCAGTACACAGAGTTTGTGACTTTTAGGAAATGGATGACTGTTTTTCTCTACTAGTTTTGATGAACTTTCTCATCTCATTTACAGAAGGACTGCATATCAGAAAACCTGGAAAAACTTACAGCTGTCTTGGATTTTTTGTATAAAGAGGTGAGATGTATTCATCAACGCTGAATAGCTGAATCCTTTGTGTATTTTTCCAGTCTCCACTGCTAGACTAGGGCTTGTACCACTTTTCACATGACTTAGAACACCAGTCTCATTGCCTTCAACCCACTGGCTCCCTTTGTTTTCACTGTTTCACTCCTGTTTTTAAAAAGCTGACTCATGCAAACCGAAAGGATGGATGGGTAACAGCTCTGTTTTGCAACACAAGCTGATGTACCACTCAATGTTTGAGTATTTTAGAAATTATTTCTGTGAAAATTGGAGTACATCTGTCTGGGTCAGAAAGTTATGTTTAGCAGGGCTGTTGGTGAAAGTCACTGATATGTAATTACTGGTGTGGGACACCTAGGCAGTGTACAAGCTGCTAACTACCTGGTGAGGACTTTTACAGACCAGGGAAAACATCCGTTAAAATACACGTAATAGGTATTTTTTCCTATTTTGTGTTCATTTAAAAATATCAGCCTTTCTAAAGGTTTTCTAGCTGGCTGAGCTAAGAATTATCTGCTTATCTAGGATGGTTTCTGGGAAGTGTTCTGTGTTGTGTCTTGGTCTACTAATGATAGTAGACTAGATGAGGATAGATTACTACTAAAGCAGACTATAAACTGTATAACTGAATTATTTCAATAACATCTTCCAATAATTTTGTTTTGCTGCATTGAAGGGCCTACAGCATATTCTAAGCCTGCTACAGTTTGGTTGCCTCAGACCACAACCACTCGTTTTTCTCCAACTGACTTCGACAAATGTTGTGTATGGGGGAAATTCCACCCACACATTCTCTTCAGATTCTCTCCACTATTATTTCCAGAATCTGTTAATGTGCACTTGCAAAAGTGAAATATCATTATGGAAATGAAAATCTGCTTTCTGCATGGGGGAGGGGTATGGTGGGTTGCATGAGTGCTTGTGCTGTTATACAGGATGTTTCATCCTCAGCTTTGCATTGCTGTGTTGCCACAAAAATGGTAGTCCCAAGTTCATTTGAGTTCAGTTTGGTTGGCTGGTGGCCATTTTGGTTATGTAAAATGAATTGTTGTATCTCAGTCAAGAAAACATGGTCACAAGTACTTCATAAATGATGATCCTAGATTGCAGGCATAGGAGCAGGGTTCAGGACAGAATTGGCAAAGGCTTAGATCATGGATTTTATGTAAGCAGAATCCCAGGCCAGAGATAATACATGTGAAGTTGAAGATGTAATTTACTGCAATTGCTGCTTGCTGATCTTTAATTGCAAGTCTAGCATGAATAATTTACACTTTATTACCGCAGGTTCCCAAGGCCTTCGTAAATCTAGTTGATTCCACTGAGCTCACAACTGCCTCTCTTGCATGCCAAGAGTACAGTGATGCCAGGTAACAGGTTTCTTTAACTTCTTCTCACTGTCTCCTGCTGGTGTTCAACAAATAGCTATATATATGCACTGACTTTATGACTGAGATACAATCTGCTGAGCTGTTTTTCTGCCCTGAACACAAAAGTATATAGGAGATTTTAAGTCTTCCGTTTGTTTCTGATATACTCTCTCTGAAAGATATATTTTTACTAGGAAGCTAGTGCTTTTAATCCTATCAAATTGGACAGCATATTTAGATATTGGGTCAGAGTTAAAGAAAAAGAGAAAGCCTCAACACCGTACAAGCACTGCTCACCAAGAGCCAAAGCATTGGTTTGTTATCAACAGTTTTAGCCACAAATCCAAAACACAGCACCATATGGGCTGCTATGAGAAAAATTAACTCCATCCCAGCCACATCCAGCACTTAGATTATGGTCACAAAACTGCACTGTCTAGCTACCCCCAGTTTTTTATTCAGTGATACTTTTGTTCTGCAACTCTCAAGTCAGAAGCTCTGGAGGTGCTTCAGAAGTTAAAGTTTCTACGTATCAATGTTCACAAAATGAGCAACTGATCTTAAAGGACATTATCAAGCTATTGGAAAGATTCTGCTTGGGCTTAGGGTATGCCAGGGTAGAGAACAAACAAGTTGCAATTCCTTATGGTGGCTGCATCTATTATCTGTCTTTCTCAGTACTTTGTAACACAAGCGTGAGTAGTTTGTGTCCCGATTTAGTATGGAGTAGGAGTGTGCACATGAGCAGTTATGATGGAGTAGTTTACAGCTGCTGAGATTACTCCACGGTAATTATTTTTTTCCCTGTGCTCGTGGCATAGGACACCATATGTACTAATATAGTCATCCTGAAGTGTTTCACCAGCTTTGCAAGCATACAACCTCAGAGACGTTCTGATGGAATGGGGGAAGAGGTCTGGCTGCTATGTAACCATGTATTTAACAAATACAAGGAGAGGAGAAACTTTCCCTGTCAAAAGTGACTGCATGGGGCACTCTAGCTTATTTCTCCTGCACAAACATGAAGGGGAAAAATGTGAGAAATGTGGAAAAGATGTGTTTAGAAATATGGGCATTGCCACGTATTGAAGGCCTTAAAAAATAAAATTAAATAGATCTATTTTTTTTCCTCTGAGGAATTTTTATATTTCTTTTTGTACTAAGACAATTTGCTTTCTTATTGTCAGCATGCTTTCATAGCTGTGTTTATCTAGTTGATAAACACAGTTCCCACAAGTTTGTTTGATGGCCTCTAACATCCATATCCTCTCCCAGATAAGGACCTCCAGCATTTGGTTACTAAATTGTCATTATGAACTGTGCTTTGAGAGAAAAATATAAATCCATATCAAAATGTGAAATTTCAAGAGTCAAAGAGAATAATAGTGGTTGACACTTTCAGCCTCATGCTTAAACTTTAGGCATTGAAGTTTGGGACATAATGGGGTTTTAAAGTTCTAGTTCTTACTAACTAGAAGTGTCTGCACTCAAAGTAATAGATGAACCTTATTTTTAGGCATGTAACTCTCTTTGTGTATTTTATGATGTTCCTCTGTTAGGCTTGGGTAAGATTCTGGTCTTGAGTTCTTATTTCTTTCTTTCACCAGCAGGGATAGCGCTTTATCATAAAACTCTCATTTTATGGGTTTAGCTAGAGCTCTGTGAAAGGGATCCTGACACATACTTATTGTTTATATCTGCAAACCCCTCAGAAACCCCTCACAAACTTTCTCAAATTCCAGTTCACTCAGGAAATTTCCCATCTACACCTTTGGGAACGCTCAGAATTCTCCAGCTAGCTTCAAAAATATGCTGTATATTCATCTGACCTTGCAGGTCAGAAATCTGACTGTGCCAGTCATCCTTTAGCATGGATTACGTTCTGCAGCTTCCATCCGTGTTTCTAGATGCACATCTTCATGCCAAACATGAAAGAAAAAGTCCCAGTGGAAGTATTTTGAGTTTGTTCAATTTTTCTGTGTGACTACAGAGAGGGAAATGTTTGAAAACCAGTGCAGCTGCTATTTTAAGCTTGAGCATGTTGCTAGCTTGTGAGATCCTGTGCTAATCTAAGTCTGGCATGCTTGTCAACTGACTAGGCTTCTGAATCAAAAAGAGATACAAAGCTCTGGGTATGGGAATATATATAATTCTATGTTTATATCAAAAATTAGCGTGTTCCATGTAGCCTTTTCTACACATACAACAATTTAGTTTTTAGTATGTGCTTGTCAGTGGCTTAAAAGAATTCATGCTATCCACCTTGTTTATCAAAAGTTCATAGTGTCTTTCATGTTTTTAATTCTTTTCTGCAGCAATCCAGGGAGGAATCAGTGCAATTATGTTGAACACTCCACATTACATGATACCATACTGAGGTGGTCCTATCAGGTATGGCATCTTCTGTCTTGTTTGGCTCTCATATTGCTAGACATGCCTATTCGTTTTCCAGATTGGCCTGAAGCAAGGAGTTAAGGGAGGAATAGCAGTGAGGAAGTAGAGTAACAGCCTTTCTATCACACATCCATAGCAATCCTGATCCCACTTCTTACCTCAGGAATATTGGCAATAAGTTCTCTCCATACCTGAGTGATCTTAGTATCTCTTGAAGTTTTAAATGTCTATATAACTTTTGGCAACCTAGGATTTTTCATATCCCATCAGAGAAATAATCCATCTTATCCAGTAAAATGCCACATGATTTAGAAGAGGGAAATATTCTTTTAAGGCAAAGGCAGTTGTGCTAGAGTTTCTTTTAAACATGCCAGGCAATAAACATGCCATTTCATTTCCTTGCTAAGCTTGCTGCCCTTTCAAAGAAAATGATGGTAAACCATCTTTCTCATAGCTACAAGGATTTTCCAGTTGTTGCGTAACAAGATTTCATTAAATTACTGTCTTTGTTCTGGATTACACAATTTTTTTTCTGTGGTTTATTAGGGATGGGGATAATTTAAATTTACTTTAAGCCCTGATTAATTGCACATACATTACATTCTCTACGCAATAATACTTATCTCATTAAATGGTTGTCTATTTAGGATGCTTTGGAAAAACTACTGGAGTCTGAGAGGTTTGATCAAAAGGATGACTTCACTGTTGTTCTTCAGCCTTCTCTCCAAGGCAGAAATCTGCTGCTTAGAGTGGTGAGTAAACTCAAGCTGCTCCGTTCTTTCTGGTTGGTGTCTGCTGAGACTGAGTGCAATATTCAGCAGGCTTTCCTGTCCTAGGCTGTGTAATTCTGGAAGGCAAGGGTAGTCAGGCACAGGAAGAACACACCTCAGGATCAGACAGAGAAGTCCTGAGAGTGGAACTTGATGTAAACAGCACCAGTTAGAGATCCTGTGTTTTTTTAAATGCTATGCTCCAGGATAAATCAAGCTATGGCACCTCTGCACCTAAAGTCCCAAGTGTCTGGAAGCTGTCAATGCTGCTGATTTTTCCATATCTTTGTAGACATCACCATATTCATCCCTGATTATGCTCATGTGTTTGACAACCAAGGCAAAAAGTGGATAATGTGAAGTTTTTAGAAGGGTTAGAGAGACAAAAGATAAAGGTGTTTGTAAACTGTGTTGGAAAGTACAGTTATTTCCCTGCAATGAGTCTGGGAACTCGGACTTTTTTTTCTGGTGTAGGCAGTGGGCAATGAAGGTGGGATTGCCTAGGATGTCAGGCATGGTTTTGTCATAACTGATCTTTAAAGGGAAGTTGAAAGGTCAAGGATGTCTAAGACCTAGCAATGAAGAGGGAGAATATTACTTTCTGGACAATGCCTCACTCGGAGTGAGGTATCAAAATCTATCACATTAGGGTTTTTTTGTAATATAGATTGGTAGTGACTCATGGTGTGGGTTTTTGTGCATCATGATAGCTCCATGAATTTGAGGTAATTCCATTGCTCCCTTCAGCTCAGTATCAGAACAAAGTGAACTGGGAGAAGAAATTTTTCTTCCAGGAAAAGAAAGGACTTGCTATGTTGCAAAATCTTTTTGCTGCTAGGGTCATCTTTTGCCAGGTTTTTTTTGTAGATGGCTGGTCCATATGCAAATAGCAGACTTCTAACTTTCATGGCATTACTTTTTCTGTCAGTAATTTGCTCTATTACTTCTTTAGATACCATCATATGTCACAGGTGTATTCCTTATTTCTTCTGATTTGTGGTATGCCTGCAGGCCACCATGTGTAGCCTTCCAAACTCTTCCAACAGCTACATTTCATTTAAAATTCAGCATGCCCTCTTAAGACAAATTCTGCACGTTTCTAATCTTTAAATACATGTGTAAACTAGAATAAATGTTGTTTATTCCAAATGATTCATGTGTTCACATCTGTGTCTTCCTGCTCTACTCTGTGTCACTGTTGTGATCATGCTGTGTTGTTGCTCTGCTCTTCTTGTCCTGCTCATGTGCAACAATCATTTACAAAACCAGCATCTTTCTATCTTGACACACCAGTAGTAACTGAGATCAGTGGCAAGTGGCTTAATGAGGATACCAAAGATTGATTTTCATGTGGATATGAATATTATTTTATAGGTTGAGAAGTTTTGTGACTGAATATCTCATCTTCCCATACTCTTAGCTATTTTATGATGCTCAAAGTACTTTCTCTTTCAGGGCAAGGATGATTTGATTACCACATCAAAGACACAAGTGGAAATTCTGGAAGATTATATTTTCATGGCTGTGGGCCTCTGGAACAACATGGTAAGCAGTGCCCCAGAGATTGTTTCTTGCTGAACTTGGTCCAGATGCCTGGTAGCAACCCTGCACAAGCCTCTTTCAGTAGCAAAGAGGTAGGGGAAAGAAGAATATAGGAACTATCCCATGACTGCTGTCCTCAGCTGTGCAGGGAGGCTGCTCTTCAATAATGCTAAATGCCCTTCACTTCCAAGACAAATCTCACTCTGCTGCTACTTTCTACTAAGAACTTTTTAGAAAGGTTTTCAAAGTAGCCCTTTGGGAAGCCTCATGGAGTAAATGAGCTGTGACAGATCCTGGTTTTGTTCAACTTGCCTCTTTGACAGCACAGCACAGGATGACTGAGGCTTGTCCTAACCTGAGATTATAGCAATTATACTCCTGTCTACTCTGTCCTCTATCCTGCATTCCCCACCATTATTTACTAATGAGTCTTACACCACTCTCTCCTCCTTAACCATCATCTTTGTGCTGCTGTTGCTCATAGTGAAAAGGTTGAAACAACCATGAAGAGCTCTTGTTATGTCCTCTAGAGCTGGATGTCCTGTCCAGCTGAGGAAAGCCAGAAAATGGTGTTTGTATCAGTAGGAGAGGTTGTCTGAAAGAAATGTAAACTTTCTGACCCACTCGGCCTTGAACGCTGTGACCAGTTCTGTAGGGGGCTGTTTCCCACTGCAGTCTTGAGCTGCTGACACACAGCATTTGTGTGTGTGAGACTGAGTGGATGCATGGACAACTGGAGGAGTTTGCACTTTAAAATTGATTACAGGGGCAAGTGAAGGAATGTGATTTGCTTTTCAATATGAATGAGACAAAAAAGCAGGTATGTGGGTTTGGACTCAACAGAGCTAAGCAGGATGCTAGTGTTTGGATGTGTCCTTGCATGCATTGTTTTAGGTAAAATGTTGATTTTACTGTTTCTTTTTAGAAGCTTTCCATGTTTCCTGTTTCTTTTTCTAATAACCTTATAACACATATAATCTCTTCTTTAATTAAAAAGAATCTTCAATGGCCAATTAAATTAGATGAAATATAAAAGACTTTTATTCTTGTTTTGCAGTCCATGTGTCAATAGGATTTTCTTTGGAGAGTAGCTACTATTTCTGTATCTGTCCAAATTATCCTAAGCATGAAGGGAAAAAAGTCTATACTGCAACAACCTTTTCATAAACCACATTTAAAAATAAATTCATGCATATTGGCATGTTCTTGTTTTCTTTTATGCTAATCCAAGCAGTAATAATGTTGTTGTAGCCATGATCATTTAAAGAAGCAGAATTTGCAGGAGGAGGCTTCTATTTCACCAGATGATATATCTAGAAGAATAGTACAGTCACTTCAATAAAATGCTATCTTTTAGTTAAAGTTAAAAGGACTTTAGTTAGTTAGTAGGAGCCAAGGAGTTAAAAATTGATAAGCTGTTGCAGTGGTAACCTTGGAACAGCCATGCTGGGTCCATTTCTCTCCTTTGCTGTTATCTGTGATATTCCTTGTCATGATGTAACAGCTCCTACCTCAGTTCTTCCATCACGAAATAGATGCCCTCGGTTTCATTTTTCTGTCTCTAAACCTTTTCTGCACAGACTGTATTTGTCCTCCTGTGCTCTGTCCTTCAGCAACCCATTCTATGGCATGTTACTCTATCCTTGTCACTCTGATTGCCCAGGAGCATTTTGTGGAAATAGCAGAGATGAAAAACCATATGCAAAACGAAGTTGTGCTTTCAAGGCTGGCTGCATCAGGGCCAGTTACCCAGACTTGGGAAGTGAGCATGCTGCAGAACAGAACCAAAACATTGTCATAAAGGAGACAAATACCTACTTTTCTTTATTTCAGTGGTTTTTCTCAGTGTGAGGTGATTCCTCTAGCGATGGGACAGCCTAGGTGAGCTGGAGGAGGAGCAAAATGTGGCAAACCCACATCTTGCCACAGGTTTGAAGGAAGACTGTGAAAATGTTAACAATCACCTCAACTCATTTTGCCATCTTTTTTGACTTCTCTTTGATTAAGTGGGCTTTTCAGAGTAAAGCTAGCAGTCATCAGAGAGGGACCTTTCAGGGTTACTGCTTTGTCTGCCTGTGATTGCCTTGTCTGCCTGTATTCTGCCATGATGTAAAAGAAGATATGAAAGATGAATTCAGCATAAAAAGCACTACCAGGTGTCCTCAACTGATAAAGGTCTCTCCAGTTCTACTGGGAAATCCAGCCAACAGTTTATGCTGACTTCTTTAAAAAATGAAAATGAACCTATAATGCAGTCTTGGGAGCTGATAGGAAATCAAGATCATGACTTGTGGATCAGGAAACATTGCAGAATGAAATGTTCTCAGAGGTTTCCCTTCTCCTGTTCTCTGCCAGGCTATCCTGACCTTCTGTTGAAGCTTGGTACCAATCTCTTTCCTGGAAAAATTACCTGCTTATTGGCCAAAGGGCAAAACCTTGAAAATCTAGTGACAATTGGCCTTAGAGCTGTACTTCAGCCTGACTGAGAAGGAGCTGAGCCATCATGTCCTAAGGGCTTGTCCAGGGCAGGGCTGGATATTTGACCTGAACAGTTCTTTCTAGGACCAATGCAATTCATATTCTAAGCAGGCCAGAGAACAGTCAGATAAATGACATTGGAAAACCTGAGAGAGGTCAGCTGTGTAGTTGGACAGCTTTGATGTTTACCACAGAGAACCTGGTTGTAGGCATTTGCCAAAATTAATCAATTTAACCTCTGGACATATATGTGAGGGCAAAGGTCCATTCATGTATGTAAAGAACTTCGTAAGAGTAGGAGCTTCTTGTATTTTGGCACTATTTTGTGTTACCAACCCTATCCTACAACCAGAAGGGAAACTAAAACAAAAACCAAAAGTGAACAGCATGGCAGGAGGCTGCCCATGCCTCTCTTCTGTGTTCAGGGCTTTATGCTGCCTTCAAATCTGCTGGGTACCAGAGCAGACCCACACTAAGTGGCCTGCATGACAGATGTGCTAGAATCTGGGGGAGAGTTGGTGGCTGCAAACCAGCCCTTGTGGCCCATTCCCTGACCAGGACCGTGCAACTGAGCTGCATGGGAGCTTCTGGTCTTTGCTGGGAAGAACAGTGTGTCTGAGCCATCTGGAACTTATTGCCTTCTAGGGAAGTTTGTTCTTGTCACCCAACTCCCAACACATGCAACTGTCTAATACTTGTTTGAACTTAATTTCTAGTCAAGAAATACTGTATTGTATGTGTTCCATGTTTTGTGGGATGATTATGTGTTGGAAGTGTATTTTCTTTTAATAATGGGATTAAATAGCTACTTTGTTTCATCCTAGGAGGATGGGAAAGTATCCCAATGTATCTTTTCTCTGAGCTTCATTATTTTGCACATTTTGGGGAAATTAGTTTTATTCCCTCCTGCCCCCCCTCAAAAATGCAGACTGTTTCTTCAAATGTTTCTCTCAAAGAATATAAACTCTGTAAGCGTCTCTATTTCTCTGAATTTTCCCATTATTTTCATTGATGGAACAATCAAAATAGAATATAGCATTTCTGCCCAGAGTGTAATGGTGACATCAAGCCTGCTGCTGTTGTGTTTTCCAGTCCCTTGCATCCTGTTTCTTGTGTAGGCTGCTGGTGCTGGCAGCTGCTGGTGCCTAGCTGAGCAGACATGCACTGAGGGATCTAAACCCTCAGCCAATTCCTCTGTGTGTGATTGCAATTTAATTAGTACTCAGCAAGCTGCCTGAACAAGTGAAGTGATTATTTTTGGTATTTGCCCCTTTGTGCTGTCACTATTTGCTGAATAATTCCATAATTTTTCATTGCAATAATCCCCTCTCCATCTTGTTTCAAGAAGACCAACAAACATAAATGTTACTAATGTTACTACTGTGGAGTAGGAAAGCAACTTAGGGTGTTGCCTGGCATGTGTGAGAATATAGATAATGAAACAGTTCTGAAAGGTTGGATAAACAATCAACACTTAGAGAGTCAGCATTCCCAAAAGCTGAATTAATGTTTAGATGCACTTTTAGTCATGATGGGAAGAGAGTGTGCTCATGTGAGACGACTTGTTTTCAGTTCTTTGCTTTTGTAGGTACACATGTGGTATATTATGCATAGATAAATATTTATCATAAGCAAAATAAATTTTTAAATATATATTTTTAGATTTATGTATGTGAGCCTGATGGAAAACTTCAGGCACTAGAGCCTTTGCATTGCTGCTGCTCTCCCTTCCTTCCCACACACAGCACGTGTACAATTCCTCTGTTCTCTCCCTTTCCAGATGCAGCCAGTTGGACAGAAACAGCCTTATGGTGTCACAAAAAAAGTCCAGTGTCCATCCCAGGTAAAAGGGCTTCCTTGGTATTCTGTGATTTTATTTATTCTTTGCAGAATTTCTAAGTGTTCAAATACTGTTGTTGTTTTCTGAAGTTCTTGGGAATGTGCACTTGCCCAAGTTACTGCACTGTTAAAAAGTGAGTGTTCCTAAAGTTCATTGACACAGAGTCTTTATTTTCTACAGATGACACTCTGAAAAAAAGAACTTCTGACAAAATTTAGTTAAATCATGTCTGTCAGATTTTTTGGGGGTCCAAAAATATATCTAGCTAATCAGAATTTATTAATTGCATGTATGAGGTGCATTATCAATATTCAAATTTGTGCCACCAATAAAATTGAATCCATGTATTTGATATCATCTAGATTTTCTGTGATTTGCTTCTGCTGCCACGTTTTACCAATTTAGTCCCTGGAGCTGTCAGTAGTCAGGATTGGAGCATCTCATATTCAAAGAAGAGGTTCTTGTATGCTTTTGCATTTAAGCTCTGACTTCAGTAATTTGATAGTGATAAAATATTACTGGCATCCAAACGCTTCAGAACAGCAATTAAAATATCAAAGAACTAGAATTTTATGTTTTGTTTGATGTTAGGTTTAAGGCAGGAGGTGGTGCTGTGCCTAGAACACACCTCGGACAGGGCTTCAGACCAGGTCTTAACTTTCCAGTCTAACCTGGTTTGCTTCACTAAGGCAATGTTCATACAAAAATTAATGCTGTAAAGATTTTTTTCTCTCGGAAAATGTAGCCAGAAGACTTTAACGTCAGCTGACTGTGTTTCCATTAGCATTGGTAAACATACTCTCTTCGCTCTGCAGGAAAATCCATATTTGTTTACGTATAGAAATAGTAACTACTCATCTCCCCTGAGGGCATCAAACACCAAAGAAACATCTCAGGTACAGTAGGACTGTTTGCATCAATGGACTGGCTGTATTCCAGGGAGCGGGGCAGGTGGGAAAGAGTGTATTGTAGCCTAAATAAACAATGCTACCTGGGAAAACTAAATGCAAAACTCCAGCTTTTTACTTCCGTGCTTGACTGAATGGTCAGATGTTTAACAGCACATTCTCTCCTTGCTGGGTTCTGTCAGAGTGTGAGTAAGGTAGATGTGTTCAGCTAACCTAAAGTGAGTCTTTCCTTCACTGGTAAGAGCCTATGTTAAACATCTGGATAAAAATGTTATTTTCCCTGGGACAAGAAGATAGTGAAAATGAGGCTGTTTAGTCGTACCATGGAAGAAACTAGATCAGATCCAACTACTGTGTGGGTCCGATTTTGTCTTGTTTATGCCATAATGAAACTGAAGAACATGATGGGGGCGGGGGGTGGGGAGGAGTTGTTTGTTTGGGTTTTTTTTTTTGTTTTGGG